>OX031057.1:67742500-68315000 GCA_943736015.1 Tridacna crocea | reverse complement strand
TAAGCTTTACTTGACAGTGCTACACATATATTTGTCTACTGAACAGTAGGCATACACAAAAAATAAACCAAAGCAAACAGGCACAAAAAGAAAGTACTTTGGACATCTAGGGTAAGGGTGTTTTTCTATCGAATATAAATGGCATCTTTGATGAATCTCAGCAACAATAATAATCGCATGCTACAATTTATTATACATCATAAGCAACATTTCCTAAGTATGCAAGAATAAAAACAAAGGAAATTAAACAAAAGGACTTGGTTGCAATTTGGTTATCTTGGCTTTTATCTAACAAGGGAGATAATTTGGAATTCACCTTTTTTTCTCCCATTCTTGTAAATATCGACCAAAACACTCATTTATATGACTGCATTCAAAAGTAGTACTAATTAGCAACAAAAATCACAAGTTTTTGCTATTTTCGCATCAAATTAAGTCCTATTGACTGCTATTAATGCCAAAAATACAATAGTATTTCTATAAATAGGTAATCATTTATCGTATTTCATCAGTTATCTGTATCGCTTAACACTGTTGCAGACTTGATGGTCAAGGTCAAATACATGCTTTGTAAGAAACGGGGCAAAATGAAATTGCAAAAAGTATCGACTCAGATCAGCAAGTGCAGTCCTTTTTCCTACTGGTCAATTTTTACTTACGCAGACCGCACAGGCTAATCTGGGTCGACACTTTCTTTCATTGTTCCATTTTTGTATGTCTAAGGACAGTTCTACCTCATGATTCAACGAGTTTCAGAGGAAATGAGTTTTATGAATGCATACTTCTGTACTAATTTCTTACTTTGTACAAGATGCATTAACCCATTACCACACAATCCCTACTTTTAAAGACCCTGACAAAGAAACCTTTAGAAAACATTGTGGGAAAAGGAGAAAATGCTGGTAACCAGCATTTTCTCCTTTTTCCACAATGTTTTCTTCCCGGCTGGAAACAATTCTCAACTTTTGACTAACGTTTATTTTGTCCTCTGCAAGTGCTTTCAATTTAGACCGGTCTAAAAAAAAAATGTCGTTTGGTTATGAGCTAAGCTTCTTTTCGCAAGAGCATGACTCATTTTGTTTGAAATGAAGTCGAGGCTAGCTGTGCTCATTCATTGGACAACAAACTAGGTACTTTTTCGGACAGTGAGCCCAGCCGGGTAGCACAGTGCTTAGCGTATCCGACCCGTGACGTAGTTGTTGTGAGTTCGATATCCGGTCAAGGTATACTTTCTTCCCGGCGATTTTTCGCTTGTCACCTCCGATGCAAGTGAGAAAAGTAGTCAATGGCTTGGAAAGAAAGTTGTGTCAGTACTGGTGTGAGAAAACCAAGAAACAGATGCGTAGGTGCACAGACCGCTGTGATATGACCCATACTGTTAATCTATACCGTCCGCAAAAGACCAAAAGACCCTCTTTTTACCCATGTAGCTAACAGTATCACGGAATATCAAGTATTTGTGTTTTTCTTTTTTTAACGTAATTCAGGTTTCCACTCATTTTCGTTAATTCGTATTCGTTGCATCTAATTACAAATAGTTAACTTTGTAATTATTGCCAGTATGACGAAATTTCAACTTAGCAACAGGTTCTATATTTAGAAAGTCGAGATAAACTAAATACTCTCTCAATACATAAAACATTGATTTTAAATGAACACTCCCCTATCATTTCGCGCTTTGTGGTTAAAAAAAAAGTAATCTTCCAATAATTAAAGTTTAAAAGATAAACGGTTTCTCCCTGGTTTGCAATTCTTCTATAACACGCTGTAAGGCAAGTCCTTGCTCTAAGCTATATAGATGACGCTTTTACAGTTTATTTGATGTCTACAACAGAGCCTTAAAGGCCATTGGTAGCGAGTTTGAGCCCTGCATAACGCCAAGTTATCTTAATCAACAGCAATTAGAATATATATGCGGATTCGATACTTGATTGCGGCGTTCACCTCTGATGCAAGTGAAAAAAGCAGTCGACAGCTTTAGACAAAATCTTGTTTCAGTTCTGGTGTGAGAGAGACAGACTGAAACAAGAGTTTGTCTCTGACCGCCAAGATATGACCTAAGCTGATAAAATGGCGTTTAACTCCAATACAAACCAAAAATCTGATATGAAAAAACAACAACAATAACGGTTTCTCTCTGGTTTGCAAGTCTTCTATAATCCACTGCAGGGCTCGTCCTTGGTGTACCTATTTCTTTTTAATACCTACAAAAAAGCTTTGAAGCCCATTGGTCGCGAGTTTGCGCCCTGCCTCAAGCCATATTGTCTTACTCATACTCAACAGCAGTTAGAATATATATATATATATATATATATATATATATATGCGCCATACTCTGTGAAGATACGGTTTAATCCTGCTAAATATGTTTAAGCCGTTAGTAAAATCCTGGCCGGGTACCTCTGTGGTCAGGTTGTCGGGCTCGTGATCCAGAGGTTACGGGTTCGATAACTGGTTGCAGCGAACTTTCCTTCCAGAGAATTTTCGCCTCACAACTCTGATGCATATGAGAAAAGCAGTCGATGGCTTTGGAGACAAACCTGTTTCAGCTCTGGTGTGAGATAGTCAGAAAACACACGGGTGCGTCTCTGACCGCCATGATATAAGCTAAGTTGATAAAATGGCGTCGAGCTCCAATACAAACCAAAAACCCGATTAACTCTTTACCACACGACAAAATTTTGGACTGGTTCAAATTGAAAGCATTTGCAGACGACAAAATAAAGGTGACTGAAAAATTGAAATTTGTTCTGGGAAGGGTAGAAAACACTGTGGGAAAAAGAGAAAATGCTGGTTACCAGCATTTTCTCCTTTTCCTACAGTGTTTTCAAAAGGCTTCTTTTCTCAGGGGCGTCAAAAGTAGGGATTGTGTGGTAATGGGTTAAAAAAAAAAACATAAGAAAAAAAAAACCCTTTATCGGACAGTGAAGGTCTACGATCAGACAGCACTTGTTGTGCAGTCTAATCTTGATCTACATTGTCCGTGGATAGGTCATTGAGATAGCAGCCGCGGAGGTAAAAAACATAAACCTTGAAAATGATGACACAAGCAAAATGAATAAACGATTCATTAACGAATTTTCATTCCATTAAACTCTCTCATAAGAACAATCAATAAAGCAAGAAAAAGTCAATTTACAGAAGTTAAATGAGAAGGAAAGGTGTTAAATTGTTCCATCGATAGGTTACATGCCTCGTTGAGCGTTTTAATAGCTTTGCCTTATCGCCTGCAGGGCGAAAAACATGTTGTAGTGTTTTAAGTGTTTGCTTCAGGCGGAATTAATTCAGTACCCCCAGAAGAGAATGTGCGTTTTCTCTTCATGCGGCAATATTTTCAACAGTGGTTTGCTTAAAAAATAACGAAAATTTGGTGTGCACTTCTCTGGCAAAATGTCAACTTTATGCTTTGTTTTTTAACCCTTAGGCTGCTAAGCGCAACTCACTGACCTTTTCCGGACAGTGTAGATCAAGATCAGACTGCACAGAACGTGCAGTCTGATCTTGGATCTGCACTATCCGATAAGGATATATTAGTCCCTGAAACATACTTTTGAAATAGCAGGATTTGGAATTTTACTATCGAATTGAAAATGTTATTGTAGATATTTAGTAGGATCAGGGTTAAGGTCCGTTATTCACCAGCCGTTCTAAAAAGCATTCTTGGTCTGTCGCTCAAAAATGTCTAAATTCCCTAGCAACGCAGTTTCTGGTTAGTTAAACCATTTGATGTAGCCAGCTTAAGGGATTTTCTAAATCTAGACTGTTGTGAATACAGGCTCCGGAAATGACGTCATACACTTACAGTGACGTAGATCTATTGCCCTTATGCAAAGATTATGCTGTACCTGGACTAATGACCTTTCAAGACTTAGAGAACTGATATGTCAGAATACAAGCCAGCCAATGTATAGCTTAATTAAAATGGTCTTCATTGCAAGTACGTATCCACAGTAATGAATATAAAGCTATAGATCAATTTGCTTACAATACAAGGCTTTACTTTTTATGCTTCAAGTTTTCCCATTCAGTAGCAGATTGCAATTAAATAGACAAGAAGAATATATGTCTCAGATAGTTTATGCTTGTTCAGTGAAAAAAAGCAATAGCATTCCCCTCAAAATGGACTACTCTCTCTCCTTTCTTTCTTTCTTTCTTTCTTTCTTTCCCAGTATCATCTTGTTTCTTTTTAAAGCCCCCAAAATACTTATGGTAGTACATACAAATATGGCGGCAATACATGGTTGGCACAGGTCAAAAAAAAAAATACAAAGTATGACGTAATAAGTACCTGAAGGCCCTGGTACGGTAATATTCAAAAGTATCTTTCTTCACAGCATGGTCATCTCGGGCATGTGGCCCGTCAACATGCTTAACTAAGTGCGCTTCTCTGGATGAATGCACGTGTTTTGAATTATCCTTTTCGTGTTTACGGTGCCCCAGACATATCCGCATGTATTCCATCATGAAAGCCACTTTTCAAGGAGAATTACAGTGTTCGTTCTTTATCACACATTTTCCTTTAATACAAGGTTCTTTCCATAAATTGTATGCTCAAAGTTTTAGGTGGCTTTCAGCATTTAGCCGTAATAAGACTACTCCAGTTCCCTACATTTATATCAAAAGTTAAATATAGTGCATAGGTGCCCAAAAGACAAACTCTACATGCAATTCTTGGATTGTTATTCTCAGATATATTAAACAATTTAATCTTGTACATATGAAGCAGACTATCTCTGAACATATTACATAGGTTTTCTTGGACATGTGACAAACATGTAAGGTTATTCATTGACACTATACATTGTTTTTTTTTTTTCATGTTACTTAGGTTTCTATTCGATGTACTACATAAGGTATACTAGGACAAATTGAATATGCTATCCTATAGACATACTCTACAAGTAGGCTAATTCTTGTACATATTAAACACTTTCGTTTTTTGATAAATTTAAAAGATTATTCTATTACATATTTATCTAGTAAATTCTTCAAAGTACCATACAGGTTACTTTGTTACAGACATACTCTACAGCGTATTCAAAAAAATACTTTTTCGGGCTGTTCTTTAAACACACTTAACATATTTTCTACGTACATACTAAAAATACTATTAATAATTCTAAGATATATTCTACATGTCATTTATCGAACAGTCTACATGATATTATTTAGACATGCCTACATTGTATTATTTAGACATACTCTACAGGTAATTTCTAAACAAAGAAATAGAAGACATTTGTTTTCGGTTAAAGATCGATATGTATGTCATCGAGTGAAGATCATCGGTAACATTTTCACGAGTGGCGCAGCAACGAGGAAAAATTTTACCGATGGTGTTCAAGAGATGAAATAATTTTAAATCTTAAACCGAAACAAACCCAAATATTCCATTCATTTCATGCTTTTAAAAAATTCAGTACAGTTCGTTTTAGTTATTCCCAGTGGGGTACCACCTCAACATAGCCACGCATTACAATGTTACGTCAATGGCGCGAAATGTAAGGTAAATGATGTCATATTTCCATCTGGTTGTGAGTCACGCGCATTTTACCTAGGTAACTATCTAGAATATAAAAATCGGTATTTTCACTGGTCGTAACCATGAAATATCGAAAATAAAAAAAATCACCGCTATTTCTCGATAATCTACTGGAAAGCATGAATTAAAAGAAACTATTCTAAAGATGATTTAGTCGACATACTCTATCTATCATTTTAATACATATTCTGCATGTTATTCTCAAGATGTTCATGCAGATACCTAACATTCCCTTTCTCACAAAGCATGGCACATATGGAATTACATGTTCAAAACTAGCAAGAAGAAATATATCTGATTCCTTCATGCTCCGACCCTTTTTCCCTTTTGCAATGACGCTTCAGGCAGAGTTTTCATGCTTCCAACCTTAACCCATTACCACTCAATCCCTACTTTTGACGCCCCTGAGAAAGAAGCCTTTTGAAAACACTGTGGGAAAAGGAGAAAATGCTGGTAACCAGCATTTTCTCCTTTTCCCACAGTGTTTTCTACCCTTTCCAGAACAAATTTCTATTTTTCAGTCACCTTTATTTTGTCCTCTGCAAATGCTTTCAATTTGGACCAGTCCAAAATTGTCTCGTGTGGTAATGAGTTAATTCATGCTAATTTCCCTCATTTAACAAGGATGTTTTTTTTCCGAGTAATCTGCTGCAAATTGGCCTCCAGGAGATAAATGGATTAACTCTCTACCAGAAGATAGTTCCAGAATGAAAGCATTGGCAGGCTACAAACTGAATGTAGCTAAAATCATACAATTTACCTATAAGAGGTGGGAAAACATTGTGGGAAAAGGAGAAAATGCTGGTTACCAGCATTTTCTCCTTTTCTCACAATGGTTTCAAGGGCTATTTTCTTTATAGTTTTTTTTGTAAATGGATTAAGTGTACCGAAATTGATCGAAAACATCTTTTACTTAGTACAAACACGTGCCTGGAAAAAAGACAAGTCAAATAAACTAATTACGACCCAGCTAATTGGTTTAACTCATCACTGTATATGCTACGAGGGTTTTTCAAAAAGTTATCGGCTTTACACAAGGGGAGAAAATGATTTTGCCGATTTTCCTTTTCGGCGTAGCTGGAAACGCTGACGTCAGACTTACTACTTTGTACATGTACTTTGACGGACGCGAATGAATGAATGCTGATTTGTGATTGGTTAGAAATGTACGCATGTTTATTCGGCGAGCCCTGCAAGCATGTTTGCGGTAAACAATGACACCATTTGCTATCTCTAATCGATATCATGGGCACTTATCACCACCAGAAGAAAATTTAACCTTTCACCGAAGAAGAAATTGCAACGCTTGGAGATCAATGGGCCAAGTGTGTTACAGAACATGAACAATATAGGGTGAAACAATGCAGGATAAATAACTTTTCCTTGGCTTATTCCTCGCAAGGCTGAGGACTTTTTCAAGCGCCCTCGTACTTGATGGCATGCAGAAAACTGGAACAAGTGGATCAAAGAAAAATTATCGTAGGAAAGGAGCTTGTTCCTGTAGAATAATTAAAAAAGAACAAAAAATATTATGGAAAGATAGCCATAGCTTGTTACAAGAAATCGTCTATTCTACCATATTATTCTTTTCA
The DNA here is from genome assembly GCA_943736015.1 of Tridacna crocea. Lineage (NCBI taxonomy): Eukaryota > Metazoa > Mollusca > Bivalvia > Cardiida > Cardiidae > Tridacna > Tridacna crocea. The sequence goes on along the minus strand of OX031057.1, from coordinate 68,307,866 downwards.
AAATTGAAAGACAAAAAAAGTCATAATTGCAAGCGAGTCCCCGTATTTTACAACCACAGGTAAAGTCTTTCATTACCAAAAAAAACAAACTTAAAGATACTCTCTCTGTCTACTGCCGAAGGTATACATGCATTTCTTTAACATTTTGGGGAGACCTTTTGGTCATACCTGAGTATACTAGGTGGCGGACGGAGTAAATCAAAGATCTGACAGCACGTTATGTGCAGTCTAATCTTTGATCTGCACAGTCCGCAAAAAGCTTGTCGAGATACCGACTATTGGCCGTGAGTGTATGAATCTTATAAAGAAAGAAAGGCAGATTTTCTAGCTCCCGTACCTTCCCTACAGAATTGCTAATTTGCCACATTATTTTTTGAGTGAGGAGGGAAGGAAATCGTAAACAGGCTAATCAGCCTAATCAACGTAGTGGGATTTTTCCTGTTTTTATTTTTTTTCCCCATCTTTCTTCGCCCGGCTCTCTGTCAGCGCGTCCATCGGTTCTTTGGTCTATTTGTAAATCAATCGATCGATCGATCAATCAATCAATCAATCAATCAATCAATCAAGTCAGTAACAACCATCACTGATACTATCATAATTATCTACCTCTATTTCTACTACTTATAGAACTTCTACTATTACTTCTTATAAAACTTCAACTACGATTACAGTTTACTTTTATAGCTGCATACTAGCTATACTAATACTTGACAGAGACACAGAGAGAGACAGAGAGAGACAGACAGGTAGACAGACAGACAGAGGGAGCAAGCAAGAAAGAGAGAGAGAGAGACAGACAGAGAGAGAGAGAGGGGGAGCGAGCAAGAGAGAGAGAGAGAGACAGAGGGACAGAAGGAGCGAGCGAGCGAGAGAGAGAGAGAGAGAGAGAGAGAGAGAGAGAGAGAGAGAGGTGAGGAAAGACAAGACAGAGAGACAGACAGGGAAGTGTGCGACAGACAGACAGAAAGACAGAGAGATAAATAGACAGAGAGACAGAGCCAGACAGACAATCAGACAGACATAGAGCACTTAATAAATAATGGGTATGGTTTCGCACCTGTTTTCAATCGCTCAGTATAGAGAAATAACTAAAGTCTTTTAATGAAGGTGTTTGTGGGAAAGAAAGAGAGACAGACAAAAAGAGAGAGAGATAGATTAAGACACAGAGATAGATTCAGACATAGATGGAAGAATGAACAGAGAAATTTTCAAACGAGCTTATATAAATCCCTATAAATATGACAATATAATTTTGGAAAGATCAGACAGCACGTTGTGTGATTCACTAAAAAATCAACCTCAAATCAACATTGGCAACAACAGTGTTAAACACCTAATTGCCAGAGCTCCAGATAAGAGGGAGTGATGATATTCTAAAGTTATTACTTCTCTTCGAAACCCTATGTTGTGGGTACTCATTAGAATCGTCTCGATGAGACGATTCTAATGGGTACCCACAACATAGGGTTCAATTGAAAATAATTCATAATTTAAGTTTTGAAATCAAAATCACTCCCTCTGTCTGGAGCTCTGCCTAATGCGATGAAAAGAGAGAAAGAAAAAAAGTCCACAATGACACACACAGAAAAGAGTCACAAATAATTATTTCCGGGAATGATCTTTCAACTACATTTAAAACCGATTTTAGAATTTCACTTCCATTATCCAAATAGCTTAAAGATTGCTTTACAGATTGCCCTGAAAATTGGAGGACGCGTTTTTATTTGTGTGTGTCTCTCAAGAAAAAAAAAAATCTGCAGTTTTCTTAGTGCTCGGTTTTTGGTCAGTACTAGGTGATGAGTATCATTATATTTTTGAGTGTAAGTTATCTCTTTACCAAACGACAAAATTTTAGACTTGTCAAAATTGAAAGCATTTGCAGACGACAAAATAAAAATGACTGAACATTTGAAATTTGTTTTGTGAAGGGTAGAAAACATTGTGGGAAAAGGAAAAAATGCTGGTTACCAGCATTTTCTCCTTTTCCCATAATATTTTCAAAAGGCTTCTTTCTTAGGGGCGTCAAAAGTAGGGATTGTGTGGTAATGGGTTAAGGCCGTTTTTCAATTTTAATTCGGTAACAATAATTGCAGCGACGTGTGCACCTATCTTTTTTCCTGGGTTTTTTTCCTTACTAGTTTTTCGCTCCTCCAAGACAACGGTAGCTTTCCCAGGTAAACATCGTTGAAACAACGATCATTAATTTGTGAAAAAAGAAAAATTCCTGTCAGAGTGACTATCATCATTCTCGGACAGATATTTAGCCGAAAAGGAGATTCAAACCAGTGACTTCCTGGTCCAAGGTCCTGCACGCGACCGACTGAGCTCTCGGGACTCAGCGCAAAGGCCACAGACCACAGTAGAAAGAGAAAAACATAAGTTTCCTGGTGACACCATTTTGTACCATTTCAGAGAGATTGTCGAATACATTTGCTTTTTTTGCGAATGGCATAGGTCAAGATCAGACTGCACAGAATGTGCAGTCTGATCTTGGATCTATACCATCCGTTTGTTTAGCAAAGCCTATTTGATAAAGGCCTTTCTGAATTTCTAAAGATTGTTTTTTTCCCCCTCGAAAAGGAGCCAAGTTTATGAATATGTCGCTAAAATGGGTTATTCTTCTTGGATTCCATAGTGGTTTCGCACTGTTCAAATTTAACACCCAGAAAAAAATGACAAATTCAGACATAAAAAAAGGAGTCCATTTACAGAATTTCAGAGAGAAATAGAGCTGGGAGATCTAATTTTAAGACGGGAACAAAAGTCGCTACATTTTCTGTGTCACAAATAATATTATACTTCGGAACCTTTCTCTTCTATAGGTATGTGTTGCTGTGTTTTGCGGTTTTCACGAACACTCTATTTCTCTTTTTCTACAATGCTTTCTATCTTCCTTTTTTTCTTTCTTCCTTTTTATTCCATTTTTTTTTCTTTCTTTTCCTATTGTACTTTTGTTTATTTGTCTGTTTTTGTTGTTCTTTCGTTCTTTCAATATGCAGTTTTCTTTCTTTATAACCCGCAAAACGAATGTATTCGGGGGTATACTGGAATCAGCTTGTCTGTCCGTGTGTCTGTCAATGTGTTTGTCTGTGTACAAATTAATTGCCTGTCTCTGTCAAAGCGCTGGCAGGGGTATTAAGTCACATTCATTGACAGCTCTTGTCTTGTCTTATCTCGTTTTTCCTTTCTTTCTTTCTTTCTTTCTTTCTTTCTTTCTTTCACCCTCTCTCTCTCTCTCTCTCATAAATTAATAGGGATAATAGGCAAACAGACGAATATTTTATGTCCGTGCTGTTGCCACTATCAATTCTTATTGAACAAAATTTACTGCAAAGGCATAGATAAAGATGTAAAAAGAACATTATTTTTTTTATATTTAATTGCTTACAAGCTGTCGCGTACGGTATTCCTTTGCAAGCTCATATTGTAATAAAATTGATCCAATCGTACGTCCCTAAAAGTTTAAACCTTACACCAATAAATAGAAGACATTTGTTTTTTTACGGTGAAAGATCGACATTTATTTCATCGAGTGAACTCCATCGGTAATATTTACACGAGTGGCGTATAGGTAAGAGTGAAAATATTACCGAGGGTGTTCATGAGACGAAATAAATTTCGATCCCCCACCGAAAAAAAAAAAGTTCTATGTATTTCATGCTTTTAACCCCGTCTGAGAGGAGCTTTAGCAAAATCCAGTAGAGTTCTTTTCCGTCATTCCCCATGGCGTACCCCTTCCTCATAGCAACGCATTACAATTATTACGCCAAGAGCGAGAAATGTAAAGTAAATGACGTCATATTTCCATCTGGTTGTGAAGCACGCGCAATTTACCTAGGCAACAACAACATGAAAATAGATATTTTCACTGGTCGTACCCGTGTAATATCGAAAAATATTTTCACTACTATTTCTCGATATCCTACCGGAAAGCATGAAATGACAAATAATATTGTCAATGGAGCTACATATCAAACTTTCAAACATAAGAGCCACTCTCTGGCAAAAGGCGTTTTAATGCATCTCTATGATGCATTATATACCAAACAAGTAATCACATAGTTATGGATGCATTCATTTTTCCAAACTACCGGCTTAATCATGAGATAGACTGGTCCTTTGGCAAACAGAAACTTAACCTGTAGCAAAAAGTTTCGATCCAGGTCAGCCTGCGCGGACTGCGCAGGCTGACCTGGGTCGAAACTTTTTGCAGTTGCATTAAATCCCCTATTCAAAGTACATGACATATATTAACTTGTACGTGACCCAATACCTGTATAAATGCACCTGTTATCACAAAGATATATGCTGGGAGAATTAATAAACTGAAATTGATAAACTGAAGTGCCTTCAAGCAAACAGATTTGTGTCCCATTTCTGACCTGGTTTGAACCCAAAACCATGACTGTGAACGGGTATAAACGGTTGACCCAAAAAAACAAATGAACCATGCTCCGGCAAAAGGGGGCTTAATGCATCTTCGTTACACATAATGCCAGCCCAATTCATCGCCTAATTATAACTCAATAAGAGCTACTTTCATAAATAACCGACTTAACCATGAGGTAGACTGGACCTTTGACAAACAGAAAATTGACCAATAGCGAAAAGTTTCGACCCAGGTCAGCCTGCGCAGTCCGCGCAGGCTGACCTGGGTCGATACTTTTCGCAGATGCATTAACCGCCCCCCCCCCTTTTCACAGAACACGGCTCATATGAATTCAACACTGTAAATAGGGAGTTCAATTTATTTGCAAAACAGTGTCCACCCGGGTCTGCGGAGTCCGGTCAGGCTGACAGGAGTTGAAACATTTTGCTTTCAGTCGGTTTTCTGCGTTTCAAAGGAACATTCTACCTTATGAACAAGTCGATTATCAGACCAACTGGAATTTATAGATCCTTAATTATACGATGACTTGCCCAGAGGATTAATTCCTCTCCCACCGCTGACCATTGCTTCGACGATGATCATGTGGGAAAGCAGCCATTGGCTTGGAAAGAAAAGATACTCCAGGAACGCAGGGATAGGAGCACTGGCTGCCGCGATAAACACCATACGATCAATCAATATATGATGACTCGGTTGCTGTAACGTATGACAGAGAAGTATTAATTTCCCTTTTAAAGGTGGGTAGTTAGAATTTTCACATCACATCAAATTAAAAAATATATATGTGACTGAAATTTATATGAAAAAGCAATACAAATCATCAGTAATTAAGAATCATAAAATTACAAAAAAAATATTTTTTTTTGGTGGTATTCCCTTAAAAGGCTACGTAGCTTCTTAAGCTATTTTTAGATTTCCCGCCAAAAGCAAAAAAAGCATTGTGGGAATGTTCAGTGACTTGCACGTGACTAATGACTATTAAATTCCATAACATAACAAACATGTAATTATTTTCCATAATGTCTAGAACTTCGGATGCTATGTTTGAAGCTTCGTCTGTATATTTCCGGTATGTAAATGAGCCAGTTGCTGATGTAAAAATAGACTGTATTTCCCTTCAGTGTCGACCTGGGCTGCAGTAAATCTCTAATTTATCTAGTTGTCGGATGGTTTTCGACTACTGGGGTTTTATGAATGAAAATTGTTGGTTTTGGGAATACAAGAATAATTTTTTTGTCTTTTTGTAAAAATTTTGTCGCAAAATCTGAAGGGCCACCTTTAAAAGAGCATGGCTCATTCGTCTTTTACTCCTTTATCAATTGTACGCCCCCGCAGGTGACCGGCGTTATCTCCCTTTTCCGACGATGTTTCCTTCTCTTTTGGACATATATTCCGTCATTGCAGTCATATTCAATCGTTTGCATGCAAATGTTTTCAACTTGGACCAGTCTAATGCTATCTGGTCATGTTTAACTCTTTACAAAATGACACTAATTTAGGTTTGTCCAAATGAAAAGCATTTGCAGACGACAAAATGAAAGTGACTAAAAATTGGAAATTTGTTTTGTGAAGAGTAGAAAACATTGTGGGAAAAGGAGAAAATGCTGGTTACCAGCATTTTCTCCTTTCCCACAATGTTTCCTCAAGGCTTCTCTCTCAGGCTCGTCAAAAGTAGGGATTGCGTGGGAACGGGTTAAACACTTCCACGGGATGTTTTCCATTAAAATGGATCTAAAAGTAAGTTTTATGGAGTTCGAAACGGTTTACACATAAGCTACTAAAATGGAGAAAACCGATACTTTAAAAGTAAAGCTCAATAATATTGAAGAGTTCAAATGGATTCTCACTGAGAAAAATATCACCGCAGCAAACAGTATAGATTAAAGATCAGGTTGCACGTTCTGTGCGGACTGATCTTGATCGACATTGTCCTTGAGGGCGCATGTGTGGCACTAAGCACTCTAAGAATTAATTGTCGGTCGATAATTCCAAGGTAATCCTATCCAATTACTAACATAATCATAAGTCTAGTTATGGCAGAAGAGGGTTAACTGAATCTTGCTAATAAATGCAAGAGGCAAGACATTATATTATTTTAAAGAAGTCCAGACAGAGGGTGTGATTTTGATTTCAAAAGTGAAAATATTCATTATGCTCCACTAAACCCTATGTTGTGGGTACTCATTAGAATGGTAGAATCGTCTCATCGAGACGATTCTAATGAGTACCCACAACATAGGGTTTCCATGAGAAATAATGGATCTAGAATGCTATCACTCCCTCTTATCCGGAGCTCTGATAATAGATCCATACAATCTATTGAATCATGAGGTAGAATGGTAAGCAAGCATGCAGAGAATTCAGATAAAGCATAAAGTATCGACCCATGTCAGCCTGCGCAGTCCGCCCAGGCTGGCATGGGTCGAAACTTTATGCAGGTTTCGCTGAAGGCCCTTTTCATTCAATATCGTTAAAGTAAATATCCCAAAACTGCAACATCAATCGTCGTCTTTGCTGGTAAAAAATCCCTCCTTAGCGGACTGTGTAGGCCCAAGATCAGACTACACGTTCTGTGCAGTCTAATTTTAATCTACACTGTCCGTAAAAGTTGTTTAAGTTGCATTAAGCAGACCACGAGTCAATTGTTTGGTCAATACTTTTCTATGGCTATGCTATTTAATACCCCCAAGCCTGTGTTGTATAATTTTCCTACCTGTTACTTATAAAATATTCACGAGTTCTTGTATCACGACTTAGGGACGGTGCAACTGTGATTCTGAGGTACAGGGCATAAATAATGAACTGAGATTGTTCATAAGCAATTACCTGTAAATTGGTGACTATCGAGTTGGGGTGGGGTTCAACTTTTTGATGCATGTAACAAGGGAACATGCCAGACTTATGTAATGCCAAAATAATTATGTGGTGCTAAGAAAAAAAGTGGATCAAGAAAGAGAGGGAAAAAAGAGAGATTGTGCGGGGGTGGGGAGGGGGGGGGAGGGAAACAACCAAGAGAGAGAGAGAGAGAGAGAGAGAAAGCCAGATAGAGAAAGACAGAGACAGCCAGCCAGACAGACAGACAGCCAGACAGACAGGGACACAGACAGGCAAAGACAGATACCAAAACAGAGACAGAAAGGCAGAAAGGCAGAGAGAGATAGGCAGAGAGAGAAAGAGGAAGTTACAGAGAGATGTAGAGACAGGCAGACAGACGAAGCAAGACACAGAGAGAGCCAATAAGACAGAGAGACACAGTAAAACGAAGAGTCGGAGAGAGAGACAGAGAAAGAAAGTGGCAGAGAGAGAGAGACGGGGGGAGAGAGAGGGGCAGAGAGAGAGAGAGAGAGAGAGAGAGAGAGAGAGAGAGAGAGGCAGACAGACAGACAGACAAATAGACAGACAAAAGGAGAGACAGGGACAGACAGAGACGAAACAAACTGTAGATAAAACAGACAATAAACAGTCTATCTAGATGTTTGTCTACTATAAGTTACATGTATGTCCTTTGGATAACCGATTCTATTTACTTGATCACTTAAACTTACATTACCATATCTATTTTCATATTCATATAATTATATTCATATATATATATATACTATCTAGATCTACTGCTACTATTTTCTTTTACTAGCAATGTTATTCCTACGATTACCCCTCAGTCGCATGTTTAATACCAAACCTTTTATCAATTCAACTTTTCATTTAATTTCAATTTAAAGTAAATTTAAATGAAGCGATACAACAAAATATAATTTTCATCTTTACACGAATTTCAACACTTGGCCATACTTACAAAGAACTCTAGATTTTGAACCAAATAAACTATAAGATTTTTAACGTGAAAATTCAAACAAACACTTTCAACAAAAGAAGACCTAACCCTTTACCCCATAAGCTATTTCTATGGTATCTCTAATTGACCCTAAATAACAGCAAGGATGAAGCTGTTTCTTATGTGTATATGGCACCTTTTGATAGCAAAGAAAACATTGTGGCAAAAGGTGAAATTGCTCGTCACGAGCAATTTCACCTTTGCCACAATGTTTTCCAAAGGCTCCTACAAGCAATGCGTAAAAATGAGTATCTATGGAGTAAAGGGTTAAAGCTATACCACATAATCCCGAGTTTTAACGACCCGTTAGAGAAGACTTTTAACAACATTGTGGGAAAAGGAGAGGTTTTGTCCTTTTTTCACAATGTTTTCTATCCTATCAATGACGAATTTGGTAAGTTTAATCACCATTTAATTTGTAGTTTTCAAATAGATATAATTCAAACTAGTCTAAAATTTTGCTATTTTGGTAAAAAGTTACTGGAATTGAACATTTTATCGAAAAATGCCAAAAAACAATAATATATATCACTGAAAACGAAAACTTCAAAACAGAATAAAATCATCCGTGGACCACATTATTTTCATTCACAAAACGAAACACTGATCGCAAAAATCCGTACAATAAACAAACCGAAAGATGTTCAATATGCGATATGTTTCCGTATAAACTTTGGGACACTCGAAGTAACTAACCCTGTAATGTAATGGCAGAAGTTGTAAACCTAAGTCCCCTTTTAACTACCATCCGCCTTACCTTGTCTTCTTTTTTTTTTCCAATAACCGTTAACCCTTTCTAGATGCTGCTGAAACAATGAATGAATAGTGTTTTATGGCCCGTCAACAACTTAGGTCATATTGGGCGCACTTACTTAGTAAACAATAATGCGAGGTGAAAATATCACACTGCTGAAACAAGATGCTTTTGGCGGACAGTGTAGATCCAAGATCAGACTGCACTTTCCGTGCAGTCTGATCTTGGATTTACACAGTCCGATCTTTATCGAGATTATCATGTCGAAACGGTTTTGAAACTTTAAAAGGTCGAGCTCTGATCAACTGAAATGAAATTCTGTTTGGCAGATTCTTTTTTCTTGGAATTCAGTAAATGGTGAAAAACTAAAACAATTTTTGTAATATATTAATTTTACTACCGAAATAAATAAAATAGTTTGTACTTGTAAGATTGTTTGTCGCAAAGGGAGATTTTTTGCCAGTGTAGACGTTCTCCTTTTGGTGCAATGTTCTTCAATATCGGTCAACTGAGAGGAATGTGGTCGAGTCAAGATAGACAAAAGGGTTCGTTCAGCTTGTTCTGTTACATGCTACGAAAACCGTTTCACAGTCTATATTCCGATATGCTTATCGCTGTTGCTCTATAACATTTATATATGTGATATCAGAAAAAAAAATCTCTGCTGTTATTTTATTGTGTGTATGGGGTTCCAACAGTGCCATAAAAAAGTACTTAAATTTTCTCTCTTTTTTTTCTTTTAGTATCAATGTTAATTTTGAGGTATGGAAGTCAATTAGAACCATGAAAAACTTTATCTAAAAGGTATTAAATCATATCTATTTATGCCTAAACATCGCGCTTAACTTTTTTCTCCCTATTTTTTATCCTAAATATCGATGTGATTTAAATGAGGTATCGGAAGTCAATTATTACCAGATAGTAAACTAGACATAGAAAATAAAACATTCTGCTTCTAGTTAAACCACATATCAAAAAATATTTCTCGAAAAAAAATTTCGTTATTTTTTTCTTCTAAAACAGGTGAATTTTAGATACATATATACACATATGTATTCGAATAAACGTTTAAATCACTGTCCATGCGTGTTTTTTATTTCCCAAGATATGGAAGACAATTTTGGCCATCAAATGTTTGTCCATTATTTGACCTGCAACACGCGAAAAGGGACATTCAGACATTTGCGTAGGCTAATCCAAAACGGCACTTTCCGTTTTTAAGTAATTTTCTGTTTTGCGCAAGCCTACTGGAGCACAACATCTAATGTAGTAGGAAAGTACCGACTCAGATTAGCCTGTGCGGACAGCGCAGGCTAATCTGAGTCGATACTTTACGCAAATGTCCGAAAGTTTAATGTTACATGTTATTCACTGTACCGCGAAGGCTGACACAGTCATATGTTTTTGAAGATGTATTAACCCATTATCACACAATACCTACCTCTGAGAAAGAAACCTTTACAAAAACACTAAACCCTAACCCTTTCCCACAGTGTTTTCTACCCTGCTGGAAATCATTTTAATTTTTTAGTTACGTTTATTTTGTCGTCTGCAACTCTGTAAGTGCTTTCGATTTGGACTAGACTTTAATTTTGTAGTTGTAATTTGGTAACGAGACTGCAAAAAGCTTCGATCCAGGTCTGCCTGCGCGGATTGCGCAGGTGATATGCGATACTTTGTGCACACCCTTAGACAAGTTGGGTGGTGGAATAAGTTTTTTCACGAACTTTTACCTCGTAGTTCCTGTACATGACTTGATCATATCGAACCTGACCATCATCCTTGGTATTAGAGCCATAGGAGAAATTGCTCGTATACACACACAAACCCTAAACGCTAACCCCAACCTAGACTGGTGTCAGTCCGTTAAATAGAGCCTTTTCATTAAAACAAAATCCTCAAGTAAAACTACAAAACGAAATCTCTGTGTTCTCAATGTTCTGATGTCTGATTCAACCTGTATTTCAGAAGAAGGGCAAGTAACAACACATATTTCTGTGAGTTGATGTAGTTGTGTACCTTGATTATTAGAATGACTTAAATGCAGGGCCTGAATGCCAAGCTAACCCCAACCCTAACCCTATTGTTACAATTCAACTCTACTCAGCATTTACTCTAAGTCATTGTTTATATTTATAAACAAACGGAAACTTTGAAATTCGTCTTTCATAAATTGTTTAACAGCATAATAACTAAAATCAGAATGATATCTAGGTCTATCTTTCTGTATCTACCCGCTGTCCTCCAATAATCAACCCGATCTATCTATCTATCTATCTATCTATCTATCTATCTATCTGACAGAAATACCCATAATCAATATCTATCTATCTATCTATCTATCTATCTATCTATCTAACAGAAATAACCACAATCAATATCTCTACTACCAAGGATGTTACCATTTTGTCTTAATAATGTTAATTCACCTTCAATTACATAATGTCTATTATTTGTATAAAGGTTATTGATTGGTCTAAAAACAAGTTATGAAAACATGTCAGGTTACCAGTCTAGTTACAACCGTACGTCTAAAGGTATTTCACCGCTCGTATATGTTCATTTCATTCACAAATATTTACCCTTGCCCTTATTGTTGCTCGAATAAGTTTACAGTATCCAAGAAAATCAATGCTATTGTAAATATGTGACAAAGAAATTTACCGGTACAAGCACTCTTTATCCAGAAGTCAATGTAACCGCACACCTGTGATCAATAAAACTTCCGCGCAAAATATAGATCTTTGTAAACACTACTTTACCCCTTATCCTGCTAAAAGGTGAAATGAAAAGTTTCAATTCGATGGAATAAACCCAAATGTTGCTTATTCAAAGTTATTGGGGGGGATAAGATCTTATTATCGGACAGTGTAGATCCAAGATCAGACTGCACGTTCTGTGCAGTCTGATCTTGGATCTACATTGTCCGCAAAGGGTCAGTGAGTCGCGCTTAGCAGACTTAGGGTTAACACGATATCAGACTATTTCGAATGTTTTTAGACTTGTGGTTGAGGTCGAAAAGAAATACCAATACAATCACACTTATTAATTCGGAAGTCAAAGTAACCGTATACTGAACTTGCGATCGACAAAACTTCCGCGCAAACTGTAGATCCTTGTAAACAATGGTTTAATAGAATAAAAGATTATTTCGAATGATGTTAACCTGGTGTTTGATGTCACAATGAAATACCGATACAATCACGCTGCATCCAGATGTCAAAGTAACCGTATACTTTTGATCAATAAGACTTTCACGCAAGAAGTATTACTCTCAGATGATAATTTTAGCCTTTGTTGACATACACAACATAACAAAACAAACACATAAAAGGTAAGACAGATAAAATACTAATACATCTCTTCATTACGTATAGGCAGTACAGGGGACATGTAAGCAGTAAGGAATACCTGTTTCCCCTATTATTATGAAGTCGGTCAACCTTAGAAAGACACTGATACCGTCTGAGAGTAATAGATCCTTGTAACCAACACAAAAAACACTATACAAGACCTCTTCAAATATTGGTCGACCTGTGTTTACCGTAGCTTTTAACAATATTTCATCTTACACTATGGCGTCATGTCACATTTTCAGATATTTATTAGTACGGCAATAATTCTGTAGGATATTAAATGCCGGAAACTCATTCCGAGATCGTACGAAATATCCCTGGATTTTATATGTGGCATCCTAACCACTGGCCGCTAAAGCCATTGAAAAATACTGCAATATCAAACAATCCAGGCTTTTTAAGCAGCAGTAATGTAAGTACGATCTAATGAGTCATTTCTGGTATTACACTGTACTTCTGGAGTGGTGTCCTTTTATTGATAAGATGCATAACACCTTTTTAATCATTACATGTATTCGGGTAAACTGGCAGCTAGTTCACATATCCATGCTTTTCCTTGAGCTTCTCTTACCAATACTCTGCACAATATTCTTTCCAAGCCACTGGCTGCCTTCTTACATAAACATCATGGCAGCAGTGATCAGACGATTGTCAGTTCTCGCAAAGGAATTGACAGAGCCGAGGATTCCATGCAATTCTCCCCTCCTATTTTTAAGTTTTGAACGCCACCTGTGCGCTACTGGGGCTCAACGATATCCTACTTAATTTAAGTAATATATTGTTGCGCATTTAATTTATTTGTAAACGGGCACCAGTGCAAGAATGTTTTTTATGGAAAACTGGTACCCTGCTTTTTATGTAACATAAAATGTCGTAAAAAATATAGGAATGCCACTCGAAACAACCACCAATTATTTCTTATTATCATCACGATAATTATCAACACGGCTATTATGGTATTTGTAATAAGCTATGCTCCGTAAAAAAAAGGGCTCAATACATTTGCAAAAGGTTTCGACCCTGGTCAGCCTGCGCAGTCCGCGCAGGCTGACCATGGTCGAAACCTTTTGCTACTGGTCAATATTCTACATGTGTAAGGACCTCACGATTCATTCGGTTGTTCGATAAAATGACCTTTATGGATCCATAGTCACGTGATAACTTGCTGCCATGAATCACAGAGACGGAAGCACATCAGCCCCTCTTTTCCAGAACAAAGATCATATTAGTACAGCTCCAATTATTATTATTATTTATTATTATTATTATCACCAACAGTATAATTATTATCAATTCGGCCGTTGCTTTCATAAAACTGAAATATAGCTTTTACAAACCGAGGGGTGAATGCGAAGCTATTCCATCTGCGGTTTGGAAAATTTTACAGGTTAGGGAAAAACACTTCTCATTTTTCTGAAAAGAACTGTTAGATCACCTTTGTAAGTTAAGTTGTGTTGAATTGGATAAAGGAATTCTGCAGGACACATCTATAAAACATGGTCTAACAATGTTTTTCAGAGAAATGAAAAGTATTTTCCCCACACCTGTAAAAATTTGCAAAATACACATAATAAAGTGCTCCGCAAAATATTCTTTCCAAGCCACAGGCTTCCTTCGCACATAACCATCGCCGAAACAATGGTAATCGGTGAGAGAAGAACGAATCCTGCGGCAATGAATATCATCAATCCTGGGATATAAATTGGCAAAGCCAGGGATTGAATAAGCGATTCTTCAATTTGGATCAGTTTGAAATGTGTCGCTTCTTAAAGAGTTAAATGTGTATTTGGAGAATTGGTAGGCAGTTCCTAAAGGTTTGTAAACACTATTCGAAAGACAAATAATGCAGTAGACGCAACAGAACACTTAATAAAAACATTTTGACAAATGTGGTAAGTGGCCATGACAGATAATGATTCTGTTACGGATGTTAGAAACCACACAAAAATCAGAGAGAAGCCTAATTATTCCGCAATATTTTCAATTTATCATAATTGATTTTGAAACTCGAGACATACGCCTAGCACCATCCTCCTGGTGGTTTTAGAATCGTGTTGCATGTAATCAATGTTTGTCGCAGAAACTTAAAGATATAAAATAATTGAATGGCACTCTGGGAAATACGGTGGTGTAAATGCGGATGGGGGGGGGAAAGTTTCTTGTATCTTTGTAGCACATTTTACCATTATATCAAGTAAGTTGGTGCATAATACGGATCCAATTAGTTTAACCCTTTACTCCATACATACTCATTTCTACGCATTGCTTGCAGGAGCCTTTGGAAAACATTTTGGCAAAAGGTGAAATTGCTCGTCATGAGCAATTTCACCTTTTGTCACAATGTTTTCTATGCTACCCAAAGGTGTCATATATACATAAGAAACGGCTTCATCCTGGATGTTATTTAGGGTCAATCAGAGATACCTTAGAAATGCCTTATGGGGTAAAGGGTTAACTAATGGCTTAATCATGAGGTAGATAAGATCCCATGAGGTAGATAAGATCCCTTTGATATATAAAAAAAAAAGAGAGCTGCGATTCAGGTCTGCCTGTGCGGACTGCGCAGGCGACATGTGTTAAATCTTTGTGCACATCCTTATCCTGCTTTATATCTGCAAGTAAATTTTCAATTAAATATTGATAACCCAACTATTGCTGTCTAAAAATTATGTTTCGGTTAATAATATCTCTTTATCGGACAGTGTAGATCAAAGATCAGACTGCACGTTCTGTGCAATCTGATCTTGATCTACACTGTCTGCAAAAAGTCAGCCAGTTGCGCATGGCAGCCAATCGTTTAAACTAAAACTATTTTTTCATAAGGTATGACTCAGTTGTAAATTGATCAAACAAATAAGAGCACATTGCACGCCAGGTCGGTGCGCATAGTTCAATAAATAATGTACAAATATTCCAAGCCCTGAATGGAATACAATAAGACTCTCACCGCTAATTTGTTAATTAGAGATATGAAAGCAATTCATCCAGGATTTTACTCTGTTCAGTGACGGCAAGGTGACATTGATACTTTCGGTTCTACTATTGTATAATAGATACTACCGAGAGAGAGAGAGAGAGAGACAGAGACACACACACACACAACACAGGCAGGCAGACGGACAGACAGACGACAGACAGACAAACAGACTATTTTCTGTGTGAAATTTTTTCATGAAACTATAAACTGATTTCTTTTACAGACAGACAGACAGACAGATAGGCTTGTAATCAGACAGAGGGACAGATAGACAGATTATTTTCTATGCCGATTATTTTATACCAAATAGTACGATCCACTGACATATCCACATGCTTTTTTGTCCCATCCACATGTACAATCTGACCACCACAACGTGACAGGTGAAGAATTAGGTCAAATCATGGTGGACAAGACAATAACAGAAGACAGAAATCAGCAACCTCGTTATTTCTTCATCATCAAATCGGATTTCTTCTGTTCTAATATTCTTATGAAATGAATAAGCTAGTTGAAATGAATACTATACGTGTAAGAAGATTCGGTACAAGGAAAACGTAGTTCAATAACAACTTTCATTTAAACACCAACAGCGGGAAAAAATCAACAATACAGATGATTAATTTTTGTAAGTTTAACTCCTTACCAAACGACAAAATTTATAGAAAGGTCCAAATTGAAAGCATTTGCAGACCACAAAATAAATGTGAAATATGACTGAAAATTCGGAATTCGATTTGGGAAGGATAGAAAACATTGTGGGAAAAAGGAGAAAATGCTGGTTACCATTTCATAGCCCTAGCTAGTATAGTTTTGGAGATATGCTCCGGGCAAAATTCAAGTATGAAAAAAAACAAAGGGCAATTAAAAAATTAAGCAGCAAGAGTTATGATTCCTGCGCACTGCACTCCCCCTCGATGAGATCTATCCACCCATGAAATTTCATAACCCTAGGTAGAATAGTTTTGGAGATATGCTCCGGACAAAGAACTGGACGTCGCCCGCCCGCCCGCCCGCCACGGGTGATCCCATAATACGTCCCGTCTTCGACGGGCGTATAAAAAGTATATGAAAAATTTATCTTTTTTTTTTAAAGAAATGGTTTCCGGCAGAATAATCTAAAATGGCCCTGTTAGGGTTTTTAATACGATAGTACATTCAGAGTCATTTTACCCCTTTGGTTACTAAGGGCGGCTAACTGACCTTTTGCCGACCGTGTAGATCAAGATCAGACTGCACAGAACGTGCAGTCTGATCTTGGATCTACACTGTCCGAAAAAGAGTCATTTTTTTGTTGTCTCCAAATTTAAGCTTGAAGTAGCATTTGGGATTTTTATTATTGACATGAAAGTTTTATTTGACTTATTTAGCGGGATAAGAGTTAATAATAGATGAAATATTTTTCAAATCGGTTTTCTGCAAAAAACAAACTTGTTTGTATAGTGTTTTACATCATTTATAACACTATTTCAGATGTATATCGTATCAGCAAGGGCACCCTTCAGTGATTTCCTGGAGTTCTTTTACCAGTGTTTCGCACAACATTCTTTAATCCTTAGTCTGCTAAGCGCCACTCATTGACCGGTTGCGGACGGTATAGATCAAGATCAGACTGCACAGAACGTGCAGTCTGATCTTGGATCTACACTGTCCGACAAAGACATAGTATTCCCAAAACATAAATTTGAAATTACAATATATCGGTTTTTACTATCGAATAAAAAACTCATTTCAGTTATTTAACAGAATATGGGTTAAAATCCACCGACTTCTTTTCAACATTGCCATCTTTAAGCAATGTTTAGCATCGAGAGAAAGGTATAGATCCTGTCGCACTGGCAATAATCAAATAAAAACGGCCAAGATAGGGAAATAGAACCAAAGATCCGAATGTATCCCAATCCAAATGTATCCCGCTATGCTACAGAAGTGGTAGTGGGAGGAAAAAAGCTACGAAATGAATTTCATAAAACCATTGGAAAGAAAAAAATGGCCAGGGCGGGTTATCGAACTAAGCAACCCACCTGGTATCAAGTCCTGTATCTTGCAGGACCCCGCTAGCACAGTCGGTATACCGACTGTGCTAGCGGGGTTCTGCAAGATATAAGTAATCGCTCGTGGGAGGAAATACGCTAATGGAAACGAATAAAAAAGTTTACAGAGATCTGAAGCCTACTGAAAGAGGAACAAACGGGATGGCGCGCGGCAGGAGTTCTAAGCACTTCCATTAAGATTCAATCAATTTTCCCCTTCTACTTCACCAACGTATTTTTATCGCTATCAAATCATCAAATGAAACGAGTTGATAATAATCATTAATTTTTATTGATATCGAGGAAAAAGAGTGTCTTAGAAAGAAAAAAGATTATCATATATACTTATTAAAAAGAAAAACAAACTCACACAGTTTGTTTGAAATATAAACTTTCACTGCAATAATCATAGATAAAAGTTAAACTGTGGATTTATATATGTTCCAGTCAACATCAAAAACAGATATTGCGGTTTCTGTCTAAGTCCGTTTTGTCTTTAAAATCCCATAACGTCGTACAGTGTAGATCCAAGATCAGACTGCACGTTCTGTGCAGTCTGATCTTGGATCTACAATGTCCGTAAAAGCGGAATCAGACACGTTCAGCAGCCTATGGGTCAAAAAATAAAATCAGGACGTGCGAAGCGTAATGTCGCCGCTGACATTTAAAACCAGATCCTCTTCAACTATTATGTATTTGCTCCCTCAAATAGGATTAGCATCTTCGCTATTGTATAAAGCACATTAAGAGATTGACAGATTGTATTGATTTTCTTTATATTTAACACCAATTTCGTTTATTTACGAGTTCTATTTATTTCGTTAGGGTGGAAACCGGAAGTGAAGGCCGCATTACGCCTTCAACAAATTATCTTGCCGAAAGGAGAAAAAAAAGGTACATCAAAAACGTCGTATAGCTCATTAGCAAATGATAACATGATAAAAGCAAACTGGACTATCAATCCTGAGATCTGAGGTTCGATACCTGGCCAAACCAGGACCTTTCTGAGACACCATGTGTTTCCCACCCAACTAGAGGTGAACTGGTTTAGAACCAAGGGGTAGCCTCGCGTCACGGCGTGTATCTGTGCTTTACACCGGGGACGTTAAAGGACCAAGGAGGTCTATTCGAAGAAGAGCTAGGGGCTTGAACCCGGATTTCCTTGTATCCGATTCTTTCTCACTAATGGTCTATATATACCAAATTATGGTGTCCGTGGTCGTGAGGTAGAGCGTTGGCCTCATACCCTAAGGGTCCTGAGTTCGATACCCGGGAGCGGGTGCCAACTTTGGGATTTTTCATTGGCCCACACATTCGACGCGAGTACTGGTGTAGTTCCCAGGAAGCAGAATCGAGATAGATTAGTATAAGTTGTAAGAACTTGTTTCTCAGTCGATGTAAAATAAATATGTTTAAATAAACCAAATATATCTAGAGCACGGAGGGACCTTAATCCTACAAAGTCATCATCATCAGCACGATAAAATTTTAGACTGTTCCGAAGTGAAAGCATTTTCAGACGACACTGTTGGCAAAAACGACGAAATACATGTTTATGTGCGACATGGTAGAAAACTTGATAAAAAAGTGTTGGTCATGAGCATTTCCTCCTTTTCCAACAACGTTTATAGAAATCAATATATTATTTTCAGGGTCGTTAAAACTCAATATTGTGTGATAAAGGCTTAATAGGGTTAACAGCACCATTGTGATGAGCATTGCGTCATCTTTTTTTTAACTTTTTTTTCGTCACTAAAATCATACTAACTTTCTTTTTTGCTGATGTACATTGCAACGACAGTTTCAGTTAAAGACCAAGCCTACATTGTTAAAAGGTTTGTAGTCTAAATAATTGTTCGAGAAATTATCTCTTGCATTAAATGCATATCGTCGGTTCACTTCAAAAACCTTGTAACTACAGCTTAATTCAAGCTACTAACCTTCTTTTCAAGGATATCCAACTTTCCTAATTTCGAATCAACCACAGACAGTTTATTGTTAATGACACTTAGCACCTTCATAACATCCGAAATTGCTGGTTCAGTTGTGACCGATGTAGCTGAAAGGTCCGAGCCCGATATCTGACTTGATCCCGCTTCGGAAAGCGTGTTGTTCGCTCCTGCATTCGGCTGTAATATACCATCCGTTACTGCCGTTGAATTACCGCTACATGCATCGAATACCGAGTTGTCCATGTTACCTGTTAGGTTTATTAAAGACTCGTCAAAGAGAACAGAGTTTGCGTTTCTAATCGTATCGCTCACACTTTCAACATCCGGAACTTGTGTTGGAGATCCGCCATTACGCGCGCACTTAAGCTGTTCATTTTGACCCTCACTGCTATGTTTGCGTTTTCCGCCTTTACCAGCCTTTCTATGCCTACCCATTCGAATAAAGCAGCATCCCACTTTTAAAGTACCTTTTAGACACTATATCAGACAAAAAAAGTCCAAAAAACTCCCGTTTTTAACAAAATAATGAAGATTTACATCAGAGCTAAAAAATACGTGTGTACACTGACCAATCACGTGTATAACTCCGGAAATAAAGGCCTTATCCCATCCTTAATAAAATATCTAAGCACGATATACCTTGACAAGAGGGCCATGATGGCCCTGAAGTCGCTCACCTGAGACTTTCGATCAAACATGAACCATTTCCAATATTTTCAGAGATATATATATACTGAGAGAAATATTCTGAAAAACACTAATAAGTATTGGACTTGCAAATATGGCCTCTAGAGTGTGCATGATAAGCCTTTTCTAGAATTTGTCTCAGTTGCCTACTTGACGTGTAAAAATTATCCGGACATACACTCTGACAAACTTTCATGAGTATTTAAGAGAAAATGGGCCCTGTAGGATGTACAGAAGTTTTGACCTAGTGACCTAGTTTTCTATTCAACATGATCTATACTCATACTTGTCTAAGATATTATCAAGACAAATATTCTGGCGAAATTTCAGGTCAGCTAAAATGAGTCCTTGATTGTGAAGTATATAAACGACGTGTATTTTATTGCTATCTTGTTAAACTTGTGTTTTACGCTAAATACCAAAGTGGTCCAGTTATCTAATGGACAAAAGCCACTTACATACGTCCTGTCTTAAATTGACCGAAACTAACGTGGCGCCCTGCATTACTTTATTTACCAATACTTCCATGTGACAAGAATCTCGGCCAGGTTGGATCGACAGTATCAAGGAGAAGCTCTGACTCTTAATTGTAACCATGGAGACACGTCACGCGTAACTACTTGTACAATTTGTGTCATTCGAAAAAAGCGCACATTATTTGTTTACTGCATTGTAAACAATACATTGTTCTCATTACTGTCAGAACTTTGATTTCATTGCATATCGATAACGTCGTAGGATGACCTTCTTCATAGCTCTTAAAGGTGGCCCCTCAGATTTTGGAACGAAAATTTTACGAAAATACAATAAAAAAAATCATCCTTATACTCCAAAAGCCTTATAATTTCCATTCATAAAACCCCAGTAGTCGAAAACCACCCAACAACATGAGAAATTAGAGATTTACTACAGCCCAGGTCGACACCGAAGGGAAACACGGTCTATTTTTACATCAGCAACTCGCTCATTTACATATCGGATATACAGACGAAGCTTCAAATACATCGTCCGAAGTTCTAGACATTGTGGAAAATAATTACATGTTTGTTATTATGGAATTTAAGAGTCTTTAGTCACGTGCCAGTCACTTAGCATTCCCACAACGCTTTTTGGAATTTTGGCGGGAAATCAAAAATATCTTAAGAAACTACGTAGCCTGTTAAGGGAATACCACCAAAAGACTTTTTTTGTGTAATTTTATGATTCTTAATAATTGCAGATTTGGATTTTTTTATTTATATTAATTTCAGTGATATTCATCTTTCTTTTAATTTGGTGTGTTGTGAAAAATGTAAATATCTAAACACCCACCTTTAAGTACAATTCAACTATCGAAAAATTATTGAATATAAATCAAAAACAACTTAAAAATTAATCAATCCTTATATGGAGACAAGGCAGAAACACTGTGACAGATAGACAAGTATGTATAACACAATTCTAAGTGTGATGAAAAAAAAGAAATGAGTAAGACTTCCTTACCCCACGCTATGTCTCTTTTCGCCCATGTTGCTAAATGAAATTTCAAATTACACAACATTTAATAAAATTCACGTACAATATATAGAACACGGGAAGGTAATATTTACTTGCTTCAATGAATTATAAAATTAAAAACCCCTGCACACCAATCACAACGTAATTTGCTATTGCGGACTGTGTAGATTCAAGATCAGACTGCACGGAACGTGCAGTCTGATCTTGAATCTACACTGTCACATAAGATTTCAGACATGAAGACCTCAACAGCAAAAATCTTCGTCTGTTTCAATGACTAAAAATTGACCAAAAATGTCAGTCAGAATTATTTGTTATTTTCAGGGTAGAGATGGTCCTCTATTTAATATATGAGTCAGTTAAAAGCATAATTACATTTGGTCCTTCAGTTACCCTTCAAAATTTCTAGCACTTCACGTATTTCGATTTGTATTTGCTTACAGTGTAGAGAAAGATCAGACTGCACAGAATGAACAGTCTAATCTTTGATCCACACTTTAAGTAATAATGTTCCTACGAATAGAAAACCGAAATTTTAATTCCGGTCAAAAATTTACATCGGTATACACGGAAACCATTTGCTGTCATCAAATTCAAAGTTGATCAAATAATTATTTTTTTTCTTCGAGGGTCGAAAACATTATGATAAAAGGAGAAAATACTTTTTACCGTCATTTTCTCCTTTTCTCAAAATGTTTTTTTTTATTTTCTTATTTACATTTCCCATTATTTGCGCCAAATTTAATTTGGCGTCTGCAAACGCTTTTAATTTGAAAACGTGTACATTTTACAAAGCTAATGAAAATTTAAACTATTCAACTTGCAAAGGAACGGTTATTCCCCTTCCATGAAACCGTGAATTTAACAATCTTGAAGAAGAATGTTTTTGAAAACATTGTGGAAAAAGGAGAAAATGCTGGTAACCAGCATTTTCTCCTTTTTCCGCAGTGTTCCGCAATGTTTTATACCCTATCACGACAGTTTTTTTTTTTTTAATATTTGAACTTCATCCAATTTGTTGTCTGCAAATGCTTTCAATTTCAAAAAGTGTAAACTGTTGTTATCTGCCAAAGAGCTGACTAATTCTCTAGTTGTAACAACCCCAAGGCGTAAAATTTCTGTAAATATTGTGGGAAAAAGACACTGGTAACCAGCATTTTCTCCCTCCTCCATAACGTTTTCTGCCCTATCAAAGACAATTTTCAAAATTTATGCTTCATTCAATTTGTCGTCTGCAAATGCTTTCAATTTCAAGAGAGTAAAATGTTATTTTCAGCTAAAATGATGAATTGATAGCTAGACTCCAAACAGATGGGTTTTTGAAAAGATTGTGAACAAAGAAGAAAATACTGGTTACCAATACTTTCTTCTTTTCCCGTCCTATTTCCTACCGTTTGAAATACCAATTTGGTACAGAACATAACTTGTTTTCGTTTGGTTAATTCTTTACCAAACGACAAAATTGGATTGGTTCAAATTGAAAGCAATTGCAGACGACAAGATAAAGGTTAATCAAAAACTGAAATTTGTTTCCAGCCGGGTAGAAAACATTGAGGGAAAAGAAGAAAATGCTGGTTACCAGCATTTTCTCCTTTTCTCACATTGTTTTCAAATCTCAGGGTCGTAAAAACCAGGGATTGTTTGGCAAAGGGTTAAGAGTTATTCAACTTGTGCAAACTATCAGTTATTCAATATTGCGTGACGACATAACAATATGTCTCTATCTAACACGACTTGCAGAGAAGGCAAAACACCATATTTCACAATGTCTGCGAGACATTTTCTTGAAAATTGTCTGGGAAAAAAGAACTTTGACATAAACAAAATTTGCCTTTCTCCATAAAATGAATGAAGATCGACATGAAAATGGAGTGCGTTGAAATAAGCAGACGATTGGAATTTATCTGTCTCACAAGCCTGGTTTACCATCCACCTTTTTAACGATTGATTGAATATTGTGGTTTTACGCTGCTTTCAATATTATTTCAGTCATATCAAGACGATTCTATATATTCGTAAGTCCTGGGTTTTACCAGAGCTAGACCAGGGCTTTGAGATGTCTTTAATTCACTATCAAACAACCCCTACTTTTGACGACCCTGAGAAAGAAGCCTTTGGAAAAGATTGTGGAAAAGGGACAAAATGCTGGTAACCAGCATTTTCTCATCTTCCCACAATGTTTTCTACCCTTCACAAAACAAATTTAAAATTTTCAGTCATTTTTATTTTGTCGTCGTCTGCAAATGCTTTCGATTAGGACACATCTAAAATTTTGTCGTTCTGTAATAAGTAAACTGGGAAACTCCAACGAAAAAACTTAGCGTCACCAGTCAGATTCGTGCCTTGAACCACCAACGTAGCAAGTCCTACGCTTCACCAAAGAGCCACACAGGAAACCGCGAGTTGTAGCACACTCTTACCAGAGTTTCGCAAATGTTAATGGGAATGTCACATGATCAATAACAGGCGTCGATTATGTGATATCGTATTCAAATGAGTACAATGACAATGACGTCATACTCGATGTCATAAGAATAGGAGGAGTCGCTTGTTATTTGAACGCCAAATTTTACAGTAAGACTCGGAAGGGTGTGTGTTCGATTTCTACGGCTAGCCATCTAAAATTACCGACACCCTTTCGGATGAGAGGGCCCGTATAGATTCAAGATCAGATTGCATGTAGTGAGCACTTTGATCTTGGTCTGCGCCATTGCAAATTAGAAGTGAAAGACTAGTTTCAACGTCCTTGCCTCAAAGAAAGCTTTTGAAAACCTTATGGGAAAAGGAGAAAATGCTGGTGTCCATCATTTTCTTCTTTTCCCACAATGTTTTCTAGCCTATTACAGCCAAATTTTACGTTTGTATTGTCGTCTGCAAATCATTCAATTAGAGCAAGTCTCCATTTTGCGTCATTTAGTAACGGGTTAAATTACATTAGTTGTGGTTTCGGTAGTTACTTCGTTCATTAAAAAATAAACTTTCCAGGATTTCAAGATAATCTGTGAAAAATGACTTTAAACTGTCTGAAATCTGTCTGGAACCGTTTCTGAGATTATGCATAAACAAAATTTGATTTAACCTATGATGAATGAATATAGAGATGAAAGTTGACTGTGTTAAAATTCGCAGACGATTTCAATATATCTTCGTAGGCTAAAGTCACACCCGAGAAAACCCTTGAACAAGTCACTAAAACTAGAAAGATGTCACTGAATGTGACTCGATACCCTCTCCAGCGCTTTCACAGAAACAGACAATTACTAGTATTTTGTCACAGACGGACAACACATACACGGACGGACACACACACAGGCAGGCTGATTCGTTTTGCAGGGGTATAATGAGGAAATAATATTCAAGGGAATCTTTTTTTAGCTTGCAAAATCTAAACATATCAAATGTGAATGAACCATGCACTTTGAAAAGGGGGATTAATGGATCTACGAAAAGTATCGATCCAGGTCACCCTGCGCAGTCCCGCACGCACAATAAGGAACCTGGTCTACCTCCCAGATGGGCTTTTTTTATATTCTAACATGATTTTTTTTGTAAATGTAGAGGTGCTTTGGGGTGCATAAAAAATTCCAACATGACATGTGAATTCAGCACTATTTAAACACAAGGAAAGCGTTGTAAAATCTAAGTTATCCTATATATCGAGTGACGTCAATTTGTATAAAGTACGTGAGTAAGTTATTGAATGGAATAATTATAATCTGCATCCGCGTTTTTACTCTAAGTATTTCCTTTTATTAAGAGCTGGTCATGTTAGAATCGAAATAATGTTCTTTCCATTGTGGTTTATCGTTCAATAAACCACGTTGTGAGTTATGAGGCACAATGAATAAACCACTCGGGCAATCGCCCACGTGGATAAAGCATTGTGTCCCATAACTCACAACTGTGGTTTATTGAACGATAAACCACCAAAGAAAGAAGATAATTAAATTTTCTAAAGTAAGGATGGGATTTTTTTTCTGCAATTTCTTATCTAGACCATAGGACTTAAACTTCATAGAATAAAACAGAAAAGCTCTGATTTTGTCCCCCCCCCACACACACAAAATGAAAAAAATCAGTGTAGCAGAGTGTTCATTAAAGTCATGCTCAATCTATTTTAAATGTAACAAAGAACCAATACTGTGGTGACACCAAAGCAACACCAATATTTGTCTTTGCATTCGACACAAGAAAAAAAAATCTTTTAGGTCAAGATTCCATCAATCATTTTTATCTAAATCCGCCCGTCACCGGAGTTTATCAGCGGGAACATATATAATCCCGAAAATACCGGATTTTCACGATTGTTACTGGTCATTGATATTTTCTGTGTGCCTTGAATATATCAAATGCTTTAACGTATACACAAATTGTCGGTTTACTTCAAAAACCTCGTAACTACAGCTTGACAAAGCTGTGTGTTTTTAAAGTAAACTGACGAAATATTAGATTTAGTCCTAATCGTAAGAGACATTCACCTTTTGTTTTTCTTCTTAATTTTCAGAAGTTCTAAAGAGTTTCCCTCAAACTCTGACACCAAGATAAACGCTTCCGTTTCAGAGATATTTGAGCACAATGTGATGTCGGAATGACTTAGGCCCGTTTTACTCTGCCCAGGTATAAAAGTGGTAAAATATGCAAAGATAACCATATTTCAATCAAACCAGATACGTAGCCCTTTTATTTTCTTTGAACGATTTATCGTGGATGGTTTGATGCTATGATGAATTAATGCAAAGGAAGGATGAAAGGAAGGAAGGAAGGAAGGAAGGAAGGAAGGAAGGAAGGAAAGAAGGAAGGAGGGAGGGAGGGAGATAGGGAAGGAAGGAAGGAAGGAAGGAAGGAAGGAAGGAAGGAAGGAAGGAGGGAGGGAGGGAGGGAGGAAGGATAACAGAATATTCCGTCGGGACTTAAGCAGTCCGCAGGAGTCGAACCCAGAATCCCTTGTTTGTAAATCCAATAACACTGAAATAATCACAAGTTTTAACCACCATTACGATTATCTTTTAAAAAGCATTGTGGCAAAAGGGACAAAAAACGGTTGTATAAACCACTTTCTCTTTTTTTCCAAAAATGTTTACAAAGACAACTTTTATCATTTGAGCAGAAATAAAATTTGCAATTTGTCGTCTGCAAAGGCTCTGGATTCAGGCAATCATAATTTTTTGTCGTTTGATTCAGAAGCTACATGTAGGTGGGTATCTATTGCTGCAATTTAACTGCATTTCTGGCATTTTCTTTTTCTTTAACCCATTACCCCATAAGGCATTTCTATGGTATCTCTAAATGACCCTTAATAACAGCAAGGATGAAACCGTTTCTTATGTGTATATGACACTTTTTAATAGCATAGAAAACATTGTGACAAAAGGTGAAATTGCTCGTGACGAGCAATTTCACCTTTTGCCACAATGTTTTCCAAAGGCTCCTTCAAGCAATGAGTAGAAATGAGTATCTATGGAGTAAAGGGTTAAACTATTGGCCAGTGTAGGATTAGACTTCACTTTGTAATTAATAACTTTAAAAGTGTATAATATATAGTTGTGTGCGAAATATGGAATGCTGAATAGTAAGGGAGACAACTCTAGAACTACTTCGAGATCTTGAGATCTTGTGTATGCAGGAGTGACAATTCTTGACAACTTACAATGGTTTTATAACGCCAGAGAGAATCAGAGAGAGAGGATTGTGGGGAAAAGATGCAATGAAAAAGTTTTGAGAAAACCGCGCAAATTTATCATTACTGTACTTTTCTAAATAATACAACTTTAAAAAGGTACCATTTCTATTTTTTGTCTTCTTTGTTTTTCTAATTCTATCAAACAATATCTATATTTTCTGATTGCTGTTTCATAGCAACCAAAACAAACAATTTCCTATGAAAGATAATCATGCAATCCACACAAATAGACAATTTTCCGAATTTCTCCCAATCGGTCGGAGACAATAGGATGCAGATAAGTGTACTTATTCAAATCAATATACGGGCGTAGGCATGATCGTTTCTGATATTTAAGAGGCTCGTTTCTTTGATATTTACCGTCGTATTCAACATTATTTCATTTACATTGCGGCGGCCTGTGTAATGCAGAGAAATGACCCTCCTCTACTAAATGAACCACGGGTCATTTCACTACGTAGAGGAATGACCTGGGTCATTCCTCTACGTAGTTAAATGACTTCTGGGGTCATTTCTCTATGCAGAATAATGACCCGAGTCATTCCTCTACGTAGTGAAATGACCTATGGGTCTTTTTGTAGGGGAGGGTCATTTCTCTGCATTACACCGGCGCACTCATCCATGCCTTTTTTCCCTGGCGTTTCTTTTACAAGTACATCGCAAAACACTTTTTCCAAACCAGGCTTTCTTTTAACTGCTGGACAAAGCAATGTGATGAGTGGCAATAAATCTTGGTAAATAATTTCCACTAGAATCCAGGCAACTAGCTGCGACTCGCTGACCTCTTGCAGACATTGTAGATCAAGATCAGACTGCACAGAACGTGCAGTCTGATCTTTGATCTACACTGACCGATAAGTAGATATACTTCCCAAATTAATTTTAATATCGAATTGAAAGGTTGATTCAGGTTATTTAGTTATTAATCAGGATAGCAGAAATTTGGCGAGCTTTAAATCGAACCAGAAACCCCTGGGTTATGAGCCCTGTACGCTACCAATTGAGCCACTGGACTGGGCGGCATCTGACAGAAGTGAACACCAAAACAAGTCATTACTGCATATTCAACAGCCATTCTAAAAAGCAATCTATGTCAAATTCTAAATTTGTTAAATATAGCGATTTCTGATTGGCTCTACTGTTTCGTTTATCCTTCGCCCAGATGACAAAATTTAAGATGAGTCAAAAGTGACGGCAGTTTCAGGTGACAAATTAAATGTGTCTAAAACAATGCCGATTGTCTTTCAAATGTTAGGAAAACTTTGTGGGAAAAGGAGAAAATGCTGGTTACCAGCATTTTCTCCTTTTCCCACAATGTTTTCAAAATCTCTCTTCTTAAAGATCGTTTAAGTTCAGATTTATCTTGTAAAAGGGTAACGTCAATCACAAAGTCATATGTTTTGATTCTTTTTTTTTAAAGAATGTGACCAATATCTAGAATGAGATTAGAATATAGAATACAGGTAGTTAGTCTATATCGTCGTTTTACTTCCATAACCTCGAAACTATAGCTTTTTACAAAGTAAAGCGACGATTAGTCCACAGAGCTGCCAAAAATTAACATAAAGCAATATGTCGTTCAGTATACATGTAATTATCACCATGACTACGGCTAAGACCACAATCATCATCATCATCATCATCATCATCATCATCATGTCTTTGTGCGATCTACCTTTTTTTTTATTCCTTACTTATTACTCGCCAAAACAAACTGATGGAAATACCATGTTAGTGTCATGTTTCAGTCAACATTGACGTTACGACATCACATGATCATTGGCGTTGCTTTAGAGGGACATCAGACAGAAAGCAATGGCATCATCATCATCATCATCATCATAATCGTCATAATTACAATTATCATCACCATGAGTTTATACGATGTTACGTTACAAGTTCTTGTAAATATCTCACTTATTAGTCGCCAAACAACCGCATGGAAATAAGTATCATTTATCAGTCAACATTGACGTTACGACATCACGTGGTCATTAGTATTGCTTGAGAGAAGCATTAGACGGTAAACAAGCCAAGCTGCCAAAAATCGATGCTTTGGAGCGGGGTCTGGCAGTCGAGAAATGTCATTAATTCTCGCATTGATGACGTTAAATGGAATTTCTTGTAGAATGGTCGTTTGAAGGAGGTAAGTAAGAGGTAGAGATTACCATTTCCTCTTATAAGTATTTGCCAAGCCCCGGTATTTCAGTCGGCAGCATGGAAGACTTGAGAACAGGGAGTCGTGGGTTCGATCCCTGGCTCGGCCGATCGTCTTTTCAAGTATAGACGGTAGTCATTGCGACAAGATTCATTCCTCTCCCACTCCTGATCCTTGTTTCGAGGATGAGTCTATGGAGAAGCAGCCAGTTGCTTCGAAAGAAAATTGTGCTTAGTACTGGTAATTTAAGCCATTACCAACCAATCCCTACTTTTGACGCCCCTGAGAAAGAAGCCTTTTGAAAACACTGTGGGAAAAGGAGAAAATGCTGGTAACCAGCATTTTCTCCTTTTCCCATAGTGTTTTCTACCCTTCCCAAAACAAATTTAATTTTTTCAGTCATCTTTATTTTGTCGCCTGCAAATGCTTTCAAATTGGACCAGACTTAAATTTTCTTGTGTGGTAAAGAGTTAAGAGACTCCGGGAAAGCATGGAAAGCTGCACTGGCCGCCCCCATATAATTGTAAAAAAATAATAGAGCAAACGGCGCTAAACATCATACAATCAGTTAATCTTTACTCAGATTATCTCTATACTCTTATCCTGCTAAAGAAACTAAATGAAATTTAGAAAGACCAGAATTATTCTATTTCAAACTTATTTATTGAAGGAAAAATAGCTCATTATCGGGCAGCGTAGATCTGAGATCAGACTGCAAGAAACTTGCTGTCTGATCTTGATCTGCACTGTCCTCACAAGGTCACCAAGTCCCGCTCAAAACAGCTGACTGATTAATCCCTTCGCCAAACTTAAATTAACTTAAATTCCAAAATAAAACAAGTTTTAATCAGAAATTCAGAGTAAGAATGAATTTTGAATGTTTCGCACTTTAGCAACAAAAGATAGAAAATGTGGAAAACAGAGCAATTGTGGGGAAAAATAAATTACTTTCATTACAGTACCTCTCAGTTGTAAATATATCGTCGGTTTCCCTCAAAAACCTCATAGTTACAGCTCGTAACAGACTTTATATACGAGGTTTTCGAAGTAAATCGACGATATGTGGATTTGTATGATTAAAACATTATTTTAGAAAATCTTTTTGGTCTTGACAAAATTATAATTCTAATTTAGTCTAAGCAGATTTCGGATCTGCCTTGGCAGATTCCGGATCTGCTTAGATTCCAATCTGGCCTACGACATATACATGTATAAACACGAAGGGAGATAACTATTGAACTGACGGTAATAAGCATTATAAGCTTTACAAGGCATATGCTAAAAAAGGCAAAGGAAATGTTAGAAGAAAATTCTAAGTATGTAAAAAATCATTTAAATCTGACCAGGTTTTCCAATATTTCAAGAATTTTTTGTCATTTTTCCGCCATAAATAACATATAAAGGAAGCAAGTTGCTATGAAATTCTGGTCACTGTCGCTAGTATATTAGAATTAATGGCTTCTCCCTGGAAACACGAATCGTTTGTTATTATAGATGTCTTGCACAGGAATTTCGTTTATTTCTTGTTTAATTTATTTCTTCCTGGAACAAATTTTGAAGAAGACGTTTTTCTACATACGAGACATCAAAATAAAACTATATTGCCGATCAGTTTCATACGTTGTCGTTGTACTTCGAAAACCTCGTAACTACAACTTGTCAAAAGCTGTAGTTACAAGGTTTTCGAAGTACGAGTATATATAGTTAAGTCATACGTTATGACAAAAAGTTAATGGAATTTCCTTAAAAGACCAAAAGCAGCTAAAAGTAAACATACTGGTGTTAAAATGAATTTAAATTCAAATCATGCCATTCTCAAGGATGTAAATTATTCTGAAGATGACAATCTTTATAGTGGCGTCAGTCTAAGTCTAGGTCACTTGCAGAAAATGAATTTCAAAACCACGTAAAAGGTTGCCAAGTCGCTCTATCTTTTGTTTTCTTTGTTTGTTTGTTAGTTTGTTGTGTTTCCATGTTTTACAATCTCAAGAACCGTGTACACTGACGAAATAAATTTCCCTTCTGAGTGCCCCAATTCAATGAAAACTGACATGACTGGGAAATGAAGTCACTAAAACTTTACTAAAACGTGAAGTTTAGTGCATAACCTTTATGGTGTCACTACGATAGACATTCGTTCTGTTGTTGTTAAAATATCGTCGGTTTACTTCAAAACCTCGTAACTACATCCTGAAACAAGCTGTAGTTACGAGGTTTTTGAAGTAAACGGATAATATGGATTTAAACAACTTCAAGGTAAGTAGCTGAATTTAAATGATTTGTTGGAAAACGTAAATGACCATTAGATGCCTCAAACGACAACTGGATTGTCCTTTTAACATTATACACGATGTATAAGTTTCGACACATCACAATTTGCTTACTTGACGAAGTGATGGCTCGTTTTAACACCCCCGTCCCCACACCGTGTATTTTGTTTCAGAATGACATCAAACAATAATAGATTTTAAGTTCTGTATTCATTTATTTTCACAAATACATCCATTCTTTCTCTTTTAATGACAACCATCACGGGAAACTACTCAAACTAGTATTAAAGGTGGCCCTTCAGATATTGGGACGAAAATTTTACAAAAATATAAAAAAAATCATCCTTATACTCCCAAAGCCTTATAATTTTCATTCATTAAACCCCAGTAGTCGAAAACCATCCGACAACTAGATGAATCAGAGATTTACTACAGCCCAGGTCGACACTGTAGGGAAACACGGTCTATTTTTACATGAGCAACTTGCTCATTTACATACCGGAAATATACAGACGAATCTTCTAACATAGCGTTCGAAGTTCTAGACATTATGGAAAATAATTACATGTTTGTTATGCTACGGAATTTAATAGTCATTAGTCACGTGCAAGTCACTTAACATTACCACAATGCTTTTTTTTTTATTTTGGTGGGAAATCTAAAAATAGCTTAAGGGGCTACGTAGCCTTTTAAGGGAATACCACCAAAAAATATTTTTTTTTTGTAATTTTATGATTCTTAACTAATGATGATTTGTATTGTTTTTTTCATATAAATTTCATTGACATATATATTTTAATTTGGTGTGATGTGAAAATTCTAAATACCCACCTTTAATATGGTGCAGGCTACTCAATATGTTCGTCTTGTTGGCGGCTGCTGTCGACCGCCAAGTCATGTATACGGAGCTTCAAAAAGGGAATATGCTATTACATGGACTTTGCCAGTGTACATGACTTTTGTGTATAGGGCATATTATCCAATCCAAATGGCGAAAATTTTCTTTGCAGTAAAATAAGACGTCATATCTAGTCTTGTGAAAATAGTGTTACCGTCATTCGTAACAGAATGTAAGTACTGTCAAGTGCCTACGCCCTTGAAGGTTGTAGATACATCGGAATGTATAAAATGCAATGTTACGCAATTGACATATTTTGAACAGGAGTTTGACAGTTGTAAATCTGGCATGATGTATGTTTGTATCTTAAGTGACATGCAGATTAAACTAATGTTTTTAAAGAGTCCTTATTGCATAAACATCCACTATAATGAATCTGTAAAGATATGGGTGAAATGGTATTGGTTGTATCGTGATTTTCTACCCATAGATAAAGTATGTACACTGAGTAACTTTTTTTATTATATACCTAGCAGTGAAATCCTGGAATTTCCCAGTGTAATAAATTTTGATATCATCACTAGTGACGTTATCAACTTTCACTTTCACTTCCTGACGTAATTTGGGTACTACTTTTTTTTTCGACTACATTTTTTTCGACTTTCAAATGTAAAATTACAAATAATTATGTTAATAAGGTATATAATAAATAGAATAATCAACTGGTTATTTTTTATATAAAAAATATCTCACTCGGACGCGTCGTAAGGCGTTAAAAAAACTCGTGCTGCGCACTCGTTTTTTCAACGCCTAACAACGCATCCTCGTGAGATATTTTTCATATCAAAAGCAACAAGTCGATTATCCTCTATATAAAATATTTTAACAAGATAAACTTCAAGATACATCTTTACTCGATTTTCAGAGTTATAAGACAATATTCATCCCAGTTCACCTTTATTGTATGAAACTATAATCTTTTTTGTATCGTCTATCCAAATGTTCCCCTGATGGCTGCAAGATTGCACTGACTACGACAGATAGAAAATATATTTTACGTGATGGAGGCATTCAAAACAATCGATGATGTCGTTTCTGGTTTAAAATGAAGACAAAGTTCTTGTGTTTTTCTATTCTTTATAAAATGTACATTAGTAATTGATCTGTGATAACACAACTGAGAGATTTTACTTTAAAGTTTTAACGGTTTCATTTTTAGGCCAGGGAATCCCTCTCAAGGGATCCCCTTGCCTATAGGGATCGTAAGCTGCCTATTCAGACAAAAATGTTGGACGGTGTGTCCACTCTATATCGCTGAGTCTGCCAAAACAACTAGTTTCCCAAGTATATACAGAGATTACTTATCACACGGTGTGAATGCTTTCCTGTCGTCAAAGCTTTCATCTGCAAAATGCCATGGAATTGCAAGGGTATTACAATCCTTTAATAACTGACGACTGTGTGTTTTTTATCCCGTTTTTGTCATTAACACTGACCTAATAAAGGCGTAACCTAATGAACTTAGCTTTATCCGACAGTTGTGTATTCTTACGCGCTATATACGGTTAATATCTATAACGCTCTCTCTTGCACTCCGAATCATTCACATTCAGGTATGGTGAGATTAATGAACGACGACTCTGCTCGGAGTTTGTCTATAACGTTGTGTTGACATTTGAACATGTGTGTCACAAAACAAGTCTCCGCTAAGATGCGATTGTAAATAAAGCAAACTACATATAGAATATCTGCCCGTGTTATGTTTATCACTTTTTCTTATGTATATCGACTAAATCTAGGGTACTTCAGCGGAATGCTGGAGAAATCGGCCCCTGGAGAAATCGTCCCCAAACTGATTGGCCCGTGTTATGTTTATCACTCTGGAGAAATCGTCCCCTGGAGACGATTTCTTTGGTGAAATCATCCCCAAATAAAATTTTAGAAAAATCGACCCCACCATCAAACTTCATCCATATCGTTAATCAAGTTGTCTATAAAATATTTTTGAAATTTAGTTGTCTTTAGTATGTACATTATGTGTATTAGTTAGCTTTATCCAAGAGTTATTTGGTAGTTTTGTCATTGTTTATACTGCCTATTTCACACTGATAGGATGTATTTCACACCTTTTACACCTGTCACAAATAGATTACACCTGTGTGATTCTTAAAAATGTCTTTGATTGACTTTGATTTGAAACCAAATAATTGCTTATAATTTTTTTCTGTAGTCGTTCGCTTGTCATTTAATGTATTTTTTTTTCATCTCTCTCTCTACTAGTGTCATATGACATACCTGTGACCAATACCATTTAGCAGGGGCATCAGTGTCTCTGACACACATATTTCTAGTGTTCACTAGGGCTTGTGTGCATCCGAATATTTCCGGTCCATAACTTCTACAATTTTTTTGTGGATGGATTTCAAAATAATTTGGCACAACTGACCTCCATCACGGTTAGATGTGCCATTTGAAACATCTGTTCAAGTAGGTTCAAGATTAAGGCCACATTGAAGGCCAATTTTTCGTCCGAACCATAACTCCTACATTTTTGGATAGATTCCGATATAAATTAGCATAATGCATTGTTCTCCATCATGAGCAGAAGTTCCCTTTGAAACATTTATTCAGGTCCAGGGTCTAGGTCAAGCTTGAGAGTCAAGTGTTCGCGGGCTTGACACAAGTTGTCCTTGGATAACGATTATGAATTAGGATTAACGTGTTTTTATATTATGTAGATATCAGTATCGAAGCTCAAGTCACTGTGAGTTGTCCGTAAAATAGGCAAGTAAAATAGGAAAACCGAGCCTAATCGTTTTCCTAAAACAATCCGACCTTTTCACAGTATTTTATTGAGAAAACATTTTGGCTAAAAGAGAATTTGCTTGTAACAAGCAATTCCTCCCAATTTCCCCAAAATCTTACTTTTCAATATACACGAAGAACTACTTTGGATTTTCATCTACAACTTTCTTCTAATATGACCAGTTAAAAATTTCGTCGACTTGTGGAAGGTAGAGACAACATGACCAACTGCCATATCACTCCAATCTTTATTATTCATTACATTTTACCTTGATATCTATCTTACATGTATTTTCATTGAAATCAATAAAAATAAACATGTTCTTGCGTCATAAATGTAAAAAATAACGTCATTCAGGACTACAAGACATCACATGTCTCAGAAAATTTAGATAACCAAAGTTGGTATTGCGCCGATTGAATACGGTTCAATTTTGACTTGGGATTGTTTACAAGCACGACAAATTACTAAGTATTCTAAGTCATTATCAAGCACTCCATAACTATGAGCACATGCCTAGCTCCGGCTTAATTAGTTTCTGGCTGGTGCTTTCTAGTATCAGTTCAAAATTTCCTGATAAAACCAAGAATTCCAGGGGCTTAGTGGAATCCGCTTGTATCCCTGTCCGTCTACCTGTTTGTATTAATTAAAATTGACCTCATGTGTTGTTTCGTATCCTCAATTACCTGGCCTTCAGTACTATCAGTACTTTGATTATAGCTGTAACGATGTACCTCTATACTGGCATCTTTTTTTCTAACCAAAGAAAGAAGAGGTGACGTTTTCATACTTGGACGTTGCTCCAGTCTGCCAAGGATCGATACTTTTTGCAGATGGATTCGTAGGACTTTATTTGTTATTTGTTATACGGTCAGGTGGCTGGGGACTTGGAAACTTGTTCACGGCTGTGGTGAATCATGTCGCCCAGAGCCGTCTTGAAAACTTTTTCACGGCTCGTCTTGTTCGGTTTGGTTCGGGGCGACATGATTCACCATATCCGTGAACAAGTTTCCTGGTCCCCTGCCACCTGACTGTACAACAAATTTATCATACTGCAAAGTTTACCGCTCCAACATTTGTTAAGCGAATTTTACTTGTTTCTTTTGGTTTGAAAAAATCCTGACGAAGTAGAATTTCCTTCTGAGTGCCCAAATGCAATGAAAACTGATGTCATTACGAACTGACGTTACTGAAACCTTGATAATACGAGCTAAAATGTGAAGCTTGGAGCATAATCTTGATGTAACTGTTAACTGATGATACCATTTTTAGTGTTATGTCGATAGTGTAGTCATGTTTACGGGGCTCCCGAAAGGGAAACTGCTTTTACATTGATATAAACTTTCGGGGTATGTTATCAAATAAGATCAAGAGGAATATCTTTGCAGTATGATAAAATACTCTTATATAATCTTTAAATTAACTCAAAGATCGATAAAAAGCGAAATGTTAATTTGTTTTCCGGGAAGACATTAACTTCCGGAATGACATTATGAAATGTTCAAATTATGTCTTTTTGACATGAAATGTGAAGAAAACATAGGGAGCTAAATGTTGGCAATTGACAATAAAGAATAAAACCACTTCTGTCACCACTTGTATCACTGATGACAACCTACCCCAAATTCTCAGTCAGTAAGACATAAGGTTTGAAACCTAGGATCGTAGGTTCGATTCCAAACTTGATCAACTTCTGTCCGGGTTTCGATAGATTGGCTTCCAGCCAATAGTATTTTCTTTTTTTTATATATCTGGGCCCGTATTCACCAACCATTCTTGAGAATATTCTTAGTCTTATTCTCCAAGGATTTCTATATTTGTAAGTAACACAACTTCTGATTGGCTAAACCGAATGGTTTAGCCAATCAGAAGTAGTGTTACTTACAAATGTAGAAAATTCCGGAGAATAAGACAAAGAACGTTCTTAAGAATGGTTGGTGAATATGGGCCCTGGACGTTACGTTGTCTAAAAACGACGCCAATTTTTGACACAGTAAAGTTCGACTACACAATAATAATTAAAAGAATGGGCTGGGACCCAGACTAAGGGTTTGATGATTGTCATTACGAAAACAGTAATTCATTTCTCACCGCTAAACATTGTTTCGACGACATTTTTATGGAATTTGTCGAAAACAATATAACCACAAGTTCAGTTTTGAATTTTGCAGATCATGTATCGTATTTTGTGAAAAGCCGAAGGAACTGAACCCAATCACACTCAATCTTTCCCTGGCAGATTAGTTTTTTTCGGTAGCACGTCGATATGTAATCGGAAATAGCGTGTTGAAATGAGTGCGGTCATCAATCGTGGAAATACCAATTTTTGAAAGAAAATAGATTCATCCGCTCATAGCCTTCTATTGGCGCAATGATATACACAATTATTTTTCTATTAATTGCTTGGTCCTGGGCTTTTTCGTTCCAAGACCAGTTCATACCTTGTCCTGTTCGTCCCATGATTAAGGGTTACCCCCTTTGATAATGCATGAATATTTATAGATCATAATAATTGACTTTAATTTTGGGAATTAAATCTTATCTCAAAATCATTGTATTCAGGTAAATATTTACTCGATATATTTACATTTTTCCTTCCCTCTATCCTTCATGCATGCTACTGTCATTACTCCTGCTTCATCCTAATGATCAAAGAGAGACCACCAATACACAGATATTCCTACCTTTGTCATTAGTACTCTCCCTTAGACCAAAACGCGTATTCATTTGCCTACTAGGTTGACTCTCAAGCAAACAGTTGAAAACTATCTCTCTTTTTTTCTTTCAAATTGTTAATTCCACACAATGGCTTCCGTGACAAATGCCACTCCAGCGTTTTGCATGCTTTGGTGCACTGGAATGGCTACAGTGCTATGTGCTATTAACTCAATTCTGGTAATGTATCGATAGATGTAATTGCTGCAGCGATATGGTGAAAAAAAAAAACGACTTCAAATGAATAAATGACTGATATCTGCGACGAAGATGGCGATGACGACTACGATGATGATGATAATAATAAAAACAGCTACAACAACAAGTCCAATAGGAAAATTTTGACCTAAATTTTGTCTATTGCAGAAAGCCATTGACCTCAAAATATTGCTGCGCGATGCACTTGTCAAAGCAACTTCAGTCACGCACGGATAGGAGCACTGTCTGCCCTGATATAATTGAAATACTGTTGAAAAATGCATTAACCGTTAACCACAGAACAAAATTTAGACTGGTCCAATTGAAAGCATTTGTAAGCGACACAATAAATGTGACTGAAAAACTGAAATTCGTTTTGGAAACGGTAAAAAACATTGTGGGAAAAGTAGAAAATGCTGGTTACCAGCATTTTCTCCTTTTCCCATAATGCATTTAAAAGGCCTCTATTTAAGGGTCGTTAAAAGTAGGGATTGTGTGATAAAGAGTTAAAGACAGAAGCCTAAAAGAACAAATCACAACGAAGCAGACAGAAAAAAAGCTAATTGGTAAAAAACAATCACGTCACAGAATACGACAGGGAATTTCTGATATCCTACAATTCCATTCGGTATTAATGGATTTAATTGACATCGTGTTGGCGTTTTTATTCTGACAAAGTCACAGACCTAACATCTTTGGTTGCTAAACACAATCCAGTATGTTTTGCTAAAAGTGTTTTTGTGCAAAGAGCAGATCAAGATCAGACTACTTCCGAGAAAGTGCAATCTGATCAAGGCTTGGATCTACGCGGTTCTTGACGTTAAGTCAAATGTAATGAGTTTACTCT
Organism: Tridacna crocea; assembly: GCA_943736015.1. Lineage (NCBI taxonomy): Eukaryota > Metazoa > Mollusca > Bivalvia > Cardiida > Cardiidae > Tridacna > Tridacna crocea. The sequence goes on along the minus strand of OX031057.1, from coordinate 68,268,873 downwards.
TTACCACACGAGAAAATTTTAGACTGGTCCAAATTGAAAGGATTTGCAGACAACAAAATAAAGGTGACTGAAAAATAGAAATTAAAAATTTTGTTCTGGGAGGGGTAGAAAACACTGTGAGAAAAGGAGAAAATGCTGGTTACCAGCATTTTCTCCTTTTCCCAGTGTTTTCTAAAGGCTTCTTTCTCAGGGGCGTCAAAAGTAGGGATTGTGTGGTAATGAGTTAAAAAAAAAAAAAACATGACGAACTATTTTCATAGATTCAAGTAATTGAAAGAATAGAAAGAATCAATGCCTTCACAAACCTTGATGCTCTTTCTCTATAAAACTCTTCTCTCACTTTTGTAAATTCCGAGTTGCCATGGTGATAATACAATCTTTGGTCACTCCCACCTCGGCGATGCTCGCCCCTAAAGGACCATCGCTTACGTCTGTCTTTGAAAGAGTTCGATCTTCTGCGGAGCATTTCTTTGAAATTATCCATTTTGATAAAAATTTGCGACAATGTCAACAATGTTCAGTTCTCGTTAACTTCGGTTAATTTTGAAATTGACACTTCTTGTTTAGAGAATGCACTAAAGACTCCAGTTCTATTCTTGAAAGCTTGTAATCCTTTCGTTCACCGGACCAAATAAAAAAATTGGCACATATTGTTCACCTAGCCAAATGAAGATATTAGTACTTCTTGTTCATCAAACCTAAAGAAAGAATTAAGCAGCTATTGTATACCAAACATTATAAAGAATTTGGGTTCACCAAACCTCATGAAGTTGGCACCTCTTGTAAATTAAACCTAGAGCAGAATGTGGCACCTTCTATTACCAGTAACTTAACTTTCATGAAGACTTAAAGATACTACTTACAAACTGCTTTTAATTAATGAAGAATTTGTTACCTCTTGTAAATGGAATCTAATGAAGAATTTGGTTGCTCTAAGCAACTGAATTAAAAAGAAAGAAAAAAAAAATGATCTTAGCACCTGTTGGTAAATCCAATATGATGAAGAACGTAAAATTATCACCTCTTATTGAATGAACCCTTATGAGAATTTGGGACCTTTTGTTCACCAAACCTAAGGGAGACTTCAGTACCTCGTATTAACCGATCCTAATGAAGAATTTGGCACCTCATGTTCACCAAACCTAAGGGAGACTTGGTACCTCTTATAAACCAATCGTAATAAAAAAAAATTAGCACGCCTTGTTAAAAGAACCATATTTATTTTACACGTCTTGATAATTGAATCCGATGAAGAAGTTAGTTTCCCTTTTTCATCAACCCTTGAAAAATACTTAGCCAGGTCTTGTTCACTCAACCTAATGAACTCCTTTGCACCTCTACTTCAGTGGATCTTATAAACAATTTGGCACATCTTTGTTACTAAATCTACTGAAAAATATGGTAACTCTCTTTAACTGAATGTAATAAAGAATTAAATAAGGACGTCTTGTTACCTGAAATTGATTAAGATTTCCACGATTCGAACTAAAAGAATCATTGCAAAAATTAATATTCCTGCTAACCCTTTACCACACAATCCCTATCCTTAACTCCCCAATAAAAGAAGTCTTTTAAAAACAAAACAAAAAAAAAGCCTTTTAAAAACATTGCGGGAAAAGGAGAAAATGCTGGTTACCAGCATTTTCTCCTTTTCCCACAATGTTTTTTATCCTTCCCAAAACAAATTTCAGTCTTTCAGTTGCATTTATTTTGTCGTCTGTAACTAGTTTCAATTTGGACTAGTAGTAAACTTTGTCGTCTGGTAAAGGGTTAACCGAACTCTAAGGAAATCCTGCCAAATTTTATCGACTGAATTCAGCGACGATATTTCTTATGGATAACGTGTATAAGTATAGGTAAGTTTATGCATTATAAATTGACTTTTAAACTGAACCATCAAACCTTTTTCAAAGTCTGTTATAAAAAATATTTGATGCCTTTTTTTCCTAACGCTATAACAATCAAAAAAGTGTCTTTTCACACAGCATTTATCACATATACGAGGGTCCTTCACAGCTTAGTGGATCTGTGGCCCAGAGAATGCCTGTTTGACTCCTAGTGCCCTATTCTGTTGGAAAAAAAAATAGGTAACACGTAAACAGGTGACTTGAGCTGTCAACGACACTAACAACAAAGTAAGAATAACAGCTGAACCCACCATTCAACAAACAAAGCCACAGGAGCAATCGACCGACGAATAAAAACCGCAGTGTGACGTACACGCGTGTTACTTTAATTAAAGGTTTTCCATTTTTTGTCAAAGAACAGAATTACAGAAATTTCCTGTTTTAACAGAATTCTTGTTTGATGCAAGATTAGAGGCACTGATAACGAAAACTGTTTATTAAAACGACGCGGCGTCTTCTTTTATCAATCCTTAATCACAGCTTTACCACTTCTAGAATACTACAATTTAAACGGCAAGTCACCATCGCATTTGTGGCAAGTGTAAATCCACATCAGACTGTATGAAATGTGCAGTATGATCTTTGATCTACACTCCCCGATTTGCCTCAGCCATTTAACCCATTACCACACAATCGCTTCTTTTGACGCCCCTGAGAAAGAAGCCTTTTGAAAACACTGTAGGAAAAGGAGAAAATGCTGGTAACCAGCATTTTCCCCTTTTACCACAGTGTTTCCTTCCCTTCCCAGAATAAATTTCAATTTTTCAATCACCTTTATTTTGTTTTCTGCAAATGCTTTCAATTTGGATCAGTCTAAAATTTTCTCGTGTGGTAAAGAGTTAAAACAAAAACATGCCCGAAATTACATTTATTTGAATCATAGCACCAACACGTTTAAAAAATAAACATTTTAAAAAGCAGTATAATTGTAGTTGAGTTGCGGCAAGTGTCGATCGGGATCAGAATGCACAAAACGTGCAGTCTGATTTAATCCACACTGACCACTTCGATGAAACATTTTTAACAAAATATTGCTCGATATTAAATTTATTTGAACATCAACATTTAAACCGTTAAAGTTGCCTTTGTAGGCATCGTAGAACAAGATCAGAAGGCACAAAAGTGCAGTCTGATCTTGATCTTCACTGTCTGCTTTGCTGCGACATTTTGAACAAAATCATGATTGATATTACACTTACTTGAACCTCGTTTCCAGACAGAAAAATGAAAATGTCTGTTGCATTTATTTGATACTCTAGGAGTCAAATTACGAAGAGAAAAAATATTGAGAACAAAAATGCATGACATAAAATGTTACGATTTTATTTACGTCGATTTTGAAAATGTCTATTGCATAAATATGGCATTCTAGGAGTCAAAATACAAAGGGAAAAATATCGAGAACTCAATAGCCTGACATAAATGTTGCGATGTTTCGTTTTATTTACGTCGATTTCAACATTTTTTTTTGTCACCACTCTCTAGTTCCAGTGCCTTGTTAAAAAAAAAAAAAGAAAAAAATCCAAAGCTACTGCTAGCTGCTTTTCCAATTAAACATCCTTGCAACAATTTCCGGCGACAAGAAAAGATTAAATCTTGTTGAAACGAATTTAATTACAAACCTCAAAAAAGAAGGAAAATACTGTTAAAAAGAAACAATTATTTGCAACACTTCACCGCCCATGAAGCACATTATAGAACACCGAACTCCACGGATTAACAACGTGTACCAAGAATAATATTTCTATCAATGAAACATTTGATAAAAATACATCCACCAAAGATACCATCGAAAATCAATCAGTTGGCGAGTTCTATCCCTGAACTCTTACCACATGGCAAAACTTTAGACCTATCCAAATTTAAAGCATTTTCACACGACAATTTCATAGTGGCTCAAATGACGCATTTTTTTTTTTTTTTTTGATAGGGTAGAAAACTTTGTGGGAAAAAGGAGAAAATGCTGGTTACCAGCATTTTCTCCTTTTTCCCACAATGTTTTCTAAAGGCCTCTTCTTTAGAGTCGTTAAAAGGCGTCATTGTGTGGTAAAGGGTTAAATCGCTGTATAAGCCAAACCAACATTTTCACTTTATAAACAAGGCCAAAATAAGTGTTATTTCTTGATTACTTTTTATCTGCAGTGTTTCAGAAAAGCGGACAGTGCAGATCAAGATCAGACTGCACGTTTTCTGCAGTCTGATCTTGATCTACACAGACCACAAAAGTAACTATATAATCCTGACCGCCACTTCGAGGGCTAAAACAATTCCAAAACAATACCAGCAACTGTCACAGTAAATGAAATAATGCCGCGCTCCCAAACTTTATCACCACGTCCATCTGACATAAAAATCGAGATTCGCCAAGCCATAATGTGATCTTTTCCTTGCCATGACGACGTGAAAAATGCCATTACTGGGCACTTTTTCTGTCGAATCAACTTGTTTATCCATTTTGAAAAACAATTTTCATCGACACAAAACCCCACTTTTATTATCATTCATGGATAGCTTTTTCTGCTCGTTTAAAGTAACAATAAAGCCCAAAAGTCAACAAAGCTGGTGTTTAAATCCATTTAAATTTATATTATAGCATTTAAAATTGTGGAAATTATTGTGAAGATGACACTATATCATTGAACGATCGGTCCAAGTTTCTGTTGCTCGCAGAGAAATTAATTTCAAAACCAGGTTAAAACCTGCCAGGTAGTTATGTCTTTTGTTTTCTTTATGCCCGATTTTCTTTTTTTTCTTTTTGCTATTTTTGGCGGGTCTAATTTGAAAACAGTTGCAGACGACACAATTTGTATGTCACAAGATGATGGGATTTGTATAAGACTGCCTAGAAAACATGGTAGGAAAAGGAGAAAATGCTGGTTACCAGCATTTTCTCGTTTTCCTACAATGTTTTCAAAAGTCTTACATTTAGGGTCAATAGATCTCGGGATTGTTTTTAAAAAACAATACTTTTCCGTCTACTTCCATTTTTTCCACACTGATTTCTGTCACATAAAAACCACAGGAAACTAACGAACTTCCAAATGAACTATACAGCTGATCACAGATATCTTAATTCCACGCATCGTCTACATAATAAAAACAAAAGCTTTGAATGAGGCACAATGAATATCGATCAATCAAACGTAATAAAACGTTTCCTTTCCGTTCCTTTTCTTCATTAACCGTCTTTGCAAATTACATCCGTAGTTGGAGATGAAGCTAAATCAAGTCCAATTCTTTCGACGAAAAGAAAAAAAATATTGGCAAGACGAGACGATGGTAATACTGAAATATCACAGAATTCGGTGCCTTATTTTCCACTCATCAGATACAGCAGACTGGTTGACTGGCTCCATATTTACAGTCTGTAAACATCAGCAGTGCAGGCAGAAAAATAGGAACCAGACAAAGCTTTAACTGGGTGAAATGATGGCACTATCGCGAAATGACGGCTTTTATCACCAGAAACGGTTTATCTTTAACATTTATTCTGCTTAATAAGTTAACTGTTTCACGCATTTGCAAAAAAATATCGACCATGTCAACCTGCGCAGACTGCTTTCTCTCTGCAGGTCTGGGCGGACAGGGACAAGGCGGGGCTATTTGACAAAGGAAAGAAACACCACTTTTGTGGAGCTCAACTTCATGCCAATTGTAAGGCTTAAAAATATGTAGACTATGCAGGTTTTATTCACAATTTACACTACGATCCTACGGGTTGTTCATTTTGAAAACGAAACAGAGGTTTGTCGACACCTAAACAGTTATTCAAGAATAATAAATGTTTTACTTAACTTCAGCTTGTCTTTATCTGCTGTAGTAAATTGGTTGAATTAAACGATTAGATAGAAAGAAGTTAAATACGCCTGTCTGTCCCTGAAACCAAACAAATACTTAAATTCTGTTTTAAAATTGAAAAGAAAAAGTAATTCACCCAACAACTATATATAGCATTAAAACACTAAGCCCTGGAAACCCGTATTGGTATGTTGATAGGCGTCGCCCGGGGGTACTAGCTGTTAAACTCACATGCAGGATTTTACAATCGATCAAACTGAAAGCATTAATTTTGTAGACAACAAATGAGCCATGCTCTGGTAAAAGGGGGCTTAATGCATCTTCGTTATGTACATGTACATGACGTCATCCCAATCCATCACCTTATCATGGATCCATAAGAGCTAATTTCTGAAATAACTGACTTAATTATTAGGTAGACTGGTCCTTTGACATACAGAAAATTGACCAATAGCGAAAAGTTTCGGCCCAGGTCAGCCTGCGCGGACTGCGCAGGCTGACCTGGGTCGATACTTTTCGCACATGTATTTAACGCCCTTTTCACAGAGCACGGGTCAAATGAGATGCGACTCCAACTGTGGTTTCCGTCTTGGATATGGTACATATGGTAAAAAAGCTTTCTGGGAAAAAGGAGTCATCGACGAATAGCAGAAATTTCTCCTTTCCCTGCAGTGTTTTCCAGAACCTTTCGCCCTTCAAGGTCGTTTAGACTTGGAACTGTTTGCGAAAATTGTTAATCAATGCAAAGGCAGTGAACATTAAATTTTGCGTTTAACTGATATTGAATATTAGATTCCCCTTTTTATCGCTTCTTTTTTTTCTGTTTCATTTCTGTCAACAAACTGAAAACATCATAAAAAAGGTGATTCATATAGTATTTAAGTCATCTTTGTCTCTGTGTCTCTGTCTGTCTGTCTCTGTCTGTCTGTCTTTCTGTCTGTCTGTCTGTCTGTCTCTCTCTCTCTGTGTCTCTCTCTCTCTCTACCTATCTCTTTCCCTTTGTTTGCCCCTCTCTCTCTCTCTCTCTCTCCTTGTTTCTCTCTCTGTCTCTCTCTTCTCTCTGTCTCTCTGTGTGTCTGTCTCCCTCTCTCTCTCTGTCTCTCTGTCTCTCTCTGTGTCTTTCTCCCTCTCTGTCTCTTCATCTTTTTATCCCCCCTCTCTCTCTCTTTTCTTTTTCTTCTCTCTCTCTTTCTCTCTTCTTCTCCCTCCCCCCCTCTCTCTCTCTCTTTTCTTTTTCTTCTCTCTCTCTTTCTCTCTTCTTCTCCCTCCCTCTCTCTCTCCTCTTTCTCCCCCACCCCCTCTCTCTCCATCTCTCTCTCTCCCTGTATATCATTCTAATTTCAACAACATTCAATAGCAATCTATTTGTCCGTCTGCCTTATAAATAAAACATTAAAACTCCCACAGACAGTATTTACCTAATTCCCATGAAATCAAATCAAGTCAAATGAATACGTCTGGAGAGGGAAGAAAAACATCCATCTTGCAGTATTCTGTATTAAACTTGCTTTGTGGAAACGCAGTTAAATACACCTGCAAAAGAAGTATCAACACAGGTCTGCCTGCACAATTCGCGCAGGCTGACCTGTGTCGAAACTTTTTTGCTCTTGATAAATTCTCCAAGTTTCCGAAGATCATTCTACCTTGTTGTTCAAATTTTTGTTACTTAACTCATTACCAAACGACAATATTTTAGGCTAAATAGAAATCATTTGCAGACGACAAAATAAATGTGACTGAAAATTTGAAAATTGTTTTGTAAGGGGTAGAAAACATTGTGGGAAAAGGAGAAAATGCTGGTAACATTATGGGGTTAAAAGTATAACATGCCGGTAAACAGCAATATTTCTACCGTTTCCAAATCAAATTTCAATTTTGAATAAATTTATTTTGTCGTTTTGCGAATGCTTTCAATTACGATCGCTTTTTCAACAGCGTCGTCTGACAGGAGTTAAAAATCATGCAAACAAACAAATAAAAACAAACAATTTTCTGTATCGAAAAACGCGAGAATGTCTTAACCCTTTATTAAACATATTAAACAATCCTAGGGTTTTACGACCCTGAGATTAATGCCTTCTGAAAACATTGTAGGAAAAGAAGAAAATGCTGGTAACCAGCATTTTCTCCTTTTCCCACAATATTTTCTATCCTGTTGGAAACAGGTTTCAAATTTTGAGTTACATCTTTCTTTTGTAATCTTCAAATGCTTTAAATTAAAAGCGGTCTAAAATGTAGTCGTTTTGGGAAAGGGTTCAAAAAGCAGTTAAGAAGTCAAACTTTACCAATAAAAAGAATTTTTCAAAGGAAACAAAGTTATTGAGTTCGAGCCAATGCATTAAGAATAAGGATGTTTATTTCACTACGGTTGCCAAGGGGCGACGTTAGTTCATTATTCAGTCTCGTTATTTACATAATCCAATCTCTACAACAAATCGTTGTCTGTTTGTATGGTTTTTAACGTCGTTTTCAACAACATTTCACTCATATTGTGGCGGCCAGTGTACCTTTCTATGTGCTCCTGGAGTTTCTTTGACTCGTACTTCGAACTTTTGTTTCCTCCAAAGTCACTGACTGCTTTTCAATACAACTATCGTCAAAATACGATCAGCGAAAGTTATGCAAAAGTTATGAATCCTGTCTAAATGACAATTACCAATCCATGGAAAGATATCCATTGATCTGGGTCTATATTCACTAACTTATGTGGGAAAACAGCCAGTGGCTTGGAAAGAAAATTGTGCGGCGTACTGGCAAAAGAGACTCCAGGAAAGCATGGGTAGGTGCACTGGCTGCCGCGATATAACTGAAATAATGTTGAAAATAGCGTTAAACACCATACAATCAATCAATGTATTCACCAACAATTCTTAAGAACATTCTTAGTCTTATTCTTCAAATTTTTGTCAATGTGAAAATAACAGAACTTCTGATTGGCTTAACTATTTGGTTTAATGTGAAAGTAACAGAACTTCTGATTGGCTAAACCATTTGGTTTAGCCAATCAGAAGTTCTGTTACTTTCAAAGTCAGGAAAATTTGAAGAATAAGACAAAGAAAGTTATACAGAATGGTGGGTGAATATAGACTGGACTTTTGAATCTGAAACTCTACGGTTTAAACTCCAATAAGTAAGCAACTAAGGTAGTATGGCTCGGCCAAACGTAATAAGAACGATGATGTTGATTTCACAATGGTTGCCAAGGGCGATGTCTGTTTATTATTCAGAATCGTTATTTACATATCCTATCTGTATGGATCGTTGTTTGTTTGTATGATATATAACACCATTTTTTCAAGACCATTTCAGTAATATCGTGGCGGGTCCTGCGTGGCTCAGTGCTAAAGTGTAAGACTCGTAACTCGAAGGCATTTGGTTTGAGTCTCACTGGATCCGCTGGGTCTTTCTTGAGAGAGTCACTGGGCAAGACAGCCATTTAGGGCTATTCCTGTCAAATTATCTCCCTTGCCAGGTAAAGACTGAAGGTAACCAATTAACATAGTGGTTCTTTCATCAGTATTCCTTTGTTTTTATCCTTGATTCTCTTGAGGACGTTGCGATAATCATAACAATGATTTTTTTAAGTATGTTAAAGGTCGACATGTAATTCAAATCAAATTCTGCTCTCAGTCACCTGGAAGTCTGTATATATCGTTTTGTGAAACAGTCTAACAAGATTTGCTTAAAATATTATCTTGAGAAAATAGCTGTTCAGTGCAAGAAAATCAAGGATAAAACCCAAGTAATTCCCTTATCATGGCCAGTAGAATCAAAGGAAATAACTGAAGAATGTTCTTCATAGCCCCAGCCTAGTACTGGTAGAACCCATGAATACATTAACCCTTTGGCTGCTTAGCGCAACTTGCTGACCTTTTGCGGACAGTGTAGATCAAGATCAGACTGCACAGAAAGTGCAGTCTGATCTTTTGTCCACACTGTCCGACAAGGGAATATTATTCCCCAAATCGTGACTTCGAAATAGCAATAGTTGAGTTATTAATATCACTGAACATTTTAGTTTAGTTACTTAGAATGATAAAGTTTAATACACCAGCTGTCGCCGTGATATGACTGAAATAATGTTGGAAGCGACGTAATACACGAACGAATTAATCAATTTATCGCAGCGGCCTAATCCTCTGTCCTGGCTTATGTGGTAAAGGATCATTTAGATAATCTTGAATTATGAAAAAAAGATACCTTGATGTACGTTGTCTATAGGACTGGCTTCCTTTCCACGAATTCCTGGTGATCTTGCCATTCAGACCGGTCGGTACGAAAGAGTCCAGGTGCGAATCACTGCCGGAATAGGTCAACCCAACATGATTCTTGGCCCAGGATTTAGTTGGAGAGTTCCGCACTGAATAACTCCTGGGTTTGAGTCTCAATTTAATACTCTCCATTCTACACGTTGTTTTTTTTTTTAATCTGTACAATAACTATTATGAATTTCGATAATCCAATTAAAAGTTCTGATTGTCCTCTAAATATTTCATTCAATAAACATTTTCTCCCTTTTATAATCCATCATGTGGAATCCATCATTCTTATTTCAAACAGAATATTGTATTAATAACTTTCTGTATTATAATTCGTATAAGTACTTTAATTAATTATCAGTATTATTTCCCGATTTTCGAGGGTTTCTTTCTGTATATTTTTCAGTGCATAAACATAATATGTCCTTTTCTATTATCCACTGTGAACACTTCTGTAGTTTTTTTTAATGTAAATCCAAGAGAATAAAACAATTTTTTTACATTCGCCAATTAATTTGCAAATTAGCATTTACAGTAAAACAAAATTGTTGCCCAAAAACAGGTAATTGGTCTTATTTGTGAAACGTTAGAAAACATCGTGAGGAAAAATAAAGTAAAATACATGTATTGATCATCAAGATTTTCTTTTTTGCTCACACAATGTTTGATTTTCAAGATACTCCTTTTCTGTTGGATCTTTTAAACCCGAGATTGTTTGGTAATGAGTTAACCATTTACCAACGAAAAGAAAAGAAAAAGAAATATATGCTGGTCTTCAGTATTTTTTCTGTTTTTGCCATAATGTTTTCTGTCCTGCCTAGGATAAATCCTGTCATATTATCAACATATCATTAGTCACCTGCAGAAGTTTGGACGAGTCCAAAATATCATTGCCTGCAGAAGAGTTACGTTATTATTATAAATTGACTGCATAGCATTCAATCCATTACAATAATTATCCTATACCCTCTATCACACAATCCGGACTTCGGACGAATTTGAAGGAAAAGGCCATATAAAACATTGTGGGAAAAGGAGAAAGTGCTGGTAACCAGCATTTTCTCCTTTTCCCACAATGTTTTCTACCCTTTCAAAGATAAAACACTTCGTTTGATTTACATTTAATTAATCGTCGACAAACGCTTTATATTTGGACTAGTCTATGGTTTTATCGCTTGGTAAAGCGTTTAGGTGAAAAGATATAAACTATTATTCTCAGTATGTAAAATATGCTTAATATTGTAACTACAGGACAGTTTTTGGTCTGCATATGTTACAGTGAAACGTAGTGTATATCAAAGATCAGACTGCACACTCTCTGCAGTCTGATCTTGATCTACACAGTCTCGACACACACCAAAACGTTTACCTCATATTCAAAAGGTTTGGCAGTCATATCGAGACTGATTGAGAGCTATTGTCGGTCAATATTTTTCTCGCGGCTAAATTATTTTAACTCTTCATCAAAACGACAAAATTTTAGACTTGTCTAAATTCAAAGCATTTGCAGACGACAAAATAATTATAACTCAAATATTGAAATTTAATTTGTTCAGAGTAGAAAACATTGTGAGAAAAAAGGAAAAAAAAAAAAAAAAAAAACACTGGTTACCAGCATTTTCTCCTTTTCCCACACTGTTTTCAAAAAGCCTCTTTCTCAGGGCATTTAAAACTCAGGATTTTTTGGTAAGGAGTTAGACAGTCACTTTATATCATAACTAAACGACAAAATTTAGACTGGTCCCAATTGAAAGCATTTGCAGACGACAACATGGATGTAACTAAAGAATTGAAATTTGCTTGACTCATTACCACACAACCACGACTTTTAACACCCCTGTATAGGAAGCCTTTTGAAAACATTTTGGGAAAAGGAGAAAATGCTGGTTACCAGCATTTTCTCCTTTTCCCACAATGTTTTAAAAGGCTTCTTTCATAGGGCTGTTAATAGTCAGGATTGTGTTGTAAAGGGTTAATCTGCATTTCCATAATTTTCATTCGCTGTCAATTTGTAAAACAGTTATTAATCATTTGTGATCATTTATGTAGTATTTGAATCATCACTTCGATAATATTTGTCTTTGACGTGCAAATTCTCTCTTTTTGCTTAAATTTGTCTTAATTTAGACAAAAACACGCTATAGTGCTCTTTAATCGTCGAATTTAGTTTTAGATCTACTTTTCACTGCTCCAGTAAAGTATTTCACCAGCGATCATGCGTCCAATACTTCCGCACTTCCGGCAGATCACTTAAAGTCGTATAAATAGTACGTTAGATCCTGGCTATGATTTTTTATAAATTTTCTTTTTTCCAAAGTTCCAACATTTTCATACGAGTGATTCAGCGTTTATAATAATAATAATAGTAATAATAATAATCATCATCATCATCATCACAAGAGTGATTTATTGTTGTAATAATAATAATAATAAAAATCTCGAGATTGATTCAGTGTTGATAAAGTTTATAATAAAAATGACGATGATGATGATGATGACGATGATGATGAAAAAAAAAAAAATAATAATGATAATAATAATAATAATAATAATTAAACACACAAAATCAGTTGAATCTTCAGATACACACGTTTATTATCCATTGATTTTTTTTCGCCCAAAAAATGCTATCACCAATTGCAATAAATTGCAAAAAAAGAAAATAACTAAGCTTTTAACGTGCCCCCCCCCCCCCCCCTTCGACACGTACGTAATCAAAATACATTAATCAATCATATCTCTTTTGATTTACCCTGTCAGTGCTTTAGCCAAAAGACGTGGGCTTTTGCTGATGACACAGATGCAAGATCAGATTGCACAGAACGTGCAGTCTTATCTTGAATCTATATTGTCCGTTTGTTTATCCAATAGTCAAACTTAAAGGACACAAATCCTTCTAAGTTTAAGTGGATTGTACTTTTAGACGTTAAAAGGGGTCGACTTTATTTAAAGGCCCGCAATACGCAAAAGAGGCATTCGGAAATTTGCGTATAAAGTGTCGTCTCGGATCAGCCTGCGCTCTCTGTACAGGCTAATCCGTAACTACACTTTCCGGGGTTCTTTTTGCAATATTTTGTTTTACGCGAGTCTACTGTTGGACAAAATCTGATGTAGTCGTAAAGTGCCGTCTCGGATTAGCCTGCGCGGACTGCGCAGGCTAATCCGAGACGACACTTTACGCAAATGTCAGTATGCCCCTTTCTGTATGTTGCAGCCCAGTTATCAGGCGATACGTGTTGATTAATTACCTATCAAATATGCACTAAAATCAAAGTTACTTTTTGCATACTTATATGACTCACGTAAAAAATGTTTATCTCCAAAACACTTCGTGCATGATTGGGCTATGATGAACCAACATGTTATAGCATGTATTAAGGTAAAACATGCTTAAAGCACTTCGGGTGAACATGGGGCAAAAATTCTAATTGGCTGATAAGTAAGGATACATAAGGATTTATGCAGAAATAATATTTTTGCAGATTTCAAACGGATCAGAAATTCCGTTAAAGTCCATCTTGAAATTATTATTTTTTTTTATACTTTTGTTAGTTTTCTGAAAAGGGAGGTAATTATTATGTCTTTTTTTTAATTGAGAATATAGTGGTTTTAGATTTATAAACGATAATTCAAAGAAGTAAAAAATAGAAAAAAAAATGAATCGGTGAAAGTAGTTTAATAATATTTAACCCTTTACCCCATAAGGCATTTCTATGGCATCTCTAATTGACCCTAATTGACAGCAAGGATGGAGCCATTTCTTATGTGTAAATGAAACCTTTTCATAGCACAGAAAACATTGTGACAAAAGGTGAAATTGCTCGTCACGAGCAATTTCACCTTTTGCCACAATGTTTTCCAAAGGCTCTACAAGCAATGTGTAGAAATGAGTATCTATGAAGTAAAGGGTTAATTCTAATTATAGCTAATTTTGCAGGATGATATTTTAGTGGAAATAGCTGTTTTCCATTACACAAGTCTTACCTTAAGACTGTGTCCCGGCAAAAAGATGCTTAATGAATCATCTGTGATATATGATACTAAGCCAGTCATCATATATACTCGTAAGCATGAATTTATAAAATAAATTTTGTCTTACAACTGCCTGAGTCATGAGGTAGGATGGTCCTTACATGTCCAGAAAATGTACAGGTAGAACATTTTTGACTTTAATTGAAATTAGTGTAAGGAAAAAGAAAACATTGTGGGAAAAGGAGAAAATGCTGGTTACCAGCATTTTCTCCTTTTCCCACAATGTTTCAAAAGGCTTCTTTCGCAGGGCTGTTAAATGAGGTAGGATGGCCCTAACATGTCCAGAAAATGTACAAGTAGCAAAAAATTTTTGACTCGAGTCAGCCTGCTCGGGTTGAGCAGGCTGATATTTGTCGACACCTTTTGTAGATTCATTACACCCCCTTTTTATAGAGAATGACTCTTCATCTTTTTTTTTTTTGCGATTTAAAATCACACACTTTTGGTTTTGGCTGTCGTTGTCTGCGCATGTCATATTCTTCGAAGATTCGACTGTCTTATATGACGCATCACTACTAGCCCCGAAAGCGGGCTGAATGCAATAATACGCCCTATAAAGTAGCAATGTTGAAAATAGCTTTTATGTATCAATACGTTTGAGGAAAAAAGAGACCTGCTTTAGCAACAGATTTCTCTAAACTGGTGATCATAGTTGAGTGAATTGCACGAGGTAGCGTTTTATTGGGTAAACTTTTTTTTTGTTTTAAATTCAAAGTAACGGTTGTCGCGTAGGAAATTGGTTCGGTTCTGTACCAAGGATGCCCATATCAGATAGATGAGTATTTATAGAATGCCATCTAGCGGGAGATAATGTTTGGCTGTACCAAACATGGTCATAAAACTAATTCGGTAAAAAAACCACGAACAAAACAACTTATACATGCCTATTCACATACATGATAAAGAAATTATTATCGTTTTTTAATTGAAAATCCCCCCAAAAAAGGCCTTGATAGCAAATTCGTTTCATAAAAAATCATAACCAAAACAACACTAGATATATCCACTTTTCCCTCATTGCTTTCCTGCCAAAAAATGACCATTTTACAAACATTAAATAGACATGACTGTCATTTCAAATCTAACTTCTAAATAATTTAAAAAAAAAATGCTATCGTATAGAATTCGAATTATGAAAATTTTTATACCCGAAATCACTTTAGATATAACTCCTTTTCTCTCACTCTTTTTCCGTTAGAAACATATTTTGCACGCGTGTCCATCGCTTTTGGTCATACATGAGTTAGAAACTGCTTTCACTTAAAACCGAAATCCACACATAAACAAAATGCTAACATATCAGATTCGAATTATTCCACGATATTATGAATGAATGAAAGCATTTGTGCACAAAATTGTAGTAAATACGGTTAATGTTACAATTGACGACCATCAAATATCTCCGAGATCTTACGAAGTTATGTTACGTATTTCCGTCTTAACCCCCATGGCTGCTGGGCGCGTTTCATTGACCTTTTGCGGACAGTGTAGATCAAGATCAGACTGCACAGAACGTGCAGTCTGATCTTTGATCTACGCTGTCCGATAAGAAGGTAATTTATTTTTCCTTCAAAAATACATTTCAAACCATATTTGGACTTTTACCATCGACTTGAAAGTTTCACTAGTTATATTTAGTTAGATAAGTGTTCACCTTTCACCCGCTATAACAAATCATGGAAGATAAGATTAGAAAGCTACTCTTAAAGAATATAGGTAATCAATACAAATTGTAATTCAATATGCTATATAATGTGAAAACATTGTAGCAAAAGGAGAAATTGCTCGTCACGAGCAATTTCTCCTTTTGCTGCAATGTTTTCAAAAAGTAGTTTTATTGCAAAATGAAGAGGTCGGGCTGGTGGTTGAAAATGTGCGAAGTCGTCATAAGTTGAGCGTTTCATAGATTCATCTCGTATCCTTTAACCCTTTCCAAAACAATCCCTGGATTTTACGACCCTGAGATGGAAGCCTTTTGAAAATATTGTGGGAAAAGGAGAACATGCTGGTAACCAGCATGTTCTCCTTTTCCTGCAATGTTTTCTATCGTGCTGGAAACAAATTTCAATTATTAAGTTACGTTTAATTTGCCGTCTGCAAGTGATTCGATTTGGACCAGTCTAAAATTGTGTCGTTTGGTAAAGGGTTACATATTTAATGAACAAAAACATCTATCGACATGAAATACCATTGTTGCTTACCAGCATTCCCTCCTCTTCCTACATTGTTTTCAAAACCAACACAAAAGTCAACACGAGATTTCTTGGTACAGGTTTAAACCTATAGATTCGAAAATTACACGTTTTGCATTAAATTCTTAGAATTATGCAAAGTAAGTAATGATTCTGGGCATTTGTTCACCAACTTGCCATCACAATACTCTTAGTATATTTCATACACATTTTCTATACTTGAAAGTAACGCAATTTCTGATTGGATAAATTAAATGCGCCATACTCTTGCAAAAGGGGATCTGATGTATCGTCTTCATGCTTTATATCAAGTAAGTTAAAACAACCATGGAAACATACATTGAATTGTGTCAATCAGTCGGCCGACTCATGTGGTGAAAGAGTCCCTTAACCTTTTCCCAAACAATGTCTGGTTTTTACGGGTCAGGATTAGAAGCCTTTTGAAAACATTGTGGGAAAAGGAGAAAATGCTGGTAACCAGCATTTTCTCCTTTTCCCACAATGTTTTCTACTCTACGATATAGAAAAATTATCTTTTTAGCAACTGTTAATTTGTCATTTGCAAAATGCTTTCAATTTGGTCTGGTCCAAAATTTGGTGTTTGGAAAAGGGTTAACCCGCAGAAAATTAATCAATAGTGAAATATATTGGAAACAGAGTCAATTTTGTCTTTCAGTTGACCGACTCATGAGGTAAAATAGTCCTTAAACCCGCTGAAAATTGATCAATAGCAAACATACTGAATGCCGGTCAGCCTCTGCAGGCTGAAAAGTCTAACCTGTATCGATACCTTTTGCAGATACATCAAACTCCCTTTTCACAGCACATAGATGAAATGGTTTAGCCAATCAGAAGATGCGTTACTTTCAAACTCTGGAATAAAGATGAAACAACAATTTACAATAGCCAGTGAATATTGAACCCCAGCTATTATGCGGATTTTTTCAAAGCCATTGCAAAGTTTTACTGATCATTATGAGATAGCAACATTCTAAAAATGACCCATGGTCCATGCTCTGGCACAAGGGGTTCAATGCATCCCTGATACATTATACCATACAAAAACATCACAAAGTAATAGATTTAAAAATCAATTTTTTATTTTTTTTTTCAATCTAATAATCGACTGGCTCGTGAGGTCGTGTAGTAATTGGGCAAACAGAAAAAGTGACCAATAGCAAACAGTATTGATTCAGGTCAGCCTGCGCGAAATGCGCAGGCTGACCTAAATCGATACTGTTTTGCAGATGAACTAGGACAACTTTTCACATAGCAAGACTGATACTATTTGTGAAAGCAATATCATTTCAATTTCTTTTTGTGACGCCGCATGATCGGCGGCACTATATTTTTACTCGGCTTTTAAATTTAGCTAAGGAGACAGCCATATTGTTCATCGGCTTCAAGTCATATCGTAACTAGGTCATTCGTCCAATATCGCTTATTTCATACCCAACCTGTTTTTTTTTCATCATTTCGTACTCTCTTTGATCATTTCGTACACACTGTTGTCATTTCATACACAGTTCATCATATCAATTTGGTAATTTGGAACCTAGTTTTAATACTATTTTCTTGTGTTGTTTCTCGAATGACAACTGCTTCTGTACATAGTTCCAACTGAAATTATGTTAATTTTCGCCAGAGAATGGCTATGATTGTGTCTTACCAATATTGGTTCTTTTATTAAGTTTCAAGTTGCAGGATTTTTTAGGCTTTTTAATTCATTTCTCACAGATTTCTGCAAGAATTTACTTTGGTCGATATGAAATGCTGTAATGTACCTTACTTTAGAAACAACTGATTTGCGGCGCCATTAATGCTGTGCATTAATATATTCCTGTTATATTAGTTTCAAAAGCAAAATTATGTCCAGGGAGTATAGAACAGTGTATACATCCGTTAAGTAGTCATTTCCGAAAGGCATACGTCCTATATTTCCTGTCAGGTCAAAATTGTTTGTGTAGGTTGAACATAAGGGTCGTGTGTGCTTGTTTGTGCGTTACCATCCTAACAAACGCCAATCGAAAAACATTGTAGCCGATGGAAAACCTGTTCGTAAGGTATCGAAAATAAAAAAAGAAACTTGACAATTATGCTACTCCACATAATAATAGATTTTCTTTTTATTGGGGTGAGAAATGGGACATTTTTTTTTCGTCTCTTTCCTTAGAGTCCTATTTCTACCTCCCTCTCTCTCTCTCTCTCTCTCTCTCTCTCTCTCTTTCTCTCTCTCTTTCTTTCTCTCTCTCTCCCCTAAATCCGAACAGGGGCAACTCAACTTTTAACATACGGGGCTTGAAACCGAGGGGAAAGCTAGTTCGAATCCCCTTCTCCGTTATTTCTTTTCGAGGACTGAAGATTGTCATTGCAACAAAATTTATATTTTTCTACGCGACAAGCGTTACTTTGAATTCCAAACTTAAATAATCGTTTACTCAATAAAACGCCACCTGGTGCGATTCATTCAGCTATGATCTGCAGTTTAGAGCAATCTGAAGCTAAAACAGGTCTGATTTCTCCTGAAACGTATTGATAAACGCCATTTTTTCCAATTGCTACTTTTTAGCGCGTATAACCACAATCCCCCTAGCTTTAGGGAGAGTGATGCGTCATATCAGATAGGTCTAATCTCGAAGAATGTGACATGCGCAGACAACGGCAATCTCAGGAAGGTGTGAATAAGTGCACTGGCCTACGCAATGCACTTCAAATAATGTTTTTTAAAAAAAAAAAACCTTAACACTACACAATCGGTCATTTACATCTTTCTATGTCTATACATCTTTCTCTGTCTTTCTCTCTGTCTTTCTCTCAGCAACAATGAAAACGCAACCTCCGTTTTGAAAAATACATGCTGTAAGGGAGCATTTACTGCCGGAAGGAAGTTAGTCCTGGATAGTTGGACAATTACACGGCAAAAAAAGATGGCCGCGATTATATTCGCTACTTCCGGTCGTATTAAGTGCTCATCTTCATAATTTTCAATCCTCCATAAATGGGTTATTAGATGTTCTGTTTCAAGAATCTGTAGGCAGTCTTGCAGTCACGCCTAATTTAGCCTTTAACATGTGAAAAGGGGCATTCCGACATTTGCGTAAAGTGTCGTCTCGGATCAGCCTGCGCGGACTGCGCAGGCTAATCCGAGACGGCACTTTACGACTACATTAAATTTTGAGCAACAGTTCTTATGCAAAACAGAAAAATACATAAAAACGAAAAATGTCGTTTCGGATTAGCCTGTGCAGACTGCATAGGATGATCCGAGACGAAACTTTACACAAATGTCCGAATGCCCATTTTCGAGCGTTGCAGGCCATTTAATCAACCTAAATAAGTGTAAAGAGACTTTCAAAGTTGGTGATTAAAACCATTTTGCTCTTTCAATGCTATTCTTTAAAGAAAATTATCTATTTATCGAGCTGTGCAGATCCAAAATCAGACTTCACGTTCTGTGCAGTCTGATCTTGATCTACACTGTTCGCAAAAGGTCCTTTTAGTCGCCATAAGCAACCAAAGAGTTAACGGTGCATACATACTATGAGGGAGCGTTTATTTCCGGATGGAAGGCAAGCGCGGATCCAGATATCTTTCTCAGGGGGGGTCCCACCGAAAACGCACTCGTCTTATTATATGATACTTTGATTTCTGATTTCAGTGGAAGGAAGCCATTTACAAGAAAAGTCAACGTTTCCAGTTCTAAACATGAGGAGTTCTCCACATTTAGAACCTTTTTTCTTTTTAATTTATGACTGTATTTTGCATAAATTCTGTGCAATATCAAACCAGTCCCATTCACGAATCAGATAACCATATTTTTGCCAAAATTCCGGGGGGGGGGGTCCGGACCCCCGGTCCCCCCTCTGGATCCGCCCATGGAAGGTTTTCCCGAATGGCCGGACAATTACATGCAAAAATTATCTATTTATCGGACAGTGTAGATCCAAGATCAGACAGTACGTATGTGCAGTCTGATCTTGATCTACACTTTTCGCATATAGGTCCTTGGCAGCCTAGGAGTTTCGGATTTATACATGCTATAAGCGAGTGTTTATTTCCGAAAATAAGGTTCTCCCGGATAGTTGGACAATTACATGCGAAAAAAGATGGTCGAGATTGTGTTCACCACTTCCGGTCGTTCGAGTGCCACTTGATGGCATTCTACAAATACACATTTGTATAATTTGGGAATTCTGAGTACGGAACCGGACAGGCTTGGGTAATAGCTTCGGTCTAGGCCTTACTTTTTCCAAGTATCTAGGATGGGTAATTCATCATATACAAGTCGAATGTAGGAAGAATATGACATGCTCAGGCAGTTAAACTTCTCAAATAACAAAATCAACTTAAGTCGGTAAATAAGTACCTTAGTAGATAAAACAAAAAATATCTGCAAACTCGTGTACGACAGGATATATTAGAAACTGTTTCTTTTCTAGTTGCGTGCTAAAAACAAGAGATGTTTCCCTGACATTGTTACTTCTCCGTAAACTAAGTATGCCAAAATGAGTTTTTTTTTAGAGAGAGAGAGAGAGGGGAAAGAGAGACACACACTGACACAGGGAGAGACAGAGGGAGGCAGAGAGAGAGAGAGAGAGAGAGAGAGGGAGAGAGAGAGAGAGAGAGAGAAAAATTTGATCTGGATTAGACAGATCTCGTACAAAAATATTATTGACCAGGATAAACAACTCTGTAAACACATTGGATTTGTATCATAGATTATCTCCCTTGATTTAAAAACGTCTCGCCATACTGAACACGAACTATCAGAAAAAAAAACAGTTTCTTACAGACGTTTTTTTATCGTTCCAATAATTGTTAATTCTTACCGTAGACGTACAATTTAAATGGCAGACAATCAACCATACCGATTAGCGAATGCTGTACCTTGGTAATTTGGACATGAGCCGCACCATGGCAAAAGGAGGTTACACGGATCTAATGATGTACCGTGCAAATCAATACACCCTTCTTTACTTCCAAAAATCTTTTTTTTTCCGAACAATCAACTGAATAATTAGGTAAACTGGTCCTTTGATCTGCAGAAAATTGACCAGTATAGCATAATGTTTCAACCCAGGTCAGCCTGCGCGGACTGCGCAGGCTGACCTGGGTCAACGCTATTTGCCAATGCATTAACCCATTACCATACAATCCATAATTTTGACGATCCTGAGAAAGAAACCTTTAGAAAACATTGTCGGAAAAGGAGAAAATGTTGCTAACCAGCATTTTCTCCTTTTTCCTCAATGTTTTCTACCCTTCACAAAACAATGTCAAATTTTTAGTCACTTTTATTTTGTCGTCTGCAAATGCTTTCGATTTGGACAAGCCTTAAGTTCTGTCGTTTGGTCATGAGTTAAACCCCACTTTCACAGAAAATGACTCATACATATTTTAAAAGATTAGATTAATGCATTAAAATATTAAAAAAAATATATAATCTTCCATTTCCATTGACATGAAATGTCGCAATTCAAAACGTGACCACCAGATAATTAAACCGTAAAATCGTCTTTTTCAATAGCTTTGGACTTCAAAGCGCGACAAAAAGCACGTCTGCGGTGCGTTTAGATCAATAACCAAGAATCCATAACATGCATTTAGTTGAGGAAGCGACTGAATTCTGAGGTAGACTGGTCCTTGGGTATGCAGAGAATTTACCAAAAGCAAAGAGTTTCGTCATATGTTAACCAGCGTCGAGTGCGCAGACTGAACGGGATCGATATTTTCTGCAGAAACATTAAAGCTACTTTTAACGTGGCATGTCTTAGATGTACTTACTTCACGTATCCAGCAGTGTTTACAAAAGTAGGTCAGAAACAGGAAGAAAAAGGGAAACCATCGCCATAAAATGGAAATGCGATAAGTTGCCCTTTAAATGTATCTTTTTTTAAGCCATTACCACACAATCCCTACTTTTGACGATCCTGAGAAAGAAGCCTTCAGAAAACATTGTGGGGAAAGGAGAAAATGCTGGTAACCAGCATTTTCTCCTTTTCCTTCAATGTTTTCTATTCTTCATAAAACAAATTTCAAATTTCCATTTTCTTTCATATTGTAGTCTGCACATGCTTTCGATTTAGACAAGCCTAAAATATTGTCGTTTGGTAATTTTATTTTCAACTCTTTTTCGCTGCAACCCCGTATTTAGGATTCTTCAAGGTAAAATTTCGCTTCAAACCAAGACACGACTTGGTTATATATTTAAAAATCAACTTCGCAGACGGTATAGATTCAAGATCAGACTGCACCTTCTATGCAGTCTGATCTTGATCTTCACTGTCTGCAAAAGTTATTTACAGCTCCCATTGGCAATAAAAGACTTAACTCTTTACCAAACGACAAAATTTTAGACTCGTCCAAATTGGAAAGCATTTGCAGACGGCAAAATAAACGTGACTGAAAAATTTTAAAATTTGACTTTAGATGATTAGAAAACATTGTAGGAAAAGGAGAAAATGCTGGTTACCAGCATTTTCTCCTTTTCCTGCAATGTTTTCAGAAGGCGTCCTCCTCTGGGACGTAAAAAACCAGGGATTGTTTGATAAAGGGTTAATAGCTCTGAATGGCACTATTGTAAATTTCACATAACGTAAAGTGACAGCTAGCAGGTTTATAATGCAACTTTATTGGCACTTACTTTTGGGGGACAAATTTTATATGGACTTAGACAATTTTTTTGCGTTTTAAAGAAACCGTACACGTTTTTCCCACAAATGAGAAAAAAAAAATGTTCGTTTCTTTTTTTTTAAACTTGATGCTAGATTTGAGCATATAGAATGCACAAGATATATAAATTATCGTAGCGCGGGCGGTCGCTCCTCCCACACACGTTAATTATGTACAGTACAAGGCTTTACAGGGAGACCATCAAATATTAGGATGGGTACTTGTTCGTATCTACGTACGTAAGTTAATTAATTACGTAATATGGTCCGCAACATTTGAAAAGGGGCGTTCGTAAATTTGCGTAAAGTGCCGTCTCGGATCAGCCTGCGCACTCCGCGCAGGCTAATCTGAAAGAACACTTTCCGTTTTTTATGTAATTTTCTGTTTTGTGCAAGTTTACTGAAGAACAAAATCTAATGTTTTCGTAAAGTGCCATCTCCGATTAGCGTGGACTGCGCAGGCTGATCCTAGACGACACTTTACGAAGAATTCTAAATGTCCCTTTTCGCGTGTTGTTATCCAATTATTATTAGTATTGCATGGTTGTTCATGGCCATTTTTCACCCTGTACCCTACAAACACAAAAAATGAGATATGGCCACACTGAACGTATTTTCAGACAATTAATAAATAATGTTACCAGCCCAAAATCTCAAGTGGCAGTGCACGGGATTTCTGAACCAAACCTGAGGGTCTGGGTTCTATCCCCACGGCTGGCAACATAAAAATAATGAGAAAAGTCTTTCGGATGAGGCATCAAACCTAGGTCCCATGTGACGAGTCTATGGACAGAACACATCAATCAAGGATCAGGTTTAGCTTAGGATGGGGTAAGTTTCAGAACAATTGTATTTTACATCGATTGAGAAACAAGTTCTCACAGCTTATACTAATTTTTCTCGATTCTGCATCCTGTGAACTTCACTTTTACTCGCGCCGAATATGTGGGCCGATCAAAAATCCCAAAGTTGACACCCGCTCCCGGGTATCGGACTCAACTCAAGACCTTAATATGGTTTTACGAGGCCGACGCTCTACGTCAAAACAATCTTCCGAAATATACCGGTAACTATCAGCTCCCTAGGGGTCGTCACCCATATGGGCAACCGATGACGACGATAGTTAAACAAAAGTCAGTCAACCAATAACTTTTTAAATTTCTATAAAATACTTGACTTGTGTTTTAAACGGTAGAAATGTTGTATGAAAAGGAGAAAATGCTTGTAACCAGCAATTTCTCCTTTTCCAACAATGCTTTTTATAAACTCTTTATGAAACACAGCGGAATTCTTTTGTGAATGATATAAGTCGATGTACCATTCTTTACCAAAACTCAAGCATCATTTTCCGGCCACTAGCATTCAGAATTAAACTGCTAAATAAGTGAAATGATATTTACAAGCCGATAGCAAGAACCAAAATTTTACTATTTCATATGTAAATTATCTTCTTACCGAATAGTGTAGATCCAAGATCAGACTGCACGTTCTGTGCAGTCTGATCTTGATCTACACTGTCCGCAAAAGGCCTTTGAGTTGGGCTTAGCGGTTTAAGGATTAAGAATTAATCAAACCGAATAAAGAGGGAAAAAAAACCGTCGAAGATGACACAATGGGGCGCTGTTCAAACAATAAATAAAGAAAAAAAAACCCAGATGTTTTCAAGTACCAATTTGTCCGGGGGTCTGAAGTGTGCATTTCCAAGAAAAAGAGCAAGATTGCGGTTTCTCTCTTCTGTAACATTTACGTATTCATTAGGTCATCATCCCTTCCGTCCTCTTCCGCATTGTCTGGCTGCTTCTTCGTCTGTCTGTATTTCCGTCTGTTTATCGGTGTTACTTCGCTTTTCGGTCGTCTGTCCGCCTGCCGACCTGTCTGATTGTCTGTCTGCTTTTCTTCCTATGCGTCTGATTCTGAGTTCCAATATTTATTTTTGTGTCTTTCCAATTTTAAATGTCTGTATGACAGTCCGTACTTGAGTCCGTCTGTACGACCAGCCCAGCTTCGGGTATATCTGTACGACAGTCTGTCGTTGGGTACGTCTTTACGACAGTCCGTTCCTGAATCTGTCTTTACGACAGTCATTCCTTAGGTCCGCATTAACGACACTCCGTCCTCGGGTCCGTCTTAACGACAGTCCGTGTTTGGGTCTGTCTGTACGACAGTCTGTTCTAGGGTCCGTCTGAATGACAGTCCGTCCTTTGGTCCGTCTTTACGACAATCCGTGCTTGGGTCGGTATTTACGACAGTCCGTCCTTTGGTCGATTTACGACAGTCTGTCCTCGGATCGCTCTTTATGACAGTCCGTCCTCAGGTTCGTCTTTACGACAGTCCGTCCTCGGATCGTTCTTTATGAGAGTCCGTCCTCAAGTTCGTCTTTACGACAGCCCGTCCACGGATCAATCTGTACGACAGTCCACTCTAAGGGCCGTCTTTACGACAGTCCGTGTTTGTGACAGTCTGTACGGCAGTCTGTCTTTGGGCCCGTCTGTACGACAGTCCGTTTTCGGGTCCATCTTTACGACAATTCGTGTTTAAATCCGTCCTTACGGCATGCCGTGTTTGTGTCCGTCTGTACGACAATCCGTCCTTGGGTCCATCTTTACGACAATTCGTGTTTAAATCCGTCCTTACGGCATGCCGTGTTTGTGTCCGTCTGTACGACAATCCGTCCTTGGGTCCATCTGTACGACAGTCCGTCCTCGGGTCCGTCTTTACGACATTCCGTCCTGTGGTCCGTCTGTACGACAGTCTGTGTTTGGGTCCATCTTAACAGTCCGTGTTTGGGTCCGTCTGTAATACAGTCCGTCGTTGGGTCAGTCTGTACGACAGTCCGTCCTTTAGTCCGTCTTTCCTCGGGTCCATCTTTACGACAGTCCGCCCTCGGGTCCGTCTTTAAGACAGTCAGTGTTTGGGTCCGTCTTAACAACAGTCCGTGTTTGGGTCCGTCTGTACGACAGTCTGTCCTTGGGTCCGTCTGTACGACAGTCCGTCCTTGGGTCCGTCTTTACGATAATCCGTGAATGGGTCGGTATTTTCAACAGTCCGTCTTTTGGTCAGTTTTACGACAGTCCGTCCTCAGGTCCGTCTTTACGACAGTCCGTCCTCGGGTGCGTCTGTACGACAGTCCGCCCTCGAATCCGTCTGTATGGCAGTCTTGGGTCCGTCTTTACAACAGTCCGTATTTGTGTCCGTATGTACGGCAGTCTGTCCTTGGGTCCGTCTGTACGGCAGTCCTTTCTCGGGTCCGTTTAAGACAATCCGTGTTTAGGTCCGTCTTTATGGCAGTCCGTGCTTGTGTCCGTATGTACGGCAATCCGTTCTCGGGTCCGTCTTTAGGACCATGCGTGTTTAAGTCCGTCTTTACGACAATCCGTATTTGGATCCGTCTGAACGGCAGTCCGCCCTCGGGTCCGTTTTTATGACAGTCCGTCCTCGGGTCCGTCTTTACGACAGTCCGTCCTTGCGTCGGTATTTACGACAGTCCGTCTTTTGGTCGGTTTTTACTGCAGTCCGTTCTGGGGTCGCTCTTTCCGACGGTCCGTCCTTGGGTCCATCCTTAGGCAAGTCCGTCCTTTGGTCGCTCTTTGCGATAGTCCCTCCTTGGGTCTATCTTTACCAAACTCCGTCCTTGCATCATTCTTTACGACAGTCGGTCTTTTGGTTAATCTTTACGACAGTCCTTTTTTTTTTCGTCTGTTTTTATGACACTCCGTCTTTGGCACCCTTTATTGTTCAGTCTGTCTTTAGGAGACTTCCTTCATATTCTGTATTTCTATGACAGTCCTTTTTTTGGGTCTGTCTTTCTGACACTCCGCGCTGGGCCTGTTTTATGACCGTCCGTGCTTAGGTCTATCTTTATGCCATAAATAAAGACTCGAAATTTGCACAATAAATAAGTTTTTTTTTGTATTTCTGTGACAGTCAGTCTTAGGGTCTGTCTTTATGACAGTCTGCACATGGTCTGTCTCTATGACAGTCCGTGTTTGGGTCTACCTTTATGCCAAAGAATCACAATGTACACAAACAAAGAAAGAAGAATAATTTCTTTTCTGCCTTTGTCATAGTCAGTGTTTGGGTCTATCGTTATGACAGTCTGTGTTTGGGTCTGTCTTTATGGTAGTCTTTGTTTGGGTGTCTTTAGGACAGTCAGTCTTCCGGTCCGTCTCTACAATAGTTTATGTTTGGGTCTGTATTTTTGACAGTCCCTTTTCTGATCTGTTTTTTTTTAACAGTTCGTCTTTGGGTCCGTCTTTATAATACTCCGTCTTTGGGCGTGTCTTTATAATCGTGTGTCTTTTTGGTCCCTTTTTTAATGACACTTGCAAAAGAAAACTGAACTCAAGAAGAAAGAGAGAAAAAACATCTTTCATTTAACCCTTTCCCTTGAATTTTGGACTCTTTCTTTATCAAAATATCTGCAGACAATATATTCATAATTAGGCAAATGAACTTGAGCTTTCTGATAGAGTGAAAATCATTTAAGGAAAAGGAGAAAATGCTGGTTACCAGCATTTTTTGTTTTTCCACAAGGTTTTCAAAAGGTTTGTTTCTAAGTTTCGTTGACATTCGGGATTGTGTTGTAAAGAGTTAAGTACCAATTTGTCCAGGGGATCTCAAGTGGGCATTTCGAAGAAAAAGAGAAAGATTGCGGTTTTGTTTGCCGTCCCTGTTCTGTAACTTTTACGTATTAATTAGGTCACAATCTCTTCCATCATCTCCCAAAATGTCTGGCTACTTTTTAGATTGCCTATCTTTCCGTCTACTTCGAAGTAGAATGCCGAGCCGCGGTACCTCAGTCGGTAGCGTGCAAGACTTGGTCCAGGGTTCAATCCCTGACTACTACCCTTGGCTCGGCCAATTTCTCTCCGAGCATTGAAAAATAGTCACTGCGACAGAATTCATTCCTCTCCCACCACTGACCATTGTTTCGACGATGATCATGTGGGAAAGCAGCCAGTGGCGTGGAAAGAAAATTGTGCAAAGTTCTGGTAAAAGAAATTCCAGGAACGCAAAAATGGGTACACTGGCCGCCACGATATAACCGAAATTATATTGAAAACGGCGTTAAACACCATACAATCAATCAATCAGTTCGAAGTAGAAGCATACGCTTTTAGTAAACGGAAAAGATTTGTATTTCCGGCGAAAAAAATATATTATGTAGGTTAACATCACCAATCGTCTCATCAACGGGATCAGCCGAAGTTTGCCGATTGAGGCTACCAGTCTCGAGAAAACGTCGTCAAAACTCGTGATTGAATGGTAAAGCGTAACAGGTCAAGTACATTGTATGGTAATCAACGGGACCAGGAAATTAACACAATCCTAACTGCTTGCTTGATCCTTTGCTAAACAAACCTCCGAGTTTTAACGGTACAGAGGACGTTTGAAAACAATGTAGGAAAAGGAGAAAATGCTGGTAACCAGCATTTTCTCCTTTTCCCACAATGTTTTTTTACCTATTCAAATGCGGGTTTGTTTCTATATTCAAAGACAAAACCTTATATCTAAGCAAAACCTTATTTGTCGTCTGCAAACTGATGCTTCAGATCTGGGCAAGTGGAACATTCTGTCCTTGCGTATATAAAGAATTAATCTTTAAACGAGCAATCCCGGGTTGTAGCGGATGCAAAGAGGAAGCCTGTAGGCAACATTGTTGGAATAAGGGGAGGCACTGATAACCAGCATTTCATCCTTTTCCCACAATGTTTTCCACCTATTCACAGACAAAGTATTGATTTGAGCAACACCCTTCACAAGTCTTGTCGTCTGCAAATGCTTCGGATTTGGACAAGTGAAATATTTTGTATTTTTGGTAAAGATTTAGTCATTTACCATACAATCTTATGATTTAACGACCTTAGGAAAGAAGCCTTGGTAAAACATAATAGAAAAAGGAGAATGTAATAATAAACAACATTATTAGCCCTCTACCAAACGATCCCTGGTTTTTACGACCCTGAGGTAGACACCTTTTGAAAACACTGTAGGCAAAGGAGAAAATGCTGGTACCCAATATTTTCTCCTCTTCCCACAATAGTTTCTACCATGCTGGAAACAAATTTAGATATTTGAATTACGTTTATTTTTGTCGTCTGCATGTACTTTCAATTTGGACCAGTCTAAAATTTTGTCATTTGGTAAAGGTTTGTAAAGTAACCCTGATTCTTTGTTATCAGTGGCTGCTTTCATTCTTATGGCGTTTAACGTCATTTTCAACATCAACTCGGCTACGGCCAGTGCACCAATGTATGGTTTTCTTGAGTTTCTATTACAAGTGCTACGCGCAATAGTCTTCACAAGTTACTGGCTGCTTTTCCATGTAATCCTCTTTGATCAACAATGATCAGCGGTGAGAAAGGAAAGGAATGTATCCTGTCGCAATGACTATCATCAATTCTCGGAAAGAAGTAGGTGGAGCTGCAATTCTAAAGAGCTCTTAACCCTTTTACCACACAATCCCTACTTTTAACGCAACCCCTCCCTCAAGAAAATCTCTTATTAAAACATTAAGGGAAAATGAGAAAATGCTGGTAACCAGCATTTTCTCCTCTTCCCATATTGTTTTCTTGCCTTCCCAAACCAAAGTTCAATTAAGCAGTCACTTTTATTTTGTCGTTTGCAAAGGTTTTCCATTTGGACTAGTCTAAAAAAATTTCCTATGATATATAGTCATTCACTATTAAATATCTTCCGGGAAAAATTAGCTCGAACCCCCCCATTTGTTTGTTTGTAATGGAGTTTAACGTTGTTTTAACAGTTTAGGTAATATCAAAGCGTCAACTGTATCCATTAATATGTTTCCTGGCTTTCTCATCCCAGTAGAGAGAGAGAGAGAAAGAGAGAGAGAGAGAGAGAGAGAGGGGTGAAAAAAGAAGAATTACTGAAATGTATTAGGTGGGTAGGATAGTAGGATGGACGTTAAGGGAAGTCATTATGGGGACACTTCCGGTTTTGATAACCTCTTATTTAGAGATTCTCTTTATCGAAAAGCATTTTCTGGCTAAAGGGGCTTGAAGTTTTTATCTAACGATAAAATTTGTAGATGACAATTTAAATGTTGCTGGGACTTTGCATTTTGGCTGTGAGAGGTTAGATATCACAATGTTTTCTTACGAACATCGTATGAACATAATTATACATGTACATGGCAGAAATCACGGACCACTGAGCCAAAGAGATCTTTCAGTAGTTAGTCAGGTATTGTATTGAAATCGGGATGATGCTATGTAGGAAGGAGTGGTCTCCCGTAACACACCCCTCTCTTAACCCATTAACAAACGATAATATTTTAGACTGGTCCAAATTGAAAGCATTTACAGACGACATGATTAAAGTGACTGAAAATTTGAAATGTGTTTTGTGAAGGGTAGAAAACATTGTGGGAAAAGGAGAAAATGCTGCTTACCAGCATTTTCTCCTTTTCCCACAATGTTTTCTAAAGGCTTCTTTCTCAAGGGCGTCAAAATTAGGGATTGTGTGGTAATGGGTTAAAATTATCATTTATTGTTGACTCAAAGCGTTATCAGGCTGAAAGTCCGTTTCTGAACAACAAATGGGATTCATGGCTCTGTGGCCAATCCCAGACGAGCCCCCCCCCCCCCCCCATATTACGAACAAAGTCCGTAACAAAGAAACACATGCATGGCAGAAATAAGGGACCGGGTAGGATTCGAACCGTAGAGCACCCGGACGGAAGGCCAGTACCGTAACCACTGAGCCAAAGAGATATCTCCCTGACGCAGTACTTATTCAGGTATTGTGTTTAATCCTTTCCCAAACAACAAATTTTGGACCCTTTCAAAACCGAAAGAGTTTGCAGACGACAATTTTAGATTTGGACAAAATTGTAGAAAGTTCTGAAAAAAGGGTAGAAAACACTGTGGGAAAAGGAGAAATTGCTCGTTACGAGCAATTTCTCCTTTCCCCACAGTGTTTTCAAAGACTTTTACTGCAGTCACTTAAAAATCAGGGCTTGTTTGGGAAAGGGTTCAATCAGGAAGGCGCCATGCAGGGAGGAGTGGTCTCTCGTAACAGTTTTCAAAGGCGCTCTTTATTAGGGTCATGAAAAATCTAGAATATTGCGGTAAAGGAATAATTCATCTCTCTGATACGTCGTACAGGCAAGCCAGGAGATAATCCTGGATCCAATAACATCATTTTTTTCCAACAACTTACTGAATCATGAGGTAAAATGGTCCTTGGACATACAGAAAGTTGTTAAATAGCTGAAGGTTTCGAGCTAGAGCAGCATGCGCAGTGGGCGCATGCTGGCCTGGGTCGATACTTTTTTGTAAATTATATATAAGACTGCCTTTCGAGAAAGCGTGGCTAATTCATTTTTAAGTTTGGACAAAATACTCTCTTTGAGATTCTAACCGAAGGAATCTAAGGGGACGGTAGACAATTTCTCTTGTTTTCTCATCTCCAGGACTACTAGCGCTATGGATCATCAAGACCAGTAACTCAACATAAGAAATAATAAAACTGGACTTACCTAAGTTGTTCGTAAGGTGACATCAAGTTGAATATGAAAAGAGAGAGATAAAAATAGTGTTAGATATTCAGTAAATAATGATTGAATTGTATGTTGCGCCATTAAATAAATCTGAGCAGTGCTCTGTAAACAGGGGGCTAAATGCGACTGCAAAAAGTATCGACTCAGGTCAGCCTGCCCAGGTCGTCTCATGTCCGCGGAGGCTGAAAGGAGGCGAAACTTTTAGGGTTTTTTTTGGTGAATTTTCTGCATGCCTAAGCACAATATGGCCTGCAACACGCAAAAAGGGGCATTCGGACATTTGCATAAGATGCCGTCTCGGATTAGCCCGAGCGGACTGCGCATGTCATTTTCTGTTTTACGCAAGTCTTCTGCAGCACAAAATCTAATGTAGTCGTAAAGTGCCGTCTTGGATGAGCCTGCGCGGACAGCGCAGGCTCATCCGAGACGACACTTTACGCAAATGTCCGAATGCCCCTTTTTGCGTGTTGCAAGTAATATTACATCACGAATAAGTCAGTTGTTACACAAAATGGATTGAAGGATCTATGACTTATGTGGTATAGAGGGTTCATTAAAACCCCTTTTGTCAGAGTAGTGCTCAATTTTATGTTAATCCGTCCTTGTGGGAATATACTGCTCGCTTCCTGTGCAGTCTGATCTTAAACTGCACCGTCGGCGAAATTAATACGGATTCATTCAATGAAATTGTATAAAAGGATTTTATTATTATTTTTTTTTTTCCAAGGGTGATGTCTTAAAACATAAAATGCGGAACAGGTATTACAAAATTATCCCGTTATTAATTCCATTATTTTTTCCCTCCTCGGGGATGTTTTTCTTGTCTGCTCATAGAAAACCTAATTATTTTCTTGGACCGCGTATTTTAACCCATTACCACACGTCTATGAGTTAATTTTCTACCACAGGGCAAAATTTTAAAATTTCCAGGAACGGGAATTTACACAGAAAAAAATCCCCCTTTTTTTTCTTCATATTATACTATTTGTCTTTGAATAGGTAGAAAACATTGTGGGAAAAGGAGAAAATGCTGGTTACCAGCATTTTCGCCTTTTTCCACAACGTTTTCAAAAGGTTTCTCTCTTGGGTCTATAAAGCTCGGTATTGTGTGTTAAAGGGTTAAAGGGGCATTGTACAGGATTTCGCTTTATAAAAAAAAATAATGTAAATCTTAATTAATATAGTTAATTTTTACTTGCATGGAAAATGCCTATAAATACAGTGTAAAAAATACAAAGAATGATAGGTTTTCTTTTTTGTTCTGAAAAGTTTACTTTACCGTTAGTAACGGTATAATAGTTATTGCGTAACAAGAGAAAAACAGATTTTAAACAGAATCCCAAAGCAGCTGGTTCTATAGTACAGTTGTGGAGTCTCTGAGTCTAGTTTTGATGACCTCAGCACCTTTTTTTAAAGCATTATGTTGTTTTCCCCTAAGAAAATCTACCTTATAAGATAACCCCACCCACCCTTATCCCCTTAAAAGGGTCAAAATCTCGTTTCATGCGCCTTTAAAACACTTTCCTGGACTAAAGCTTTTTTTCAACAAGAGCTTCGCAAAGCTTCGCATTCCTCCCGGAGGGGCATGTCAATGAAATGGCTTAAAATCTAGAACACCTGCAGATATCCAACTTTTAAAAATAGAGATTCATTGTGGTAAGTTTGAAGTTATTCCATGGAAAACTGTAGGAGTTGCTCTCCCAAGAATTTGCTAACGGACGAAAGGGCGGACGGACAGACGGACTACCGGGGCCTTAACATGCTACGACCCTTCGGGAGCAAAAAATATGGAGGGATAAAATGCTCCGGTTTGATATACGTTTACGATCACAAGTACAGAACTAATATACAACGGTTTCAGACGCAATAAAGTGACGAGTATGAAATAATTAGCTCTTACGATTGGACAGAGAAATCACTGTTTCCCTATCGACTAACCCTTAGGTTGAAAATCCCAACTATTATGCCGACCATTTGCGGACAGTGTAGATCAAGATCAGACTGCACAGAACGTGCAGTCTGATCTTGGATCAACACTGTCCGATGACGAAATACATGTATTTATTTTCCTGGAAATATATTTGAAATGGTATAATTTTGGTGTTTTTTTTTTACTATTGGTTTGAAAGTTGCATTTCACTTTTTTGATAGGTTAAAGGCTGAATAAGTTCTTTTTTTTAATTAAACATCTAAAAGTATATTTTCCACAGAAAAAATGAAAGAGATTTAGACCAAATGCCAGCAGCATGTATCCGAAGATGTGGCTCAAAGATCAGACTGCACGCTCATTGCAGCCTGATCCTGATCCTGATCTCTCTTGTCCGCTGCAGTTATTTTATTTATCAGTAGAGATAAGATATTTGGAAACTTATAACCCTTTAGCAACAAAATCCCTGGTTTCTAGTACCTTGAGATAGAAGCCTTTTGAAAACATTGTGGTAACCAGCATTTTCTCCTTTTCCCACAGTGTTTATTTTGCTGGAAAGAAATTTCAATTTTTGAGATACGTATTTTTTGTTGTCTGCAAGTACTTTCAATTTGGACCAGCCTAAAATTTTGTCCTTTGGTAAAGAGTTAATCTGTGATTTTAACCCAATGAATATATACAAGCTTACTGTCGCCACAAACTAGGAAACTTTACAGTTGTATTGAACCCAAAAGATCTAAGAACGGACTGCCCGTGAGGTGCCTTCTGATTTTGATCTATACCGTATATATAACGCCGACTGAAGCAGTCAATAGTGCTGCCAAAGCAATGATACATTAGAAATACAGGATCAATACAAGAAACTGTTTCAGACGCAATAACAAAGCACTAGAATTGTTGATCTCTGAGAAATATAAATTATAAGCTCTAAGGCAAATGTTTTTTGCTAATGTTTTCTCTTTCTTTACTTGTAACCTTCCCCCCCCCCCACACACACACACACTTCAAGCTATTCAGACTATGAGTATATGAGTAAACAGTCATGGCTGATTTTCCGACGAAATATCGGAATTTCTCTAAAGAAAACGAGGTATCATCTTTGTATGCCCCTGCATCGAAAAATAGGGCCAAATTCTTTTACCGTCGTTCCCTCTTTCTGACCGTCTGTATGCACAAAGTTTAACGTTTAACTCTTTACCAAACAATCCCGGGTTTTCACAACCCTGAGAAAGAAGCCTTCTGAAAACATTGTGGGAAAAGGAGAAAATGCTGGTAACCAGCATTTTCTCCTTTTCCCACAATGTTTTCTACCCTCTTTAACACAAATTTTCATTTTTTAGTCGCAATATTTTTTTTGTCTGCAAATGTTTTCAATTTGGACTAGTCTTAAATAATGTCGTTTTTGCAAAGAGTTAAGCTTAAAATCTATCTTTACCTTCAAAAAGTATTTACGCAGCAAAGCTCACTTTTGGTATGAAGCTACAGTATATATCATCAATAGAGATCTGGTAAAATGTTTTGCTAATTAAAATGAAATGTCCTCCCATAGATGAATATACACTACGTAGTGTGGTGGACTTGATCTATGAAGGACACCCATACATGAAACCAACCATAGTTGAAAGCCAACCACACATGAAGGCCAACCATACATGAAAGCCGACAACACATGAAGGCCAACCATACATGAAGGTCAGCCATACATGAAAGCTAACCACAAATGAAGGTCAAGCATACATGAAAGTCAAACCACACATGAAGGCCAACCATACATGACGGCCAACAATACATGAAAGCCAACTAACTACACATGAATGTCAACCACACATGGATGCCAACCACACATGAATGCCAACCATACATGACGGCCAACAATACATGAAAGCCAACCAACTACACATGAATGCCAACCAACTACACATGAATGCCAACCACACATGAAAGCCAACCAACTACACATGAATGCCAACCAACTACACATGAATGCCAACCATACATGAAGGCCATTAATACATGAAAGCCAACCACACATGAAGGCCAACAATACTCCCTCTCTCTGTTTCTGTCTCTCTCTCTCACTCTTTCTCTCTCTCTGTCTCTCACTCTCTCTCTGTCTCTCTCGCTGTCTCTCGCTGTCTCTCTCTGTCTTTGTCCCTGTCTCTGTCTCTGTGTGTGTGTGTGTGTGTGTCTCTCTCTCTCTCTCTCTCTCTCTCTCTCACTCTCTTTCTGTCTCTCTCGATGTCTCTCTCTGTCTCTCTCTGTCTTTGTCCCTGTCTCTGTCTGTGTGTGTGTGTGTGTGTGTGTCTCTCTCTCTCTCTCTCTCTCTCTCTCTTACTCATTTTGTTTCAATCACAAATAAAACAAACGTTCAGTACAGGATACTAAAACAAGTCTCAATTTCCCACTAGATCGTTAAAACCGTCAGAAAAAAAAATTGCCATATTACTTTTTATTAGCTGGGGGTCGATCTCGTAAAGATTTCTTTTTTGTCGTCATCGGAGAATTTTTTTCCTTGGATTTCTAGCAAGCGGTAATTGATCATTTTCTCATAAACGTTAATCCTTAAGCCGCTAAGCGCGACCCACTTTAGCGGACAGTGTAGATCAAGATCAGACTGCACAGAACGTGCAGTCTGATCTTGGATCTACACTGTCCGATACGGAGATACCTTTGTTCGAAAAATAAGTTTTAAATAACATTACTGGGGTTTATGCTATTGGCTCAAAAGTTTTATTTAACTCTTTACCACACAATGACGACTTTTGACGACCCTGAGGAAGAAGCCTTTTGAAAACATTGTGAGAAAAGGAGAAAATGCTGATAACCAGCATTTTCTCCTTTTCTCACAATTCTTTTCTAACCTTCCCAAATTAAATTTCGATTTTCCAGTCACACTTATTTTGTCG
The DNA here is from genome assembly GCA_943736015.1 of Tridacna crocea. NCBI lineage: Eukaryota > Metazoa > Mollusca > Bivalvia > Cardiida > Cardiidae > Tridacna > Tridacna crocea. The sequence goes on along the minus strand of OX031057.1, from coordinate 68,232,660 downwards.
TCTGCAAATGCTTGCAATTTGGACCAATCTATAGATTTGTCGTTTGGTAAAGAGTTAAGTTATCTTTCAGGATAAGGAAGTCTTGTGCAATTTCAATAGCATTTTGAGTTATAAAACAAAATATCAGAAAAAGTTGATCAAAACCACACTGCTCATTTGAGCAATCTGATCTTTATATTCACTTTCCGCAAAGACCTCTATAAAGTTTGAGATAGAATTCTCAAGGCTAGATGTTTAAATAGTACTGGATAGATGATCAATAATCATTTTACAGAAATTGATCCGCATCATATCTAAATGATAACTGTGAATTTGATCCCATTTTGTGTAGTCTGATCTTCATCTACACTGTCCACAAAGTCACCTTGAATTTCTCATACCCTTCTTACCATTCGATGTCTAGATATTCCGGAATCGAAAATCAAATTATGGTTCAGAAATTACTGATGCTCCTCAATGTTCAATTTTAATAATAAATCTGATCACATTTTATGCAGTCTGATCTTGTCCTACTCTGTCCACTTGACTATTTAAAGTTTATCATAATATTCTAAGGCTTCAGTGTTTAGATATTTTTTAACCGATAATCAATTTTATTTCATGCTTTCCGGTAGGATATCAAGAAATAGCAGTGAAAATATTTTTCGATCTTACATTGGTACCACCAGTGAAAACACCGATTTTCACGTTCTTGTTGCCTAGGTAAATTGCACGTGCCTCACAACCAGATGGGAAATATGACGTCATATACTTTTTTACATTTCTCGCGCTTGACGTAATATTTCGATCTTTCACCAAAAAGAAAAAAACCAACAAATATCCTCAATATCATTTTCAGAAGTTATTGACGCCAATCAAATTTTAATATCAATTATGAATTTGATTACGTTATGCACACTGATCTTGATCCACTCTGTCAACAAAGACGTTTCTAGTTTTTCATAACGCATGTAATGCCTCAATATCTATATATACTTCGATCAATAATCAATAATCATTGTTCAGGGATCATTGAAGTTCATCAAATTTAATTATTTATTATTCTGAGCAATCTGATTTTAATCTACACTGTCTGTAAAAGGCATCTGAAATTTTACTTAGGTTTCCAAGAGCTCAATGTCTAAATGATACTTGATCGATAATCAATAATCATAGCACAGGAATTATTGAAGCTCATCAAATCTCAATATTAATTGGAAATTTGGTCTGCCAATTCTGAATACAGTGAAGCATTAGCAACGGAAATATATTGGTTCATAAACGCATTTAAGCACCTGCCGACGACATTTTCTATAGTTTTGCATCGGAACGGAATTCCGAAAAACAGCAGAGAAAAATGTAAAATGCTCGTAATTGTATGTTCCGCCGTTTGCCGGTGTAATGCAGAGAAATGACCTTCCCCTACAAAATGACCCATGTGTCATTTCTCTACGTAGAATAGTGACCCGGGTCATTCCTCTACGTAGTGAAATGACTTCTGGGGTCATTTCTCTTCGTAGAATAATGAACTGGGTCATTTTGTAGGGGAGGGTCATTTCTCTGCATTGCACCAGGTATGCCTTTTTATCATACTGCAAAGAAATTTCTCGTGATCTGGTTGGATAATATGCCCCGAACATATATATCATGTACAGTGGCAAAACAAACAGTTTCCCTTTCGGAAGCCTTTTGTACATGAATACACTATCAACACAACATCCAAAATGGTGGCGTCGATCAAGATTAACATCAGGATTATGCGCCAAGATGTACGTATTAGCACGTATTACAAAGGTTTTAGTGACGTCAGTTCCCAGTGACGTCAGTTTTCATTGAATTGGGGCACTCAGAAAGGAAAATCTGCTTCGTCAGCGTACTCATTTTTTCAAACCAAAAATCAAGTTGAAATTACTGCCATACCGCTGTCAATAAACTAAAACACCCCGTTTCCCTGTCTTTCTCTGTCCCTCGTTCATCCATTCCGTCTTTCTCCTCTCTGTGTGTCCATCCGTGTGCCCGTGTGTGTGTCTGTGTGTCCGTCAGTCCTCCTGTCTGTCTGTTTATCTGTCACTATCCGTCTCTATGTCTCTCTCTGTCTCTCCCTCTGTAATTTCTATCCGTCTCTTCTGTCTAATATCTCTCACAAAGCAAACAAACAAGTTTATCTCACAATCCGATAAGACATATTGCATGACCTCTAATCTTGTTTTTTCAATAACATCTCAATTGTCTGTGAAAAATTGGTTACCATAGCAACGTCAAATCAACTTTTATCAAATGCAGTCCTTGTAAGTTTATTGAGTTTTTTTTGTTCTCTTCTTGGCTTGTACTTTTGTTACAGAACCTTTTTAATGTAATTCAATTCAAGATCTCGTTATGCAGAAAGGGCACCACTCAGCAGTCTTTTTCGTCCTTCCATTATTCAATTCTTCTCCCGATCATTCTATCAACCAATTCTTTGGACACATTCATAAAGCACTCGTTCTATTAATCGATTCTTTCATCCATCGAACAATTGTTCCATCCATCCAACAATCAAGTTCTATACGACATCTGTTTGTCCATCAAGTTGCTTGTCCATCCGTCCTTCTCTGAATCCGTCTACCAACCAGTACTTTCTTACAAAACCTTACATATTTTCAGTGAAGGATGTCCTCCCTTTCTCTCTCTTTCTCTCTCTCTCTCTATATATATATCTCTCTCTCTTTCTCTCTCTCTATATCTCTCTCTCTATCTCTCTCTCTCTCTCCCCTCTCTACCCCCTCTCTCTCTCTCCTCTCTCTCTCTCTCTCTCTCTCTCTCCCTCACCCTCTCGCTCTCTCTCTCTCTCTCTCTCCCTCTCTCTCAATACTTTTACACGCCAAACACAATTCCATCTCACAGCACGAAAGAAACGAAAATCTATCATCAATATTCTATCATTTCAGCCCGTCTATAGTAGACGACCCTAATCCTATAGATTCTGATAGAAACTACTGATCCTATCACAATGAGAATTAGATGAAGATCTCTAATCCCTCCTTTAGTATTTTCTACTGCGGTTATAAATCTTTTTTCGAGGCTTAGAGAGTCTCTGTGGGCGACGTAGATCAAGATCAGATTGCACAGAACGTTCAGTCTCATCTGTGATCCACATCGTCCGCTCTTGGATAAATCATAGTACTGAAAGTACTGAAAGAAGTTGGTGGATATGTCCGTAAGGATTTCTTAAATATTTTTCTATTGCTACTATAAGTCTTTTTTCCTAGCAGCGTCGACGGCTTTAATAGATTTTTCGGACGACGTAGATCAAAATCTGACTGCACAGAACGTGCAGTCTAATCTGTGATCTACATCGCCCCTATTTGAATTAATCAAAGTATTGAAAGTACTAAGAGAAGTTGATGGTAGATATCGATGAATATCCACAGCGCCGTCTATAATGTTTTCTATTGCTGCTTAAACTCTTTTTGCCTGCTTGATAGTTTTTGCGCACAGAACGTGCAGTCTTATCTTTGATCTACATCTTCAGCTCTTGGATAAATCAAAGTATTAAAAATACCAATAGAAAGTGATGGAAGAAACTGGCAAGGAAATAGTTTTAACAGTGGACCATTTCAATATAGAATTCATTCATAGGACGGTTGACAATATATTTTTCTCTCAATATCAATAACATAATTTCATGGCTATTTTCCATAAAATCTTGTATCTAAGCGTTTTTGCTTCTGTGGCTTTAGGTGCCAGAAAAGCGGTTTGAGGTGTAATTGCTGTACATTTTGGGGGGTACTTTTCGAGTATTTTTGGGAATGTTTTAGGGTGTTACTTACTCATCTGTGATATAATCTAGGCCATATCAAATCTGCAAGACGAGGCAAATTTCAAATCCAGACCTAATTCTATGACATGTATCCCTAAAGTGAATCGTCTCTGTAATTCGCTTTGCACATCTTTACAATCCGATCAGTACTTTCACGTATAAAATGACACAGATGCGTCCGTTAATTGATCCAAGAGGAACTTTTTTTTTCTCTAAACGTAGGTGTGATTCGTCGTAACAGGATTTCACTTTGACGTCATCATCGCAAAATGAGACATGAAAAGTCATCACCTTCGAAGAATTACATCGCTAAAAAAATGCTCCATGCTATGGAAAAAAGGTGGCTTGGTGCATTATCTCTGTAGTGTACAGTATTACAACAGTCAAGCCATCAGATAATTATTGATCCATACTACCCACTTTTTTGTTAACAAACGGCTTTATCGTTATGTAGACTGGTCCTTGGATATACATAAAATTGACCGAAAGCGAAAAGTTTTGGCCCAGGTCAGCCCACGCATATTGCGCAGGCTGACCTGATTCGATACTTTTCGCAGATGCATTAAGCCCATTTTTCACAGAGAATGTCTCATATATATTTATGTCGTAGGTCAATCTGGAATTCAGACAGCGAAGGAATTTGCCTAGACTGATTTAGAATTCTAATTTTGTCTAGACCAAAATGGATTGTTTTTTTTTTTAAATATTTCTAATCATATTAATCCAGAAATATTTACAACTGAGAGGCATTTTTAATCAAAGCAATTTATTTGTATTTTTTACACAATTGCTCCGTTTTCTACATTTTCATTTTCACGAAAGTGCAAAACATTCCAAAATTCTTACTGTGAATTTCTGATTTCAACTTCTAGTATTTTGGAGTTTAAGTTAATTAAGATGATTTATATGTAGTCCCACAAAATATTTGTAATCATATTGATCCACATATGTTTACAACTGAGAGGCACTTCTAATCAAATCAATTTATGTATTTTTCACACAATTGCTCCGTTTTCTACTTTTTTTTCATGGAAGTGCAAAACATTCCAAAATTCTTACTGCAAATTTCTTATTTAAACTTCTACTATTTTGGGGTGTAAGTTAACTAAGATGACTCATATGTAGTCGCACTATATTCAACGACAAAATATTCCAATTTGGTCTATTCAGATTGTGGAGCTGCCCAGCCAAACTGGAATCCTAATTTGATCTAGACATAATTCCAGTTTGGTCTAGGCTGATTCCAGATCTGCCTAGATTCCAGTTTGGACTACGACATATGGACTACGGTACGTGAAAAGGGACAGTCGGACATTTGCGTAAAGCGTCGTCTCGGATCAGCCTGCGCAGTCCGCGCAGGCTAATCCGAGACGACACTTTACGACTAAAATAGATTTTGACCTACAGTAGAATTGCACAAAACAGAAAATAACATGAAAACAAAATGTGTTGTTGCGGATTAGTCAGCGCTGAGTGTGGATGCTAATCTGGGGCTACACTTTACGCAAATGTCCGAGCGCCCCTTTTCGCGTTTTGCATGCCAATTATTATATTTGAGCCATGATCTGTGAAAGGGATTTAATCCGATAGAAAAAAGAAATCTCGACCCATATCAGCATGTGTAGTCCACCTTGGCTGACATGGGTTGATACTTTTTGCTCTCAGTCAATTTTCTACTTGTCAAAGAACCAAACTACCTTAGGATTCAGTCTGTTTGACGACAAAATGGATTTTAGTTGTCCATAATTATGTCATGATTTTCTTGTATATAACGTGTCACTGAGACACATCAAATCCTTTGTTTACCAAGGTATGGTATACCTATCTACCTGTTGCTGATTAATTTGGGTGAAATCACTGGTAAAATAAGGAATCACTTTATATGAGCAGTGTGACTGACCTTTCTGTACTCACCTCGGAAAAGAAGTTCGGGATCGTTTGAATTCCACAAGATTACAGGAAAAATCATTCAATAATATATATTAAAAAGCTGTAATTATATCGTTTCCCTTAAGGGATTCGGTTCTTTAATAACTTATCTTTTTTTACTTTGATAAGTAATTACTAGTCAATACATCAAAATGTTTTCGAGCCATGCTTTGTGTACGGGGGATTTAAAGGTCGGTATTTAGATTTTCCACATCTCACCAACTTAGAAAATATATATATCACTGAAATTCATATCATCAATAATTAAGAATCATAAAATTAAAAAAAAAATGACAGTGTTCCCTTAAAAGGCTACGTGGCCTCTTAAGGTATATTTAGATTTCGCGCCAGAAATTAAAAAAAAGAGCTTTGTGGGAATGTCAAGTGACTGGCACGTGACTAATGACGCTTGATGATTCTATAAATGGTTTTGGAGAAAGCAAATTCAAGGTTGCTTGTCTTGGCTGATCAGCGAAAAACGCAAATAGTTTACATGTTCTTATACATTTTGTTATGTAGATACGATACTCAGAGACCTGTTTTCAGAATACTCTAGAACCATGAAGAAAATGTATTGATTTTTCCATCGTGACTATTTTTAGAATTAGGCTGTTTACTAATCAAAGATGTCATCTTTCTAGAAAATACTTATCCAGCATTTTCCAAACTAATATAATAAGGGGTGACTTACTTGGTGACTTTCGGGATTTTCAAGTTAGACTTGTGGCTTGGAGGATACAGAATTAGTGAAAAGTGTTGGATTTAACTTGGGATATACATAAGTAAGTTGGAATATTTTTAAGTTTGATACAGGTTGCTCAAATCTACTTGCAATTTGAAACTATTTTTAATTTAGGTTTTAGGAACCAGAAATTTCATTCTTTTGTTGTCTAAATATTATTCTTAGTTTTGAGGGACTCATTTTATTTCAGCATTCTAAGATTAGAATTGACAAAATTTCATTAAAACTTAACTCCTATTGTACTCTTTTGGTTTTGTCTAGTAATAAATATTGTTAATTGTTAAAGGCTTGTTGCTGGATTTCTTTCTCGATACGCTTGTCACGTAACAATTTTTCAGGCTTGATATGCTAATAAAGCGGCATCCATCTTAAGTTAGAATGCTTCGCAGAGTGTCGCAATGTCCTAAAACGGTACACGTTAAGCCTGTTATTTCAAACAGGAACTATTTTGAATTCATAACAGATCTGTCACGTGATGACACTTTGCATTTGACGTCATTATGGCAGTTAAGCGATTAAATCCAAGTCTTAAATGGTGTATAACGACCGCATCAAGAATTGATTTAAAAAAATTAACAAATCACAATCTTGCTGACGACATTTATTTTCTTCATCTGGAAACAGAGCCACATTCGGAGAACATTGTAGCATAAGCAGAATTTGCTCGTATGAGAAATTTCTGCTTTCGCTACAAAAATTTTCACTTAGTTTCATATTGATTTGTCAAACACCCTAATTTAGGTTGATGTTTAAACATTTACAAGAATCTTTTTACAGTCTGTCATCGCAGAATTTTTTTCAAGCAGTAAATGTAAATACACGAATGAATATGTGACACATCACACCAAAAGGGACCATCTGGGAATTCTGCACATCAACAAGATAAAAATAGATCAAAGATAATGCAGGTCAGTTTAAGTTGATAATTCAAAAATGATTGTATAACAAGGTACAATGACCACTTTCCATTCAGAAAATGTCATTAAAGCGAAAAGCGTCAACCCTGGTCAGACTGCGCAATTCGCGCAGTCTGACCAGGGTTGACACTTTTCGCAGTTCCAAGAAGGTCCCGTTTTGCGTGACGGGTCATATATTATAAATAGAATGGATTAATTCACAGCATCTTTGACATGGAAATGCTTTTAGCCAAATAACACCCTGCAAATAGTGCATCAAATGACATTTTTACATATCCCCAAATGTCGTATAAGTTTTATGGTCCGATGCCTTTGGGAAATCTTTACTTGCACTTGAATCAATAAGACAGAGGGGAAAAATGGAGGTTATGTAGGTGGTGATGATGATGATGATGATGATGATTGAGGTGATGATGATGATGATGATGATGATTTATGTAGATTGCCTTTTTTAACTGTAAATTGAAAAGAGAGTTTGCAAATAACGTGGACGAAAACAAGTGAGTGAAGTAGGGAGAAGCGAAGGATTGGATAGGAGAAACAATAAGAAGAATAACATCAACAACAACAATAACAGCGATGAGCATAACAAGAGCAAGCGAAACATACGGCAATTATGGAGGACCAAAAAGAAGACGAAAATAAGGGAATATGGTTAGACATAATAAAGAAACTTCTGAAATAGTAAAGCAAAGTTATGTCTATACATTTTCTAAAGCCCCAGTGTTTGACATGCACAAGGATTCCTCTGCGTTTACGCTTCCATAGTTCTATAGCTCTATTGCGCTTGCTCGCTCTCTCTCTCTCTCTCTCTCTCTCTCTCTCTCTCTCTATCTGTTTAGCTCGCTCTTATAGCCTCTTGAAACTGAAAGAACTCAATTAAGTCACACTATGACATAAATCTACCTTCCATATGTAAATGTGACAACGTTTGCACCTGGTAGTTATTTTATTCTAACAGGCAGCACAAATTGCAGGGGGACAAAAATCGAAATTGCCAGATTAGCTCTACAAGATCTGTCATTCTCGATGGCATATCAGGTATTCAGCTTTTTTCGCCATGAAATCATCGGTAGTATATAGAGAATGTAACTCCTAGTGTTACGGGAGACCACTCCTTCCTGCATGGCATACTCCCGATTTAAAAATACAATACCTGCATTGGCTACTGCGTCAGGGAGATATCTCTTTGGCTCAGTGGTTAGGGTATTGGCTTTGCGTCCGGGAGTTCGGAGTTCGAATCCCGCTCCGATCCTTATTTCTGCCATGCATTTATTCATTTGTTTCTTTGTTACGGACTTCGTTCGTAAGATGGGGGCTCGTCCGGGATTGGCCATTGAGCCATTAATCCCATTTGTTGTCCAAAATCGGACTTCCTGCCTAATAAGGCTTTGAGTCATCAATAAATGATGACTTTAAGAGGGAGTGTGTTACGGGAGACCACTCCTTCCTGCATGGCATACTCCCGATTTAAAAATACAATACCTGGCTACTGCGTTAGGGAGATATCTCTTTGGCTCAGTGGTTAGGGTATTGGCTTTGCGTCCGGGAGTTCGGAGTTCGAATCCCGCTCCGATCCTTATTTCTGCCATGCATTTATTCATTTGTTTCTTTGTTACGGACTTCGTTCGTAAGACTAGCAATATGATAACTATACAAGGCCCTTTTCCCTAAAGCGTGAATCAAGATAAGACTAAGCAATGATTGATTATATATATATTTTTAAAAGCCGTTTTGGATAAAACATCAGTTACATCGCGTCGGTCAGTCCACCTACCCATGCTTTCCTTTGAGTTTCTTTTACCTTCTTCCGTCCTCTCTCTGTCTCTCTCTCTCTCTGTCTCTGTCTCTCTCTCTTATTTTCTCTCTCTCTCTCTCTCTCTCTCTCTCTCTCCCTCTCTCTCTGTCTCTGTTTGTCTCTCTCTCACCCTCTCTCTACCTCTGCAATAAAAGCCTGTTGAATAAAGCCATAGAAAAAAGCAATTATCAGACGGTTTCAATTGAATTACAGCAATTTCTTAGAAACTTGTTCAGCAACGTATAATTATGGAAAATAACACACTAGACTCGCAGAAAACACTAATTTTCTTTGACTTGAAACAGACGTTTTTCTTGAAAATCTCTTTCCTCGCTTCGTGTGACAAATGAAAGCTTTAGCGGACGATGTAGATCAAGATCAGACTGCAGAAAAAGTGCAGTCTGATCTTTGATCTACACCATCCGCATTCAGAATGTGAAAATAAGCTGATGTCGGGATCCCGGGGCAATTTCAGAAATAGAAAGAGGCCATTAATTTGTTTTGGGGGTGAAAGATGCAATACAAAATATTTCTGAAAAATCCATTTTTTTTCTGTCTGTTTTTGGCTGTTAAGCGCGACTCGCTGACCTTTTGCAGACAGTATAGATCAAGATCAGACTGCATAGAACGTGCAATCTGATCTTTGATTTACACTGTCCGGTAAGTAGATATTTTTTCACACCAACAATTTAACGTCCAATGAAATCCCTTTAATACCACCACGTGAGTACAGAATATCTTCGCTCATATTAGACGCTGTACCGTCCAATACGGATTTTTCAGAGCGAGGCAAGAGTCCAATATGGATTTTTCAAAATGATTGGACCGGAAGAGTAGTCTACGGAAGTCAGTTGTAAAAAAAAAGCAACTTTAAAAAACCCTCAAATAAAGAGGTCATTAAACTTGCTTGGGTATAATACTGAATTCATTTGGATTCGTACACTTCAAAACCAGTCAATATTTTGGACTCGGCTGTCGCCACGAGTGAAAATAGTACCGATGGTGTTCACGAGATGAAATAAATTTCGATCTTTCACCGAAAAAAAAAATTCTATTCATTTCATGCTTTTAACCCTTTCATAGGGGAACTTTATCAAGATCCAGTACAGTTCTTTTCCGTTATTCCCCGTGGCGTACCCCTCCCGCATAGCAACACATTACAATATTACGTCAAGCGCGAGAAATGTAAGGTATGTGACGTCATATTTCCCATCTGGTTGTTAGGCACGCGCAATTTACCTAGGCAACAAGAACGTGAAAATCGGTCTTTTCCCTGGTTGTACCAGTGTAAGATCGAAAAATATTTTCACTGCTATTTCTCGATATCCTACCGGAAAGCATGAAATAAAGACTGGTTTTGCAGTTTACTCATCCAATAGAATTCAGTATTGTACCCAAGCATGTTAAACAACCTCATATTATTCCCCAAAACATAACTTTGAAATGGCAATATTTGGGTTTTTAATATCGAACTGAAAATTTGATTTTAGTTATTAAGTAGGATAAGAGTTCAGAAAAAAAATCCTTAATGAAAGGATAACTGGAGGGGAACATTAAAACCATGATCTTTGAAAAAGGGCCTTAATGTATTTTTGTGACGCTTGATACCAGGCGGACTGCACAGGCTGACGTGGATTGATGCTTTTTGCCTCATAAACTGTGGTTTATTGAACGATAAAAGATGATAGGAAGAAAATTATTTCTTAACCCATTACCACAAAATCTCTACTTTTGACGACCCTGAGAAAAAAGCCTTTAGAAAACATTGTGGGAAAAGGAGAAAATGCTGGTTACCAGCATTTTCTCCTTTTCCCTCAATGTTTTCTACCTCTCACAAAGCCAATTTCAAATTTTCAGTGACTTTTATTTTGTCATCTGCAAATGCTTTTTTTTCTAATTTGGACAAACCTAAAATATTGTCGTTTGGTAAAGAGTTAAGCCCCCTGTTCACATGGCATGACACATCTGTTTACCCTTGCTGTTGACTTTGTGAGTCTTGCAACAGACCACTTTTGAAACCATTGTGACAAAAAGAGAAAACTGCTGGTTACGAATGTTATAATAAAGTGATCTTCTATATAAAATGTGCTCTGTGAAAAGGGGGTTCAATGCATATTCTAAAAAGTATCGACCCTAGTCAGCCTGCACAGGCTGACAAGGGTAGATTTTTCTTGCTTTTGGATAAAAAATCTGCATGTCAAAGGACCATTCTACCTGAAAATGTAGTGGGTCGTTAAACAAAATGGAATTTATAGATCTATAGTTATGTGATAGATTTCTGGCTTGGTTGAACGCATCGCATGGATGCTTCTAACCCCCTTTTAGCCAGAGCATGTTTCATTTCCTGTTTGCCTCTCACCTTCGCGTGCGCTTTCTCTTTTTTAACTCTTGGACTTTTGACATTTCTTGATTTCATTGAAGTGCCAGCAGGCTGACGTATATTCATTTGCCCACGCATGGTACCGCACGGTTATCGCCTACGGTAGTGATATGGGTAACCTTGGGACTGATACGAAATAAAAATGAATTTTCATGGTTGCTCTTGTAAAGGATGTCTCAGGAAATTAAACACTGTAGATTAAGATCAGACTGCACGTTTGGAAACAAAAAGGGCTATAATCGGCTTGCAACACACAAAAAGGGGGCATTTGGACATTTGCGGAAAGTGTCGTCTCGGATCAGCCTGCACGGACTTGCGCAGTCCGCGCAGGCTTATCCGAAAAGACACTTTCCGTTTCTTTGCAATTTTCTTTTCTGCGCAAGTCTAATGAAGAACACAATGTAAAGCAGTCGTAAAGTGCCGTCTCGGATCAGCCTGCGCGGACTGCGCAGGCTGATCCGAGACGACACTTTACGCAAATGTCCGAATGCCCCTTTGCAGGCCACATATGTGCTTTAACCCTCTACCAAACAATACCTGGTTTATACGACCCAGGGGAAGAAGACTTCTGAAGACATTGTGGGAAGCATTTTCTCCTTTTCCAACAATGTTTTCAAAAGCTCACTCCCTTCAGGGTCGTAAAAACCAGGGATTGTTTGGGAAAGGGTTGGATACATAACTTTATCTGGATCTCTGAATAGTTCATGTACCTTAATAGTACTCTTATTTTGCAGTTTGTCACATTTGCGAGCGGTGAATTCCAAATTCAGTCTACACTCGAATCTTGGTCCGCACTGTTCGCAAGGGTCACGAATGTTATTGGAAGTAAATAACGATTGTTGTAAGGATAAAAGAGGGGGGGGGGGGGGGGGAAAGCACACGACCTCCCCTATTAAATATACCCGGCTAATAAAGTTTACGATAAAAGGCATTATCTCCCGTTAGATGGCATTCTACAAATACAGATCTATCTAATTTAGGCATTCTGGGTACAAAACCGAACTACTTTTCTACGGGACAACCGTTACTTTGAATTTCAAAATAGATTAAACGTTTTCTCAATGAAACGCTACCTGGTGCAATTCATTCAGCTATGATCAGGAGTTTAGAGCAATCTGGAGGTAAAACAGGCCTGATTTCTCCTTGAACGTATTAGTAAAAGCCATTTTCTCCATTGCTACTTTATAGCGCGTATTACTACAATCTGCCCAAAAATGGGACGAGTGATGCGTCATAGACGTCGGGTCGAATCTCCGAAGAATATGACATGCGCAGGCAACGCAAGAAAGGTGCACTTAGGAAAAACAGCGCTTCCGGGTCCTCGAGGTGAGGAGTCCTTCACCTTACTGTTAAGTAATGCAGGGAAACTTAAAACCTTACACCTTATCAACTATCCACACCTTGGCGTGAATATTATATATAGAAAGACAAAAAACAAACTCTCCGCGAAAAAAAAACAGTATCTAAACTCAGCGTGGACTTCCGTTAAACCTCCGAGACAAAGTAGTTCTCTCCGCAGTAAACCTGATAAAATTACCAGTGTCATGACAAATGAGGGTCACTGCATATCAGTGATGGCTTATACCAAGCAATTACCATATAATTATGGACCCAAAAATCCATTTGGTCAAACAACTGACTAAATAATGAAGTAGAATGGTCCTTTGACATGCCGAAAATTTACAAATAGCAAAAAGTTTCAACTCATTTCAGCCTGCGCGGACTGCACAGGCTGAAATGAGTTGAAATCTTTTTGCAGATGCGTTAAACCCCTTTTCTTTGTGCATGGCTAAAAAAAGTTGTGAATCGATGATCAAAACGAAATCAATTCGAAGTTTAAAAAAAACAAACAAACAAAGAGAGAGAGAGTAAATATATCTAAGACGATAGCTTCTCGTTGCTTAAAAGAAAGAAAGAAAAAAACAACATACACTCGCTATTGACTATCTTTTTCTTTTAATTCACTTAACTGGGGCAAAGTACATGTATTGCGATACGCTACTGATTTGAGAATTTGACATACCAATACAATACAATACAATACTTTATTCAATACTAAGGCCATCAGCTCATTGAACAATAGCATGAAAAAAAAAACATGCATAGAGTGGCACATACAATTAAAGCATTTAGAGATTGTTATCACTAAATTACATGACTAATAGATAGTGGTAGTTCGGATTGATATATGAAAAACGTTTAGATGCTTGCAATGTCTAAAGTGTTGTTTAGTTACATTTTACATCTTTGCCAGAAAAACAAAGGTTCAGACTTTAAAATTATTAACGACAGACAAACCAACTGAATTTCAAATAATCGGAATTGCCATTGAAAGGCAAATACCAATACAATACAATACAATACAATACTTTATTCAATACTAAGGCCATTAGCTCATTGAACAATAGCATGAAAAAAAAAACATGCATAGAGTGGCACATACAATTAAAGCATTTAGAGACTGTTATCACTAAATTACATGACTAATAGATAGTGGTAGTTCGGATTGATATATGAAAAACGTTTAGATGCTTGCAATGTCTAAAGTGTTGTTTAGTTACATTTTACATCTTTGCCAGAAAAACAAAGGTTCAGACTTTAAAATTATTAACGACAGACAAACCAACTGAATTTTAAATAATCGGAATTGCCATTGAAAGGGCAAAAAACGAAATACAGGAAAAGCGGAAAAGCTGGTTACAAGCTTTTTTTCCCCCTGTTCCTAATTGTTTTTAGATGCATTCTTAATGGTGGCCAGTCAAACACAGCACTGTTTGGTACAGTGTAAGGACATTATCTCCGCAAAAGAATCAGTGCAACACAAAATCAATGACAGGGTAATAATGATAACAGAGAAAAAATCTTCCACTCTCTAGTTGCCATAATTATGATATACGAATACATGTAAATCAATGCGTCTGTTTTCTTTTTTTTCAGAACAAAATTTGGATTAAAGCTGTTCATTTAAGATACAGCTTTTGTTTTTCAAACTTGAAACTAGCGTCAATTTTTAAAACGCTGGCGAATAAAAGAAGCAACTTCCTCGGTATGTGAGATTGCTTCTTTCCATCCCATGCTTTCTTTAATGGCACTCTTTAAAGGCTGTGTTGCGAACAAGGTATTCGAGTGTTACAGTATTTTTGTGGTATTTGTCGAAGACAATACCACTATGTGTTCAATATTGAACGTTAAGAGCATGTACCGTACTTTTGCGCAATCCCAAAGGAAATAAACCCTAACAAATCAATTTTTCTCAGGCAAATTCAGGTATGTAATTGGAAATGGCATGTTAACATACACTGGGTGAGGCCATCGATCGTGGAAATACTAATTTTTGATTGAAATAGCCTCATACGCTTATCCTTCTATATGCACAATGATACAAAATTTGCCCACTGATCCCTTGGTCCTGGGCTTTTTCGTCCCAAAACAAGTTCGCCCCATGGCTTGTTCACCCCGTGATTGCGTGCTACTCCATTTGATTGGGCATGAATATTTATAAATCGGAATAATTTATTGTAATGGTCGGAATTTACTGTAAACAGCCAAAGATATTTCAAAATCATAGTTATCAGGTACAAACCTATTTTTTTTACTCGATATATTTACATGGTTTCTCTCTCTACCCATCATGCCTCCTACTGTAAACGGCCGTTACATGTGAGTCTTCCTTATGATCAAAGGGAGACCACTAATACACAAATAATCCTAACTTTGTCACGTGTACCCTCCCTCCAACAAAACGGTATTCATTGGCTCAGTAGGTTGACTTTCAAACCAATATTTAACTAATATGTTTCTTTTTTGATCAAATCATTAATTCCACACAATGGCTTCCTTGACAAATACCACTTCAGTGCTCTCAACGCTTTGATTTAAATTTTATTTCATACCATTTGATGCATGAAGATCATTGTAAAGACGAGAATCTGTTATTGTACGATCCGTTTTAGTGCTAGTCGCTGGCAGAAAAATACATCTTAAATTCAGATAAAAAGTAATAAAAGAAACAGATACCTAGCAACTTTTTTATCTACATGTATTTTTAGAATTCATATTTTAGCCAGCAACTTATACTGAGACTGTCCATTTAATAACATAGTGCCTCCTACACGATATTTTCCATACGTTTTGATAGTATGATTTAGATTCAAAGAACTTAGATCCATTTTTGGCCGCTTGTGGGGCTTTGTAAATGAGTGCAAGTTGTTGCTCTTCGTATATCGTATTTTGGCCGACGGTCTGAGTCCGTCCAAAAATGTATTTGTGTAACAATATATCATTTTTTTTTCTTTTACTCAATCAAAACATTCTATTTCTTGTTTTTGTTTCCTACATGTCAAAAATAGACCGTCTCTTGACGGGTTAAAAGCCTTCATACCATAAAACCTGGGATTTTTTATTTCAGTCGAGAACCAATCCATCTCCAAGTTTGATGGGAAAAATATAACAATCATTCCTTCGAAATCTCGGAGCACTCGAAAGAAACCATTTATTTGATTGACAAAATCCGGGCGATTCCCATAATCGAAAACGCAATATTTCCATCAATTCTAATCCAATTGGCCTCATTTTTATCTCGAGAAATATTTATGCAGTTTTGGTTAGATAACGGTTGCTGGAATGTGTATTCCTGCGCAAAGCGTGTTAAATTGGGTGTTCTTTTCCATTAAATTAGACCGATATCTCGAGATCAAACCAATGATTTATTCATGCGCCAAATGAAGAAGTTACCCAGAACACAAGCCTGGCTTTCGCACCAAAATCTTTTAGCTGTTTAAACGGATCGCATTTGTTCGTAATTTGCTATTTTTCTGTTACTTTTTTTTCTGCAGCGTCTTTGATTCCAAGAAAAGTAGCAAATGAAGGTGTTGGAATCTTTCCCATTATGAACACTTATACTCCGTCCTTATTATACCCCCCGCAACGAATTTGAGAGGGTATACTGGAATCACCATGGCTGTCCGGCGAGATAATCCAACACTTTTTAAGGTACTGAACAGAAATACACACACAGTGTTCCTATATAAATTATAGGAGTTGTGCATGTGCATTTTTCATGACCTTGCTGTGATTTGTTGCAGAAATATCCTCCCTTGGACTTTTTTCAAAACTTAATTCTGAACTTAAACATTCTGCGTTCTGTGACAAAGACCTGTTTTAGTGACAAGGAGGTGTTTGGGGGGGGGGTATAATCACGTCTAATTAATTCAGACTAATTTCTTCTGGAAACACTGTGTATAACTGGCCAATAGGGTCATGATGGCCCTGTATCGCTCCACTGGCTAATAAGTAAAACACTACAAGCCAAACATTACAAGGCTTATGCCGATTGGTTTCAAACTAGAAGACATACAATTTTTTTCTCACTGAAATCCTACAAGAAAGTTATGACCCCAGGGCAAAGCCTTTTTTTATTACAAAGCTATAACTACATGAATGCTGATGGAGGTCCACAAGATAAAGCCCCATACCAAATAATACAGATCTAGGATATATGGTTATAAACAAGAAGATTTTCAAAGTTTCCTAAATAAAAGGCCCTGTGAAACATGCGCCCCCTGAAACAGGGCTAAATTCAGTAGCCCTAGGTCATATGGTCAGTAACAAGATCTAATCAGTTCCATAAATAAGTGTGCACTTAATTTTCTTTTATTTCTCGTCGCATGTTTTTCTGAAGACCAACATTATCATACTTTAGTTCAGAGTCTGTAGAAAATGCCAGGCTAATCAGATTTTGACTAACAGAAAGTTTAAGTTAGTTTTTGCAGTTTAAATGAAAGGTGGTACTAAAATCAAAATTGCAAAAGTACTCAAAGACTAAGGTAACATTGAAGTTAGGCTTAGGCCACCACCCTCATTCAGGAATGGACTAACAGTTCTGATGCAATGATTTTACGTTATGTAAGGTATATGCGACGTCAAATAAATAGAGGATATTTGTTTTTTTCGGTGAAAGATCGAAATCTATTTCATCGAGTGGACACCGTCGGTAATATTTTCACGAGTGGCGCAGCCACGAGTGAAAATATTACCGATGGTGTTCACTCGATGAAATAAATTTCGATCTTTCACCGAAAAAAAAACAAATATCCTCTATTTATTTTATGCTTTTAACCCTTTCTGGGAGGAGCTTTATCAAAATTCAGTACAATTCTTTTCCCTCATTCCCCGTGGCGTACCCCTCCCGCATAGCAACGTGACGTCAAGCGCGAGAAATGTAAGGTATATGACGTCATATTTCCCATCTGGTTGTTAGGCACGCGCAATTTACCTAGGCAACAAGAACGTGAAAATCGGTATTTTCACTGGTGTAAGATCGAAAAATATTTTCACTGCTATTTCTCGATATCCCACCGGAAAGCATGAAATAATTGACTGTATCGACAGCAGAGGTGGCCTTACAAGATATTGGTTGAAAAATTAAAAGAAATTTAAGGAAAACCTAACTTTAATGTCAATAAGGCCAAATGTATTTAAGATGAAATAACCTGTCGATTAAAAAATCAAGGGTTCATTTGGTACAGCGTCATTCTAACTCCAGTTACTGCAGGAAGATTTTTTGGCCTTTCATATTGTCCTAGAAAAGCAATTTTGTCTGCCTGATTATGTCTCTAGAAGGTGTCACACTACCAAATCATTTTTTGACGCCTAGAGGAAGAGTCGTCAAGAAATTATTGTTTTAGGTTCCGTTTACCTTTCGCTATTTTCACGATTTCTTGAATGATATCGTCGGTTTACTTAAAAAACCTCGTATATGTACCTAGTTACAATAGGCTTGGGGGTGGGGATTGGGGGGGGGGGGTAAAATTTACTCATGTAGCATTACCAGTAAATGAATATAGCTTGTCTTGGTCTCTTTTTTCAGCGTCCAAAAATGAAAACATTTGTCTACAATAAAATACAGTAACATCAAAAAGTGAAATTTGCGTTTGAAAGGGTGGATAAAATTGTGGGACAAAGGAGAAAATGCTGGTAACCAGCATTTTCACCTTTTCCCACAATGTTTTTCACGCATGTTTTTAATTTTTTCAACGAACAAATATCAGTATCTGACTCACATAAAACAGTAAAAAAGGACCAGAATGCAAGATACTGCAGTGCAATCTAAATCTACACTCTTCGCAAAGGAGTTCATATTTGCCATACAGGATCTGTATTAACTTTATCTTGCAATATAACAAGAATTAAATTTTAAATTCGATATTAATAACACAATATTGCTGTTTCAAAGTTATCTTTTGGAGAATAGTAACGCTTTATCGGACAGTGTAGATCAAAGATCAGACTGCACGTTCTGTGCAGTCTGATCTTGATCTACACTGTCCGCAAAAGGTCAGCGAGTCGCGCTTAGCAGCCGAACGGTTAAGGGAGGCTTGCAATTTGAAGTGCATAGTTCACATACGTGCGACAGACCGAAATGTAGACTATTTTTCAAGTGTTGAAGTGCGTCAGCGTATGTCGTGTGTTACGTTAGGCAGGCAAGAAATGTCATTGAATATTCCATCATTTATTTTTGTTTGTTTGTTTGTTTGTTTGTTTGTTTGTTTGTTTGTTTGATTGATTGATTGATTCATTCATTCATTTCATAGATGACCAAAAGTGCGGTTTGTTAGATGGTTGGTTGGTTGGTTGGTTGGTTGTTTGTTTGCTTGGTTTGGATGGATAGATGGATGGATGGGTATGAATAGATGAATAGATGGATGGATGGATGGATGGGTGGATGGGTTGTTTGATTTGTTGATTGATTGATTGATTGATTGATTGATTGAATGATGGATGGATGGATGGATGGATTGATGGGTATAAATAAATGGAAAGATGGATGGGTATGAATAAATGGATTGGTGGATGAATATGGATGGATGGATGGATGGAAGGAAGGGTGGATAGGTATGAATAAATGGATGGATGGATGGATGGATGGATGGATTTATCAACATCTTTAAGCAAAGTTTATTTACATCTGTTGTGTCATTTTGTTTACCAGCACTTTCGTCAACTTTCACGATATTTTTCTGAATTTTCAAACGTTCCTTTCCATCACCTTTGCCTATATACAGTACTTTATGGCAAGTAAATGCTTTGAGATTCGACTTGGCTTCAAAACCGATGACCCTTTAACATCTGTCCCTTTAGTTTACGAATGAATAATAAGCACAATTTTCTGTTCACTTCTGAATAAGCGCAATATCAGTTAGACATATGGGTCAAAATCAAGTTGTTAGATACAAACAAATTAATCCTTACTCTGGTAAGCACACAACTCAAGGACCTTCTACGGACAGTGTAGATCAAGATCAGACTGCACAGAACGTGCAGTCTGATCTTTGATCTACACTGTCCGATGGAGAGATATTCCCACCCCCCCCCCTCAAAAGAAAAAAAATGAAATAGAAACACTTGCTCTTATACGATTGACTTTAAGCTATAATACAAATAATTCGGAAGGGTAAGTTTACAACTTCATCGGAAATCCGTATTCAGTGCATGTCAACGCAGTTTGGTATAGACGACGTGACTCAAAACATTAGTTATCTGAACGACTCACTTGAACTTCACGTTTTTTTTGCAAAAAAAAATATTTAAGGCCCCTTTACTAAACAACAGCCTGTTCTGAAGACCCTTGGGAGGCTTTTGAAAACCTCGTGGTGGAAAAAAAGGAGAAAATGCTGTTTACCAGCGTTTTCTCTTTTTTTCCCACAATGTTTTCTTCCCTTCTCGAAGTTAGACTCCAATTATTTGGGCATCATTTAAATTTTTTTCATCTGAAATTATGTTAACGTATTCCTTCCCTGAACCGGAGTATAATTTTATTTTGGAACATATAATATCATTAAAATTCACTAAAGTAGCCACTTTTGGAGGTTTTGTCTTCTTAGAATTATCATTTTCAGTTAAAAAAATCACTACATTTTCAATTCAAAGGGAGATTATTATGACCTCCATTTATATATAAAAAAAAAGTAACAGAGATATGAACCTATGCCAGCTTAAAATTTTAAGCTTTTTTTCTTCAAAGAGCGCCAAGATAATTTAAAACTTCAAGAATTTGAAAAAGAAAATTGAAAGACAGTGTTCTTCAAATGCAAACCCGTTATCTTGTATGAACAACACAACCTGAACTTGTTCAGCTTCAATGATGAATGTCGGTAAAAAACCTCCGCTCGACTAGAATATTTCCGAAATTTGTCCCTCGAGACCGACTGTTTCCATGTTCGGCAAGATTAACTGTGCATCTTGCACTCTAAAACCCTTAAACCAAATGATAAACTTTTACCCCGTATAGCTGCTGAGTGCCGCAGAATCACTAACCTTTTGCGGGCAGTGTAGATCAAGATCAGACTGCACAGAACGTACAGTCTGATCTTGGATCTACACTGTCCGATGGGGAAATAATTCTCCTCTAAAAATAATTCTAAAAATAGCAATATTTTGAGTTTTCTACAACTGCTTTTAAAGTTTCATTTCTTTTATAAACCCATTACCACATAATCTCTACTTTAGTCGACCTAGAGGAAAAAGCCTTTAGAAAACATTGTGGGAAAAGGAGAAACTTTTTCCACAATGCTTTCTACCCTTCACAAAAAAATAAAAATCAAATTTTCAGTCATATTTATTTTGTCGTCTACAAATGCTTTTGATGTCGACAAACCTAAAATTGTGTCGTTTGGTAATGGGTTAAACAGGAGAACGGTTAACTCATTACCAAACGACAAACCTTTAGACTTGTCCAAATTGAAAACATTTGCAGGCAACAAAATAAATGTAACTCGAAAATTGAGATTTTTTTCAGCATGGTAACCAGCATTTTCTCCTTTTCCCACAATGTTTTCAAAAGGCTTCTATCTCATGGTCGTAAAAACCAGGGATTGTTTGGAAAGGGGTTTGATATTCGTCTAAAATGCAAGGATCTGCAGAATGTAACCCTGTGCCACAATACCCGGAGTTTTAAGGACCGTACTGAAAAAAGACTCTAGAAAACATTGTGGAAAAAGGAGAAAATACTGGTAACCAGCATTTTCTCCTTTATTCCACAATGTTTTACATTTTTTCTACTTTATATATATTTATTTTCTCATCGATTGAGAAACAAGTTCTTACAACTTATACTAATCTCTCTCGATTCTGCTTCCTGAGAACTACACCAGTACCTTCGCCGATTGAGTAGGCCAATGAAAAATTCCAAGGTTGACACCCGCTGCCGGGTATCGTACTCGGGACCTTTCGGTTACGAATCCAACGCTCTACACAAAACAACGGTCACCTATCTTTCTTCCAAAAGGGCATTTCAATATTTAAGTCACATTTATTTTGTTGCCTCCAAATGCTTTCAATTTGTAGAAGCCTAGGATTTTACTGTTCAGCAAAGATTAAAAGATTTGAAATAGATTTCCAAATCCAGTAAAAGCTTTCTTTGCAAGACCAAAAATATCGTTGTTATTTTTACTTTTAAGATGGAATCTTTAGATTTTTAAATTATAATTTTGAATAGCAAAATTCTGTCTTTTTTTTCCCCACTTATAGAAATACCTTCCACTGCCACAAGCGAAATCAAGGGCTTTTTCGGATGGCATAGATCAAGATCAGACTGCACAAAACGTGCAGTCTGATTTTAGATCTATACTGTATGGTTGTTTAATCATGCGTATTAGATTAAAGCGTTTAAAGTATGAGTGGATTGTACCTTTAGCCGTACGGAGGGGCCGCGCTCTCGTATAAGGGGGCTTAATGCAACTCTTTGATACACGATATAAAGCCTTATTCTGCTAAGTAACTAGAATGAAATTTTCAATCTGATAGTAAAAACCCCAAAAATTGTTATTTTAAAGGTATGTTTCGGGGGAAAATATCTCACGATCGGACAGCGTAGATCAGAGATCAGACTACACGTTCTGTGCAGTCTGATCTTGGATCTACGCTGCCCGCAAAAGGTCTGTGAGTCGCTATAACCAGCCAAAGGATTAAGCAAGTCATCACATTATATAATTATGGATCAAAAATCTGTATTGTTTAACAATCGACTGCGTCTTGTGGTAGAATGGTCATTTGACATGCAGAAAATTAACAAAAATAGCAAAATAGTTTCGACCCATGTCAGCCTGCGCGGACTGCGCAGGCTGACATGGGTCGAAACTGTGTTGCAGATGCATTAAGCTTTCCCCCCCCCCCCCGCTCCTTTTTTGGAAGGCACAACGTATATTTGGCATTGAAAAAGAAAAGTACACACTACTTATAAAAATAACAGTGCACTCAGCACTTAGTGCGGTTGACAAAAAAAAAGTTCGCTCTCAGGTTGTCTGTAGTGTTTTGGGGACTTTAAAGTCCACCAACGGCTAAAAATAAAGTATACAGGATCAAGTTACAGGCAAATATTATTCATGCCATTTAACCATTACCTTCTGCTAGATGGTATTCTACAAAGACACATCTATCTGATTTAGGCATTCTGGGTACAGAATCGGACTACTTTTCTACTCGACAACTGTTACTTTGAATTTCAAATTAAAATAAACGTTTACTCAATAAAATGCTACCTGGTGCAATTCATTCAGCTATGATCAGGAGCTTAGAGAAATCTGGACCCAAAACAGACCTGATTTCTCATCAAACGTATTGATAAAAGCCATTTTCGTCATTGCCACTTTATCGCGCGTATTACTACAATCACCCCCAAAAATGGGGCGAGTGATGCGTCATAGCAGACAGGTCTAATTTTCAAGGACTATGACATGCGCAGACAACGGCAATTTGAAAGTTTGGATATTACTTTGCATGATTCTAACAACATACAAGAGAAAAAGAAGACGCAAGAGCGTCAAAGGTCGCCCGAAAATGATTTTTTTTTCTTTCCATTATTAAACAAATTTCGCCATCTGAGAATACATGTAACTGTATAATAATAAAAAAAAAAAAATGCGACAAATATAAAGTTTTGTATTTCGTTTATAACTGGAGATATAATTGGTCAATGACTACAAATAAGATAAACGCATTTGAAACCATATATGGTTACCAAATACTTTACTTTACAACTTATATTGTAGTAAATTATATTTCCAATGCGAATTTTGTTTTTCCATTGCGCCTATCCCGCGCAATGGAAATTTGAAATGAAGTCACAAGTTCACTGTATGGAAACTCTGTACGGGAAATTTCTTCGGTGAATTCAAGATGGCGGACACGTGTTACTGACGAAGTAAGTGTCGTTTAATTTTGGTCCAAACTTCTTTCAAGTTGCATCCCCTACAATGAGTAAGGTATCAATCTAAAGAGTTTTGACTGAAAAATCAAGCGATAGTAGCTGATGAGAAAACGGGAGTGCCTCTTGCCCGTAATCACGCGCTGAACATGATGTTTTGATGAAGTTGAAAAACTAAGCGGGAGACCGGAAGAAAACTGGCTTTATTTCATCGAATAGAAAGCTAATGATAAAAGAATGTGCCTCGATCGGTGGGGAAATGTCATATTCTTACAACTGTACCAAAATACGTTGCTTATATTAACTGATTTAGCTGTTATAAAGTTTTGAAATTTTGCATGGTGTACTCTTCGGTGCAAACCGAAACTAAACTACTGTACGGTTGGGTGATCGGAATTTCTGTACGCTTCGGTAACAAATATGATGTCAAAAATCTGTACGCTCCGGTGAAAACGATTAAGGGATGATAAAAGGAAATGTACGATCAACCTACATGGGTCATTTACTTGATGTTTTTATGTTGAACTCAAAGAAATGTGATGTATAAATCTGCAACTTCGTACACTAAAATGGCTCGTTATTGAGAAGCGCTGAGGAACATGAACAGAAGCATCCTTGTATACATGTAAATATATATGGGCCTTTTACATAAAAATAATAAACCTAAGGTTTTTGTCTTGGTCTGACACCAAAAAATGTCGAAGCCATCCATAGTATAAACTTCAAAGACGCATTATGTGAAAAGCGAAATATAGAACCGTACCTCCTCTATCATCATTTATTGATCAGGGGTAATGTAGATTTTTAGTAACTTTTTGTGGATGGTGTTGGTTAGAATTCAACAACGGTCACTGGTTATGTTTGTGTGTCTGTTGGTGACGCATTTTTAGAGCCCAAGCCCAGTGCTGGTGAACACGTGAAGCACTTTCATCAAAGCAAACTTTGTGTCGATCGGACCAGAACCAGTTGGAAAGCCATATAAAGCCCGAATCAAACAATGACACATCTCTGAGCTTTGGCTTGACTTTTCAAACACTAAGAACCGGCAGTGAAAGACGCAATACAAAACTCCTTTGTGCACTGCCTTGTAGCTATAGCTCATTTTTAATTTACAATGATATCGCCTAAGTGATCATTTGTTATTCTTTATACCTTAAGAGACCTTTTAAAAAAGATAATCGTATGCCTGTTGTTAAATTCACATATAAGAGTTTTGCTTTAGCATAAATTATCCATTTTCATTTATTGAAACCGTCAATTATCACACATTGATAGAACTGAGAAATTCAGCCTAGAAGAACCATAGCTTTCTTTTCATTTAGGGAAAAAACCCATTAATTTCGACCTTTTTTCAAAGTATCAAATCCTTTGACTTGAACCTCCGGATGATTATACAACACACTCGGGCAACTCTGTCTTCATTGTACATTTTCTGAGTTACGACCCATTTATATCATCCTTTTGTAAGCATTTCCAAGGGACATTGTCCTTATTCCGTAGCTTTCATTTTAAAGCTTTTATAAACTCCCACTTTTATGTTTCAGCTACACGGATGAGGAACTACTTTTGTGATATATTTTTTTCTTCTGCTTTCAGTGTTCTATTATAGAATTATATACATGGAACTTAAAAATTTGTTGTTACATTCTGTTAATAACATATTTTTATTTTGTTATTTTGTATTTAGTATACCCGAATAAAAGGTCTTGATCGAGGTAATCTGAATACGATGATACATTGTAGTTTTATCTCGGGATAAGTTTGTTGTTTTTTAATTCACACTAATTTTAAACACTACTTTAGAATGACTCGAACTTTTCCTTTAGCAAATAGGAATAACAAAGAAATCTCTATCAAATCCTTACAAAGCCAGGAAACCCTGGCGTGACTCATTTTTAAGGCATTATACGATTTTAACACAACAAACAAGTAACAAAGAGTAAATGACACAAATTGGTTTCATGTACTTGTATAAGGAATTCTTGCTGTGCGGGAAATACAAGTAGACTGTTCAAGCATTTTTCCCTTTAATCATTTTCACCGAAGCGTACAGATTTTTTACTTCATATTTGTTACTGAAGCGTACAGAAATTCCGATCACCCAACCGTACAGTAGTTTAGTTTCGGTTTGCACCGAAGAGTACACCATGCAAAATTTCAAAACTTTATAACAGCTAAATCAATAAACATATGCAACCTATTTTGGTACAGTTGTAAGAATATGACATTTCCCCACCGATCGAGGTACATTCTTTTATCATTAGCTTTCTATTCGATGAAATAAAGCCAGTTTTCTTCCGGACTCCCGCTTAGTTTTTCAGCTTCATCAAAACATCATGTTCAGCGCGTGATTACGGGCAAGAGGCACTCCCGTTTTCTTATAAGCTACTATCGCTTGATTTTTCAATCAGAACTCTTTAGATTGGTACCTTACTCATTGTAGGAGATGCAATTTAAAATAAGTTTGGACCAAAATTAAACGACACTTACTTTGTCAGTAACACGTGTCCGCCATCTTGAATTCACCGAAGAAATTTCCCGTACAGAGTTTCCATACAGTGAAGTTTATTATCTGGGTACTCAATAGGTATTGGGAAAAAAGTTTCAGTTTATTTACCTTAAAACTTATAACTTAACACATAATCTTTATTTTGCACACCAAATGACAAATTTTTTAGAACTATCCGAAATATCTGAGGACGGTGTAGATCAAGATCAGACTTACCAAAATTACAATCTGATCCTAGATTCACGCAATGTAATGTACCGGTATATAAGAAGATACATGTAATCAAAGCCGATCAGTGAAATATCTGAAGAGGGTGTAGATCAAGATCAGACTTACCAAAACTGAAGTCTGATCCTAGATTCACGCAGTCTAATGCATGTTAGCTGATATATAAATCAAGTTATTATCCATTTTAAAATTCAATCTGAACTTTAAGACCTGTGTTGGGTGCATTATATTGTACTTGTTCGAACTTGGTAATTTTTCCATTTCCCCTTCTGAGATTACCTGCTTAAAGAGGGAAATATTACTACAAATATATTTTTTTAATAGTAAAAACTTTATATTTCAATATTCCTGCAGATATACCCTAGAAAAGATATACGAGTACAAATACACACGTTTGAAATCATACATATTTACTTTATATAGTAACAAATGTATAATGTCTATTGCGTACAAGTTTTCTTTTCCATTGCGCCAGTCCCGCATAAAGGAAATTTAACCCTTTCCCAAACAATCCCTGGTTTTTACGGATCTAGAATAGTAGCCTTTTGAAAACATTGTGGGAAAAGAAGAAAATGCTGGCTTTTTTTCAGCGGTACAAAACCTTAATTTTTGGTTTTTACTTGTAAATTACCTTTAATGGGTAGAAAAAATAAAATCATTATTGTTATTCTATTTGATAAATAGGCATGATATATTTCCATGCGTATTTTCTTTTCCATTCCGTCCATTGCTCTAAAATATTTCCATTCCGCTCTTTAGGCATACCGGTAAAGAGTCATTGTTCCTAAGATCATGTGACTGGACGAGTTCATTTGCGCTAAAAATAGATGCATTCTGCACAAGAACATTAATTGTTTCACAAAATATTGCGCAGCAGACCGTTAATAATTATTTCACGATTCTTTGTCAGTTTAAAAACAAGTAAACAACCTCAAAAAAGGTGAAGAAAACCCCACACAACAATTTCACATACATTCACACCTATTTTACCAAATTAAACCTGGCGAATATGATAAAAGATTTTAACCGGAAGTACCTACCCTCTCCATGAACATCTCTTCTGAACTATATTAAATATAAGGTCGCCGGCTTCTGCCGGGCGACCAATAACAGCGCAGTGTGTCAAAAATAAAGTCGCTGGCAGCTTGATTGATTGTATGGTATTTAATGCCATATTCAATATTAATTTAGTGATATCGTGGCGGCCTGTGCACCTATCCACGCTTTCCTTGAGTTTCTTTCACCCCTAATCCGCGCAATTATTCTTTCAAAGGCACCTGCTGCTTTCCCATATAACCATTGTTGAACCAATGATCACCTATGAGAGAGGGTCGCGATGACAATCATCAATCCTCGAAAAGAAATTGGCCTAGCCGGACATTGAACCTGTGATCTCCTTTCTCAAGTTCTCGCGGGCAGAAAAATGAATAATGCATGTTCTTAGACGTAAAAAATATTAAAGAATTTGCAGCCGCAAATATTATATGAATCATAATATGGAAACTGCCTTTGATGAATACAAAAACATTGTAGGAAAAGGAGAAAATGCTAACTACCAGAATTTCTGTGGTAAAGGTTTGAGACACGAGATTGTAAGAATGACATTTCTTTGCAGTCGACAAACATTATATCATTTAAAACACAAAAACTGCCTTTGAGAGGGTGCAAAATCATTGTAGGAAAAGGAGATTATTCTGGTTACCAGCATTTTCTCTTTTTCCCACGATATTTTCAAAAGCCTTATTTTTTGGGGGGGGGGGGGGGATACAACTCATGGTTACGTGGTTAAGGGCTTCGACATTACTTTGTAAGAATTTGCAGTTGCAAGTGTTATATGATTTAAATTTTGTCAATTTGAAAGAGTTCAAAAACATTGCGAGAAAAGGGGATAGTGCTAGTGATCAGCATTTTCTCCTTTCCCCACATATTTTAATTTTTTAACCCACTTTTTTTCTGGTGGGGGGAATTCGTTAAAACTTGGGATATTGTGTGCAAAGGGTTATTTAGATACTAGATTGTAAGAATGTAACATTATCAGATAGGGCGGGTTTTAACTGTTATCATAGAATCAATTTCCTGTTGGCCGCTTAATTATCAACAAGGGACGTGACTCTCAAGACATACGATGCAGTTTTCTTATTTTGCTGCTGTTTTTCTCAGTCGAGGTCAATTGAGGATAATCAACTATACTCTCTCAAAAAAGAAACGCAACATACAGAAAATAGGAAATTTACTTCATAAATTATTTTCAAAATTTATGATATAAATAATTTACACAGGAATGCAAAAATTGGCACACTTCTTGTTCATGAGTTCTTTTACCTTGGAATATCGCAGTTTGTCACATATTGTCAATAAATCACTCATAAATTGTCAATATCTGGTATAATATTTCAAAAAGATAATCTGATGTTGCGTTTCTTTTTTGAGAGAGTATAGTTTTGTGCGATATTAAAACTTTGTCTCTAGAATGGACGTAATGGGGTATGGGGTTGAAAAAAAAAGACTCTGTTTATACTCCTAGGCCGGTGTTCACCAACCATTCTCAGTAAGAACGTTCTTTGTCTTATTCTTCAGATTTTTCCACATTTGTAAGTAACACAACTTCTGATTGGCTAAACCAAATGGTTTAGCCAATCAGAAGTTGTGTTACTTACAAATATAGAAAACATTGGAGAATAAGACTAAGAATATTCTCAAGAATGGTTGGTGAATACGGGCCATGTTCACACCAAACTCGTTTAAACCCTTCCCAAACAATCCCTGGTTTTTACGGGTCTGGAATAGTAGCCTCTTGAAAACATGGTGGGAAAAGGAGAAAATGATGGTAACCAGCATTTTCTCCTTTTCCCACAATGTTTTCCACCCTATCATAGACAGCAATCATCTTTTCAGCAAGAGTTGAATTGTCGTCTGCAAATGCTAAATCAATTTGGTCTAGTCCAAAAGTTTGTCGTTTGGGAAAGGCTCAAGTTCGTTTTGAAAATTTTTGCCGAACGGACTTAAACTGTGTTTTAAGACAGAATGAACGTGTTAGCAACCGTTTACGATCTGTTTTCGAACTTAATGGACGGGTTAGGATGGGAACCGTGCTCCAGAACTTTGAATTTTCTCAAAATTTCTTGCCGTCCATCCCGTCCTGTAATTGGACGGAGTGACAACGAACTTAAAACGAAATGGACATACTACAAACGGAACTGCCGTACTTCGATCCTATCAAAGACGCGATGCAGTCGGGCATCAGTTGGTATCAAATTTGCATATTACCGACTGAAATCGAACATCTTATCCCGACCGCAGCCCGTTTTACGATTTTGTTACCCTGTCTTGGGGGAAACTTAACTCATTACCACACAATCCCTACTTTTGACGCCCCTGAGAAAGAAACCTTCAGAAAACATTGTGGGAAAAGGAGAAAATGCTGGTAACCAGCATTTTCTCCTTTTCCCTCAAAGTTTTCTACCCTCTGAAGGTAAAATTGCACCATTTGAGCCACTTTGAAATTGTCGTCTTCAAATGCTTTCAATTTCGATAGGTCTTTAATTTTTCCGTGTGGGAATAAGTTAATTAAAATTCAGTACAGTTCTTTTTTATTATTCCCCGTGACGTGCCCCCTCCGAATAACAACACATTGTAATATTACGTCAAACGCAAGAAATGGAGCACGCACATTTTACCTAGGTAACTAGTGCGCGGGAACAACTATTTCTGCCTTCAATTAAAGAGTTAGAATATAAATATCGGTATTTTCACTGGTCGTAACAATGAAATATCGAAAAATATTTCACCAATATTTCTCGATAACCCACTAGAAGGCATATATATAGAGGATATATATTTTTTTTTCCGGTGAAAGATCGAAATTTATTTCAACGCGTGGACACCATCGCAGCCACTCGTGAAAATATTACCGATGGTGTTCACGAGATGAAATAAATTTCGATCTTTCACCGAAAAAAACAAATATTCTATTTATTTTATGCTTTTAACCCTTTCTGGAAGGAGCTTTATCAAAATTCAGCACAGTTCTTTTCCCTTATTCCCCGTGGCGTACCCCTACCGCATAGCAACGTTACGTCAAGCGCGAGAAATGTAAGGTATATGACGTCATATTTTCCATCTGGTTGTTAGGCACGCGCAATTTACCTAGGCAACAAGAACGTGAAAATCGGTATTTTCACTGGTGGTACCAGTGTAAGATAGAAAAATATCTTCACTGCTATTTCTCGATATCCTACCGGAAAGCATGAAATAAATATATAGTATATCTTGTATTTTTTGGGGTTAGTTTTCGATATCTTTTTTAAAAAAAAGGAAAAAAAAGTTTAAGTAAAAAAATCAAAAGAAAAATGCGTTTTTAATTATAAACAATGGACGTGGTTCCAATGACATACGATGCAATTTTGTTATTTTGCCAAGTTTCTTTTTTTAGATGTACCAAAGGTCAGTTCTTATTGTATCTTAAACTTCAAAAGGAGAAGACAAAACAAGATTTCGCTTTTATGTTATTAAAAAGTCATTGTTGATAGAGTGTCATGTTATAATCATAAAAGGCGTTTCCTATCACCTTTAACCTATAAACACAAAATCCGGCGCTTTTCCGACCCTGAGGAAGAAGGCTTTGGAAAACATTGTGAGAAAAGGAGAAAATGCTGGTAACCAGCATTTTCTCCTTTTCCCACAATGTTTTCTACCATCTCCAAAACAAATGCCATATTCTGAGGCACAATTTAATGTGTACACAGTTGAACAAATGTTTCAGTTTTGAACGAGTCTAAAACTGTACGGGACAAAAGATAGGATTAGTCTAATCTGAAACCATTTGCGCACGAGAACATGAATGCCACCGGGATTTTCAAATACATGTATGTCTTTGAATTAGTAGAAAGCAACGTTGGAAAAGGAGAAAAAAGCTTATGTACCAGATTTTTTTTCTCCATCCGTTTCCCACAGTGTTTTCAATGAAAAGTAATTTTCCTCAAGGTCGTTAAAAGGTCGGTACAGTTTGGTAAAGGGTTAATTGTTTACAAGAGGTACGTGACTACAAAGACACATTCCATATTTAATCAATGATGAACTTAGGTCCAACAGCTTATAAAACTCTGACAGAGTTACAGAGAGAGAAAGAGAGAAGAGAGAGAGAAAGAGAGAGATGGGGAGAGAGAGAGATGGGGAGAGAGAAAGAGAGAGAGGGAGAGATTTATTTTTTTAGGCCGTTTCCAACATTATTCTAATTTAATATTGGCTGCCAACGCGTCAGACCTTTTTTCTTTGTTTCCTTAGTTATTCAACTCGCAGTCATCTTTGTGAGTCACTGGCTACTTTTCCACATAAACAATTTTGAAATAAAGGTAAGCGGTCTGAGAGGAATGAATTGTAACTACATGTATGTGACTTCCACAAAATTTGGCTCAGCCAGAGAATCTTTCCTGTAACCTCTGCACCATTTTAACCTTTTAACAGACGGCGAAATTCCAGCCCTATCCACATTCAAAGCATTTGAAGACAACAATTTCAATGTGGCTCATATGGTGCAATTGTTTATTGTTAGGATAGAAAACATTGTGGGAAAAGGAGAAAATGCTGGTTACCAGCATTTTCTCCTTTTCCCACAATGTTTTCAAAAGGCTTCTTTTCAAGGGTCGTCAAAAGTTGTCATTGTGTGGGAAAGGGTTTACCACTAATCTAAGATGTTACAACTATGCAACCAAATCTCGATGACAAACAGCTTAGAAGAATGAAGGGGACTAGACAAACTGACTGACTGACAAAAGTGCCTTCCTGTTTTGTCTGAATTACATAAGTGGCATGTGACCATGACGACATTTGATACAGTATTATGTTTTTTATGCAAGGCTCAGGGTCAACATAGTTCGAGTATGGAATTTGATTCAATTTTGAAACGGAGACAGACAGATAGACAGACAGACAGATAGGATGAGAATGGGAGACAGAGAGATAATGAATGATTAATACATACAGACAGAACGAGAGACAGAGTAACGCAATAAGAGACGGAAAGAGAGAGGAACTCGCAGAGAGCAGGAGAGCGAGAGAGAGAGAGAGAGAGACAGAAAGAGAGAACAAAAGAAAGAGAGAGAGAGAGAGAGAGAGAGAAAGAGAGAGAAAACGAAGGAAAGAGAGACAGAGACAGAGACAAAAGAGACAGACAGAGAGAGAGAGAGAGAGAGAGAGAGAGAGAGAGAGAGAGAGAGGGGTGAGACACAGAGGGAGAGAGAGACAGACAGACAGACAGACTGCCAGACGGACACGAATTCGATGCATAAATAATATCAAGAAATGAAATTTCATTAAACTTTGAAATACCACACCCCGCTTTGTTCCTTTACTATAGCGGTCAACGTTGATCAAGATCAGACAGCACCCTACGTGCAGGCTGGTCTTGTATTACAAAAATTTTCAACATAACTTTATCTTGACATTGTCTTCCTAGACTATTCTACCAAGTTCGATATTTTGGTTTTCTTTACATACAAATTAGCCATACTCTGACAAAAGGGGGTTTAATGCGTCTCTGAAATTAATTTTATACCATGCACATCATCACATAATGATGGAACGTTTAAATCAGTTTCATTTCACAAACGACTGAATCATGTGGTAGAACGATCCTTTGACAAACAGAAAACTGATAAAAAAGCAAATAGCTCCGACCAAGGTCAGCCTGGGTGGATTGCGCATGCTGACCTGGTCGGAACTATTTGCAGATATTTAAAGCAACCTTATCACAAGGCACTGCTAAAAATATTCCATTTCATAAAATAGCGCTTGCAAAGGTCATAAATATCAAATTTCGTCGAGAGGGAGCGAATTGCCACCTACTGATATACATTGACTTGATGATGGATATTGCATTCGGCCAGCGTGGATGCAGAAATAAACCAAATGTGGAAGAAGTTGCGATTATTTTCACTCATTTATTAATGGAATAAACTGACCTGAAATGAATCTTTTAGCATAATTACTCGCGTGATCTTTCGTCTTATAGTACCTTCGGCATATATCGTTTGCGCCCGTAACAGAACTGAACAATGTAGAATTTTTTTCAAAACTACTGGCCGAATATAAACAAGGATACTCGCATATGCCCGAATTCTCACGAAAATATATATTATCAATGGTAATTTATGCTTTGAATAGAGGTAATTTTCATTTCATCTTTTTTTTTCCTAAGATAATACTTCCTGGGCTTTTGACTCCCTACTTTGTCAAACTTTGAAAAAAAGGACTTTTAAAAAATTACGGAACAAGGGGAAAATGCTGATAACAAACAGTTTCTTTTTCCCCGCACTTTTTTTTCTACCCTATAAAAGTGAAATACTATCATAGAGCATTAGTATCACTTTATTTTGTCTGCAAGCGCTTGCAATATCGACAAGTCTAAACTTACATCGTTTAATGAAGATCTAGTCACTATTTTTTATTACACCAAGTCATTCATAAAATACTCTCCTAACATCTCGCTTAGATTGTGTTTTACGAAAAGAATTGGACGAAACAATTTGGAGTGCAAAGGAAAACGGAAACAAACGGACGAAACAATTTGAAGTGCAAAGAAAAACGAAAAGAAAATGGACGAAACAATTTAGATTTGGAAGAATAAAAGTGACTAGCCAGTAATAAATTCTCTCCTTAACCTATCACCATACAATACTTAGTTTTAACGACCCTGAGAAAGAAGCCTTTTGAAAACATTGTTGGAAAAGGAGAAAATGCTGGTTACCAGCATTTTCTCCTTTTTCCACAATGTTTTCTATTCTCCACAAAACAAATTTCAAATTTAGTCACTTTTATTTTGTCGTCTGCAAATGCTTTTGATTTGGAAAAGCCTAAAATTTTGTCGTTTGGTAATGAGTTAAACCTAGCCCAGATTTTCTTCCGTGAAAGAAACGTTGACGAAACAATTTTGAGGGCAAAGAAAAATGGTGACAAGTCATGTATAAATTTTCTCCTTACAACAAGCCCAGGTTTTCTCTCACGAAAAACCTTTGGGTGAAACGATTTTTAGGACAAGGGAAAAAAAAGTGACAGAATGCGGTTCTGTAATTATATTACGTCGGGAACCTTCAATCACGCTCAAGTCAAGGGGAATTAACCTGTCATACGTCATTTTGACAGAAACCGTTGCAAGATAGCGCTGTCTATCATTGGCTTTGTCTTTTAATGTATCGGACTGTGTATATCTAAACCAAGGAGAGATCGTATCAACCAATCGTTCTTAAAAAAGTTCTTTGTCTTATTCCTTAAGGTTTTCAAATTTCGAAAGTAACACAACTTCTGATTGGCTAAACCGGGGTCCGTATCCACCAACCATTCTTGAGAATATTCTTGGTCTTATTCTCCAAGGTTTTCTGAATTTTTAAGTAACACAACCTCTGATTGGCTAAACCGAATGGTTTAGCCAATCAGAAGTTGTGTTACTTACAAATGTATAAAATTCTGGAGAATAAGACAAAGAACGTTCTTAAGAATGGTTGGTGAATACAGGCCCAGATGGTTTAGCCAATCAGAAGTTATGTTACTTTCAATTTACGCACACACAAACAAAAAATTATATGGGGCATAAGACTAAGAACGGTCTAAAGAATGGTTGTTGAATACATGCTCTGGTTTTACTTATGGAGCAGTCTGATCTTCATCTGCAACGTCTGCTAGAGCCCCGAAAGAATTAACGCTCTTTACAGTCGGATCTTGATCAACAAGTACGTTGCTTTCAGAAACGTAGAAGGTAATTTACGTGATATATTTCGTTCCAACAGAAACTAGGCCTGTGTATATGTTTGGCTTTATATCTATGTATTTCAGACGGTAGATCTAAAATCACACAGCACGTTCCTCGTAGTCCGATCTTTATTTTCACTATCTGCAAAAGCCCCGAAAGGATGATCCTTACATACAGTCTGATCTCAACCTACACTGACTGCAAAAGCGCCGAAATGTTGATGTGTCATAACTTTCAACAGAAAAAATTATATCTTCGGCTTAACCCTTTACCAAACGACAAAATTTTAGACTGGTCAAAATTGAAAGCACTTGCAGACGACAAAGTTAATGTAACTCATAACTTAAAATTTGTTTCGATCAGGGTAGAAAACATTGTCGGAAAAGGAGAAAATGCTGGTTACCAGCATTTTCTCCTTTTCCTACAATGTTTTCAAAAGGCTTTTATCTCAGGGTCGTAAAAACCAGGGATTGTTTGGTAAAGAGCAAATCTCTCCAGATCCAAGATCAAACCTCTAGTTTTTTGCAGGCTAATCTTGATCTGCAAAAGCTACAAAAGATACACGTACGATGCAGTCTGGTCTAAATCTAGAGCGTCCGCTGAAGCACTAAAATTACATGTAAATAAGTTCGCATACTTTATTTTAACAAAACATCGTTTGCAATGAAGCACTACGTAATTCTCACTGGCATTATTTAGAAACAGAGCAGACAGTGCGGATCCAAGATCAGACTGATTGTTCTGTGCAGTCTGATCTTGATTAACACTTTCTACAAAACTGTCAGAAGATTGAAAAATGCAATATGTCATTTTGACAGAAGCTATTGCAATGTATCACTATCTATCATTTATTTCAGCGGTGCTTCCGCATGCATGGATTCCAATGATTGAATTGCAGAATTCGTAATCTGATCGGTGGGAGATTGATGCTCCTTGCACAAGAATGATAATAGATAATAATATGATGGTGAAGAAGAAGAAGAAAAAGGAGAAGAAGAAGTAGAAGAAGAAGAAGAAGAAGAAGAAGAAGAAGAAGAAGGAGAAGAAGAAGAAGAAGAAGAAGGAGGAGGGGGGGAGGAAAAGAAGAAGCAGAAGAAGAAAAGGGAGAAGAAAAGGGAGAAGAAGAAGAAACAAGAGGGCCATGATGGCCCTGAAATCGCTCACCTGAGTTTATTGACCAAACATGCACCATCTAGTTTCCCAGTGACCTAGTTTTTTATCAGACATTACCCATCATCAAACACTTTTGAGATATCAATAAGACAAACATTCTGGCCAAGTTTCATGAGTATTGGACTGAAAATGTGGCCTCTACAGTGTACAAAAGGTTTTTCTAAGATTTCATCAAGTGACCTAGTTTTGGATCCGACAATTACCCATTATCAAACTCTTTTGAGACATCACCAAAACAAACATTCTGACCAAGTCTGAAGA
This sequence comes from Tridacna crocea, assembly GCA_943736015.1. Classification (NCBI taxonomy): domain Eukaryota; kingdom Metazoa; phylum Mollusca; class Bivalvia; order Cardiida; family Cardiidae; genus Tridacna; species Tridacna crocea. Next base: position 68,196,000 of record OX031057.1, on the reverse strand, counting down.
GTATCAGGCAGAAAATGTAGCCTCTAGAGTGTACACAAGGTTTTTCTAATATTTGACCCATTGACCTAGTTTTTGACTCCACATGACCCATTTTCAAACTCATTCAAGGTATCACCAGGACAAATATTATGAACAAGTTTTAGGAGTATCAGACTGAAAATGTGTCCTCCAGAGCATACAAAAGGTGTTTATAACATTTGACCTATTGACCCAGTTTTTGACCCAACATGACCCATTTTCAAACTCATCCAAGATATTATAAAGGCAAACATTCTGACTAATTTTCAAGAGTGTTGGACCGAAAATGTGGCATCCAGAGCATATACAAGGTTTTTCTAAGATTTGACCTGGTGATCTAGTTTTTAACCCCCAATGACCCATTTTCAAATCTGTCTGAGATATCATCAAGACAAACATTCTGACCAACTTACAAGAGTTTCGGACTGAAAATGTGGCCTTTAGAGCCTACAAAAGGTTTTTCTAACATTTGACCTAGTGACCTAGTTTTTGACCCCACATGACCCATTTTCGATCTTGTCCGAGATATCATCCAGGCAAACATCCTGACTAACTTTCATGAGTATCCAACTGGAAATGTGGCCTCTAGAGCGTACAAAAGGTTTTTCTAAGATTTGACCTAGTGACCTAGTTTTTGACCCCACATGACCCATTTTCGAACTCTTCCGAGATATCATCCAGACAAACATCCTGACTAACTTTCATGAGTATCCGACTGAAAATGTGGCCTCTAGAGCGTACACAAGGTTTTTCTAAGATTTGACCTGGTGACCTAGTTTTTGATCGCACATGACCCATTTTTGAACTTGTCTGAGATATCATCCAGACAAACATCCTGACCAACTTTCATGAGTATCCGACTGAAAATGTGGCCTCTAGAGCGTACACAAGGTTTTCCTAAGATTTGACCTAGTGACCTAGTTTTTGACCCCACATGACCCATTTTCGAACTCGTCCGAGATTTTATCGAGACAAACATCCTGACCAATTTTCATGAGTATCCGACCAAAACTGTGGCCTCTAGAGCGTACACAAGGTAAAAAGTTGACGACGGACGACGCACGACGCACGACGCACGCCGCACGACGCACGACGGACGACGGACGACGGACGCCGGACACAGCACGATCACAATAGCTCACCATGAGCACTTCGTGCTCAGGTGAGCTAAAGAAAATAAGGAAGAAGTAGAAGAAGAAACTGAAGACAAGGAAGAAGAACAACAAGAACAAGAGCAAGAAGAAATGATAACGTTGATGATGATGATGATGATGATGACGACTATAATAATGATGATAATCTTGACGACGAAGACGTTGAAATGATGACAATGTTGATGATGATGACGATGATGATGTCTCTAAAAAGTGAGATGCAGCACTTTGTAATTCTTCTTTTTAATAATTGCTTATAAGATATTACTAATCCTTTTTTTTTTCACAGCTATAGCTATATGATTCTTTCGTTTCATAACTTCTGGGCTGACACGGGACGCTTCCACGCAACCGCCCCAACTGAGAGCATCGAATCAAGCAAAGCTGGATTGAATAGACGTATTTCACTACTTTTATTATTTATACCCGCAGGACATGACCTCTACCGCTGCCTTGTAATCACCGTAAAAGCCAAATAAGATCAAAGACCTGATCTTTATCGTTTCGAAAGAATAGCCGTGCAGATGTAATCTATAGTACCCAAACCGTATCAAGTATTGATCTGTAAGACATTTACATCTTATTTGTTTCCAGAAACATGAACATGTCTGGCTGAAAGAATAGGAAAATATAACAAAATCAATCATAAAACTATATTCCCTGTTCTTTTATCAGACCCCTGCCCAAGACGTCTCGTTTTTTTTTTTTTTTTTTCATGAGAAGATCGTCTTTCGAAAACATTGTGGGAAAAGGAGAACACGGAGGTAACCAGCATTTTCTCTTTTCCCACAACGTTTTCTATCCTTGTATGACAAACCATATCACCATAGCCATATTTAAATTGGCATCTGAAACTGCTTTTAAATTGGACAAGTTTAAAACTTTGTCGTCTTTGAGGGTAAAAACCGAAATATGAAAATCAAAGGACTGAAAGTCCCGAAAGAACCATATATGGCCAAAGTTTATTTGATGTTTCCATTGTGAAACTACGGAGATTATCGTATTTAATGCACTTTTTACGATCGCAGTAGACATTCGTAAGCTGTCATATAATTTTTAGAGAAACTATAAAACTAAATATACAAAAAGTGCATTTCTAGCTCTTTCATTAGATTCAGGCAGACTAAAAAAATATTATAACCTATAAAATAACACTTCATTATGTAAAGTCTTTAGATTGACAGTAATATACAAGACACAATTATTGTGTTTGTAAACATCTCAATAGTTTGTCTACAACAGCGCCGTACAGGTTTGAAATAAAAACTAAACATCAGTTCAGTTTAGATGTAACATTGTGCTCTGCATGTAATTCAAAGGTCTAAGTGTTCCGATTAGAGCACGGCCGGTTGATAATGTGTCTTTATTGTTGACATTTACAAACAATTCGCTTAAATTATCCAAACTCTTTCGCTATGACTGTTTCCATCTTGCATGCTTCATTTGTTGACAAATATACACTACAAATCTTTCCATATCGTTACAATGCTCATAACATTTGATATACAACCCCATGTAAAGGAAATAACTCTTTGAGGAAATACCAATAAAAGTGAAGAATAGCAACTTACGTGCTGAAATCAAATATGTTTGATCGATGATGAGCAGACGGCGAATATGACTTCACACCCCTAAGTGGTTTGTGGGCCGGCTGATAGGTGGGTGATAAGGGCCCGGTTGACGTGCACAACGTCTTTTTCTTTCGTCGAATGGACGAAAACGATCGACGTAGCATTGTTACCCCACCTGATAATGTATCGAGTGTGCTTTCTGTAAGACTGTGCCGGTTGGACATTGTTATTTTGTAATTGTATTTCTGACACTCACTAAATAAGTCTTTCACCAGTCAGTTATCACTATCTTGATGTTTTTTTTTTTATATTTCCTGTATTTCTTTCTCATTGAATATTTTAAACTTTCACCGATTGACTACTGTTGTCCTCGGAACTTTCTTACGAAGTGTTTTAAAATGTTGTAGAAAAAGATAGGAGGTCCCTCGTGTTTACTGTTTCTCATTTCATTCTCTAATTCAGACTAATTATTTCTCTGCGAAATATAAGTTTAAAAGCAGTATTTTATTTATTTTTATCTTACTATCAATTTCATATCATTTTTGTTTCAAGTCACACACAGTTTACCTATGAAAAGCTCTTCCAAGTTTACATTCACTATTTTAAAATGTTTTCAAACTGAATGCTTACCAGCCGTTTTTGTTTGTTTGTTTGTTTGTTTTTTTTTTAATATGTTAAACGCGATTCTGAAAAAAGAAACAACATAGATTTTCATTATTCCCCCGAATCCAATTATCAATGAATACATTACATGGTCATTAAATTTTTATATATATATATCTGATACTGCCAGCTTTACGTTATCTGCTTCTACATATACTTCAGATTCAATCTTTTCCCTATTGAGTCTTTCTTTAGTGATTGAAAATATGTTCTATTTATTAGATCTCAAAAGAGATTGATAAATAACGTATATCTCCTTTTTGTTTTGCTTTTGCAACATCCCAATATTGAAAAAAAAAATATGTATAGCAAAAGGAGAAATGACTGTTAATGAGCAATATCCTCTTTTGCTAAAAAAGTTTCACATGAGCTCACGTTTTAACCCTTTGCCTCGTCTAGTGTTTTAACAACCTTGAGGATATAGCTTTAAAAAAAGGACAAAAATGCTGATTACAGTATTTTCTTCTTTTGCAACAATTTTTTGGAACCTTAAAAACACAAAGTCCAACATTTGAGCAATGTGTCTCTTTGCAAATACATTTTTAGTTTAAGTCTACGACTGTTACCTCAACGATAAATATCGTGTATAATCGAACGTTTTTGTAAAGGGTATTCGGCCAATCTCGGCAACTTCCGTCTTTCAATATGAGAGTTAGGGGCTGTAGACTCACTAAATCATCGGTAAATATCGTGTAACTTCGACGTTTCGTAAAGGATATTCGGCCAATCTCGGCAACTTCCGTCCATTAATATGAGAGTTTGGGCCTGTAAATTCACTAATTCATCGGTAAATATCGTGTAGCATCGAACGTTTTTGTAAAGGCTATTCGGCCAATCTCGGCAATTTCCGTCATTCAATATGATAGTTAGGGCCTGCAAATTCACAAAGTCATCGGTAAATATCGTGTAGCATCGACCTTTCATAAAGGCTATTCGACCAATCTCGGTAGCTTCCGTCTTTTAATATGACAGTTAGGGGCCGTGGACTTTCAACAAGTCTACATATTTGTGAATTGATAAAGCATTTAACCGCAATCAAGGACAATGATTCTTATCCCATAAGGATGTTTCAAATGTTTCTGCTTTTTTTTCCAAGAGGTAATGAGTTAATTGTTCATAGATAAAAGATAGAATCAAATACTTGGAAGTGAATATACATACTTGAATGTGAAAGATAAACAATGGTTTTATTAATTGTCTGATTCTCTTTTCCTTCCTTTTCATATACAGCTGAGCCTATCTCTGTAAAAAGGGAAGTTAATGCATCTGCAAAAAGTATCGACCAAGGTCAGCCTGTGCAATACGCGCAGGCTGACCTTGGCCGACACTTTTTGTACTTGGTCAATTTTCTGCATGTCAAAGGACCAGTTTACCGCATGATTTAGTGGGTTGTTGCACAATATGAATTTTATTGATCAATAATGATGTGATGTTTCGCTTTGCAGCATGCCTCATGGACATATACATGTATAAAGCCCCCTTTTGCTTCAGCATGCCTCAGATGTACTGGCTTATAGTGATGAGTATGAAGTTTTGTTGAATTCATATTTAAACGTTTTCTTTTTTTAGATTCTAAAAATCGAAGCAAAATTTACAAAAGAAATATATCACGACAAATAGCCAGGCATTGCTAGACCAACATTAAAGGTTTCTTTAATGTAGTTCTTTAAAGTGTTAGATGACCTCTTTATTTATTTCGTTCCAGCATTTCTAAAGGCTAGTTAAATGTCACGTAATTAACAGCTGGCATCGAATTTGTTTGATCATGTTCAAATACGTAGGTACGACGAGACATACTTTGCTTCACAAAATTAGAAGTTAGACATGTACCTCTTCACAAAAATACAATGACATATAATAATAGTCACGTTCGATCATGGGTTGATTCATTAGTATTATATAACAGAATATGGAATATGGAATGTTACAATGCATACTAAAGAGTTGGCGTTACATATTAACAAAAGTATGTGCTCATAGAAACATCAATTATATCGAAGATACAATGGTATACAATTCAAATGGAAGTTATGACAAATTAATGCTATTCTAACTGTCAGTAAATATCTTAGTTTTAGAATAAACTTGTTAAAGATACTGGATACTGGATTTTTAATCGATTTCTAATTGCAAAACAACCAGCTCATTATCTAAACATTAAAATCTAAACTTTTTAAATCAGTGTAAACGTCCAGGTTTTTCTGTAATCTTCGTAGAAAAAAAATATGTATTCAGTTGTATGTAACAGGTTCAAAGAAGGAATTTCGATTCACTAAACACATTTCATTATACATATTTAACGGCTTTTACAACAAATTTCAACTTGGCAACGATGCCCTCTGCACCTATTCATTATTTCCTTGAGTAACGTAAACTGTGCTTCTCACAACTGTCTCTAGCAACAGCCATACTTATAATCAACATTATCCAAATCGAGACAGTGTTTAGAGGCTATGAAATAATCCTGACACAAAGACTTTCATCGGTCTATTGAAAGTTTTTTTTTTCATCTAGCTCAGATTCAAAGTTTCAACTCTTTGACCACTGTGCGTTACCATTGACTTACCGAGGCTCGGTATCTTTGAACGGAATAAACGAGGTAATCGATTTTTTGAATTATTTTTTCCAAGCTGACATAAAGTTTTGAAGAGGAAATGTATTCTGAAATAGATTAAAAAATAATTGTACCTGTAAGGGGCAAAAACCTGATGTGACTAATTCATTCACAATTCATGAAATGCATTTTCTACCGTTCCCTTCCGGCTTGACGATTTTTAACGGTCAATATTCACTAGCTTTTGTATGCATTTGCATTATAGATCTGTCAAGGGAGGCTGCATGGCTTATTGACGTTATATATAAATTCACAAGAGTGCAAAAATACAAAGGACTGTTAGAAGAAGAATAATTCTGTACATTGAATGTGTCTCTTATTGATGTAATCATGAAAATAGTAGAGATTAAATCCAATAAACTGCCGTTACAGTTTGCTGTTTTCATATTCCCATGTGAATGAAATATGGAATCCTGTTTCTAGACTTAAAAAGGTGGAAGGGGATGAGTTTATATTATTGAAGTATTTTATCGATTTCGATATAATTTCTTTAAATTAAGAAAATGAAAATATTACTTTGAAATTAAGAGTCGCTTTAAAAGTCATTAAAGCACAGTCCTTGATAATGCTATCGTTTTGTTCTATTTTTAAGTAACTGAGTGATTCATAATCTGTGATAACATGCAACTTTTTGTAAACTATATAATATTTTATGTGAACACCGTTAATCAAATTTATATTCTCTTTTTTAAAGGCAAATAAATGGATCCATGATGGACATACACGCCTGACCTGATTTCAACGCAAAAAGATACGCTTTGATTTTACTACTATAAATGTCCGCACTTAACTCTTTAACTTTCAACTTAATCGAAAACGATCGCATGCTAAAACAAATTCAACTTAATATATATACATAATAAATTATTAAATTATTACATGTACGAGTATGTACACAACAGAAGTGGCATCTCTAAGTTGTCCATCAGGTTTCCCCCAAAAAAAATCTCAATGCTTGATCATTTATCCATGCTAGCTTTTTATCAAATTATAGTTTATTTATTATACTGCCATCTTTTTAGACACGTTATCAGTTGATAATTATACTTGAGCACTATCGAACACTCTGATACTGAACCGACAGTAAAATAATGCAATGTATTCTTAAATGTTCGTATACTTCAAGCTTCCTAACGCTTTAACATACGACCAAAATTTGAACTCCTCTAAATAGGAAGGTATTTGAAGATTGCAAATTAAATTCTGTATAAATAATGATATTTGTATTTAACTTTAAGAAGGTAGAAGCCATTGTGCAAAACAAGAAAAAAATTCGACCTTTCGATTTGTGAAAGTAGTTATTGACCAAAAAGGATTAAAATAAACGTTGCTCAAATTATGAAACTTGTCTCAGGGAGGAATAGAAAAGATTGTGTGAAAAGGAGAAAATGCTGGTAACCAGCATTTTCTCCTTTTCACACAATGTTTTCAGAAACACTACTGAGTCAGAGTCATTAAAACTCATGGTTGTGTGGTACAGAGTCAAGTGACCGACTAATGCAGCAGATATGTAAACATATACCTATATCATGTATGCAAATCAAATGAAAATGTCGAAGTTTGCCCGTGGTTTGTACATTTCTTTGACGATTTCAGGACTTTTTCAAACATTACTTTCACAGAAGCCAGTGCATAAATCTGTATTTTCCCGATCTTTCTTTGAAGTTTTCTTGTTCTAACCTCAAAATAAGTAATTACAATAGATTAAGCATGTCAACATTCAGTAGTAAAGAGGTCATGCATGCTGCTAGCAACGAAGGTGGTGGAAATGACTGTATCTTCGGTTTGTGCATTTGTAGGGCATTTTAAGACATTTTAAAGATTAGGTTTGCCGAAGAACGTTAAAAAATCTATACTTTCCTGAATTTTCTGATGATTTTTCTTAACTCGTTGATCGAATTTTACCCCTCACTAAACGACTAAAATGCATTTTCTCCATTTTTCTCAATGCTTTTTAGAGCCTGGAACCTGGATCTAATTTTCTGAATAATTGTAATTTCGCATGTTATGTGGTGGCCTATAATAGCGTAAAGAAGTGGCTTCACTGTGTTTGATATAATTTTAATTGGTTTAATTATCCAATATATATCGCAATTTATTTATAATAAAGACCTCTCTATCCAAGAACGCAAATTAAATACCAACAACATAGGCTTCGGAACCTAAAATTAGTACACTGCATATAGTCTACAGAGTTGCAGATAAGAGGGAGTGATAGTATTCTAAATCCATTGTTTCTCTTCCAAACCCTATGTTGTGGGTACTCATTAGAATCGTCTCGACGAGACGATTCTAATGAGTACCCACAACATAGGGTTTAGTCGAGAAAAATTCATGTCTTCAATTTGGAACTCAAATTCACTGCCTATGTCAGGATCTCTGTGTAGCGTAACAAACATTCTAGGAACAGTTTAACAATTCAGCATGAATCGCTATTCTTTTATACTGATATTACTGGCTATTAAAAAACAAATACGGTCGTTTACGTCTTGAGTAACGACAGCATAGGGTTCGGAATTTGAGAAATTAGTTCACTGCATGAACAGCAACAAGATAAAATACTATAGTTTTACAAACCAATATACACCGCAAAAAACTTAATATTAGAGACTTCTCCGTCCAATAGATAAATAACACAGTATTTTATAAATATGTTTAGTACCAACAACATAGGCTTTAAAACGCAAAGAACGGTTCCACTTCATACAGCAATAAACGTTTAAGTTACAGTTTTACAATCCAATATACACCGCAAAACTTTATACAGAAGAGTTCGCTATCCAATAAGTAACACGGTCTTACACTAATCAACGTGAAAAATTCATTGAACAAGTCGCGTCGCTTCCTGGCCTAATATATTTCAACAGTGTTAGAGAAACTGTGTGTACGGTGTCCTAATAGGGCCTTTAGCAGACTGCCGGAGAAGTGCTTGAAGAAAAAACGTTGTGTGTGGTGGCTAAAAGTTTACTTCGCGAGGCTTTGATTTGACACTCATTGGAAAAGTCACGTTACTTTCTGACCTTATGCATATACCTCTTAACAAAACGACAAAATTTTTAGACAGGTCCAAATTGAAGGCATTTGCAGAGGACAAATAATTGTGGTTGAAAAATGGAAATTTGTTGTTTGAAGGGTAGAAAACATTGTGGGAAAAGGAGAAAATGCTGGTTACCAGCATTTTCTCCTTTCTCACAATGTTTTCAAAGGGCTTCTTGCATAGGGTCGTTAAAAGTCAGGATTGTGAGGTAAAGGGTTAACCCTTTGCCACACGACAAGATTTTAGACCTGTCCGAATTGAAAGCGTTTGCTGATGACATTTTCAACGTGGCTCATATGAAATAATTTGTCTTTGATAGGGAAGAAAATATTGTGGGAAAAGGAGAAAATGCTGGTAACTAGCATTTTCTCCTTTTCCCACAATGTTTTCAAAAGCCTTCTCTTTCAGGGGTGTTAAAAGTCGTCATTGTGTGGTAAAGGATTAAAGATGTACCAGACACTATGTTTACGATGTCCAATTAGGGCCATCAGCGGACTATGTGATATGTGCCGGTGTAACGTTGTAAAGTGACCCCCATAGAATAATGACCCCCCGGTCATTATTTTATATAGAATATGGACACCCCGGTCATTATTTTATAAAGAATATGGACCCCCCGGTCATTATTTTATAAAGAATATGGACCCCCCGGTCCATATTCTATATAAAATAATGACCGGGGGTCATTATTCTATGGGGGTCACTTTACAACGTTACAACGGATTAAAAACTTGTAAGTAGTGGCGAATGGGTTACTTCGCGGGGTAGGGATGCTGTGCGGTTTGAAAAATTCATTGAACACGTCGTGTTAATCAAAGTCATAACCTGTTATGTTTCAAACTAGCACCTATTTTTTTTTTTTAGTTCGGCTTTCGTTGGCGTATACAGTATTTACTATAAAAACTGCATTCTTTTACAAAAATGTTTTCGTGGTCTTGAATAATTCATTTGACTAGAACATGAGATAAATTTATTTTGGATTGTCGGCTAGGATATTGATCAGATTTCATCGTTTTAACCGTTCCGTGATCAGTCGCGTCGCATCTAAGCCTGGTACACTTACAATATAAATGTATCTACAATTTCATCAAAATGTTAACCCTTTACTCCATAGATACTCATTTCTACGCATTGCTTATAGGAGCCTTTGGAAAACATTGTGGCAAAAGGTGAAATTGCTCGTGACGAGCAATTTCACCTTTTGCCACAATGTTTTCTATACTATCAAAAGGTGTCATATACGCATAAGAAACAGCTTCATCCTTGCTGTTATTAAGGGTCAATTAGAGATACCATAGAAATACCTCATGGGGTAAAGGGTTAGAACGAGCTGAATAAAAGAAATAAAAAAAAAGACGAATTCCTTCTACAACTAACTTCAATCTCAGACACATCATCGTCAAATATATCAAAACGTTTTCAATGTCCTGTGTGGCTCAGTGGTAAAGTGTAGGACTCGTGACCTGGAGGTCCCAGGTTCGAGCCTCGCTGGCTCCACTGGGTTTTTTCACAGGAGTGTCCTTGGGCAAGACACTTCAGAGCCTAGCCTAGTACTGGTGAAACCCAGGAAACATGAATATGTGAACTGTCGCCGTGATATGACTGAAATACTGTTGAAAGCGGCGTGAAACATCATACAAACAAGCAAACAATGTTATCGTCAAACTGAAAGAAAGTCCATTCGAGCTCCCGTAGTCATGTGATACATGCGTTGAAGCACGTGATAAGAGTAAAATCTTTTATAGTATTATAGAAAAAAACGTTCCGTAAGATATCACAGCAGAAAAAAAAGTTAATGAAGATTTAGTAAGGCTTCGCGTTAACTTTTCAACTGACGAGATAAATCAAATAAAAAGATTCCATGGTAACAGTAAACTCTCAAATACTGCGATTTTTCGAAATTAATTGAATCTCATAGATTCTCAACGTATCAGACAGTGTTGATCAAGATCAGACTGCACGTTTCGTGCAGTCTGATCTTGATCTATACTGTCTGCAATCGTTTCTTACGTTCCACTTATCGGTCTGAAGGGTTCCCTCCAAAACCGAATTTTCCTTTTGGGAATCATGAATATTGCCGACATTTTTTTTTCACGATAATTTATTTTCCTAGGTTCGTATTTACCAACTATTTCCCAGGACATTTACAATCTCATTCACAAGAAATTTCTAGATAGAGCGTCGGCCTCGAAACCAAAAGGTCCCGAGTTCGATACCCGGGAGCGGGTGCAAACTTTGGAACTTCTCATTGGTCCACATATTCGGTGCGAGTACTGGTGTATGCATAATCGAGAGAGATCAGTATAAGTTGTAAGAACTTGTTTCTCAATTGATGTAAAATGAATATATTTAAAGTAAACTACGAAATTTTCAAATTGAAGGTAACACAACTTTTGATTGGCTATACCAAATGTTTTAGCCAATGGTAGGTTGCGTTACTTTGTAAATCTGGAATTACCCCAAGAATACAATTATGAATGGTTAATAAGTATGAGACCCTGTCTACGATGCCATTCTCTTTGTATCTGTCTTAGAGATCCGCGGTGGTACAGCGGTTGGAGCATTGAACTTGCAACCTAGAGGTCCTGATCAGATCCTTGCTGGTATCATTGGCTAAATAGAAGTTTTCTTGGGTAAGGCATAATAGAGACACAGCCTAGTGCTGCCGGGTGAAATCAAAGTAGGTTTGGTTTTATCAAGTTCCTTTTTATTTTCAGTGAATGTTGTTGGGGTACAATTATTTACAGCAAAGATAAACCCGACCATTGTATCAAAGATGGACAAATAAATATGAGCCGTGTTCCAGCAAAACGGGGCTTCGTGTGTCTCCCTTATACACGATACTAGCCCAAGTTGTCACATAATTATAGATCCAAGGGGGCCGCTTTTTTCTAAAACCTACTTAATCATGAGGTAGATTGGTCCTTTGACAAGTAGAAAATTGACTAATGGCGAAAAGTCTCGGCCAAGGTCAGCCTGCGCGGATTGCGCAGGCTGACCTGAGTCGATACTTTTTGCAAATGCATCAATTCCCCTTTTTACATAGAGCACGGCTCAAATGAGATCATCTTCGCTAGCCAAGGTTACGATCACTATGTTGATCTTACCTTGGCTGATTGAGCCTGATTTCGAGTTTCCTGCAATGCGCCCTCTATTGGATGTTGGTTATTACCCCCTTTACATCATATTTCTGAAAGCCAATGAAATATCATTTTGCAAACCGCTTACGAATACATTTATTCAACATGAAGTGATAAGCAGACATCTACGTGGGTTCCCATGTTTACCTTCTATTCAAAAGGTCGCTACCTTTCGTTGCAGTTAGAGCTGGCTACATCCAATGAAAAAGCGTATCGGGGGAATGTAAAAATCAAGCTCGATCCGCCAAGGGTAGAGTAGCGTAGTGAATCGTCAGCCTTGGCTTTCGAAGATGACATGAAATGTGCTCTGGCAAAAGGGGGGTTAATGCATATCTGTGATGAATTATAACATACAGGTTATCACAGGTTAAGCTTTATCCTAGTAAATAACTTTACTGAAATTTTCATTTCGATAGTTACTTAAACCAAAATATTGCTGTTTCAGAGTTATGTTTTAGGGAACAATTAGACTAAATATTGCTTGTAGGGTCAGGTGGCAGGGGACTTGGAAACTAGTTCACCCCTATGGTGAATCATGTCGTCCCGAGCCGAAAGCAACAACAACAACAGCAACAAAAACTGACTTAGACTACATTTGACATGTTGTCTGCAAATGCTTTCTTTTCGGACAAATCACAAATTTTTTCAACTAGTAAAGTTAACGCTGTACATGAAAAAAAAATCCTTAAGATTAAAAACGATCGATGTTGTCTGTAACAGGGTAGAAAACTTTATGAGGGGAAAAAGGAGAAAATGTTAGTTACCAGCATTTTCTCCTTTTCCAACGAATTTTCCAAATTATTTTTTGGGTCAATAAATACAGAATTTGATCATTGTTGATGACTGTTAACCCGCTACCACACAATCCCGACTTTTGACGACCCTGAGAAAGAAAGCCTTTAAAAACATTTTGGGAAAAGGAGAAAATGCTGGTAACAAGCATTTTCTTATTTTTCCTTAATGTTTTCTACCCTTTCCAAATCAAATTTCAATTTTTGATCCACATTTATTGTGTCTTCTGCGAATGCTTTCAATTTGGACAAGTCCAAAGTTTTGCCGTTTGGGAAAAGGAAAGCAGCCCAGTCTGCAGCTTGGGAAGAAAACTGAGCGTTGTACTAGTCAAAGAATCATCTTTGAAGATTGAAAAGGTGAAGTGGTCTCCGCGATATAACAGAAATAATTTTGAAAACGGCGTCAAAAACCTAAACAATCTAACAAACAGACACAAACAAATACAAACAAAGAAATACAAAACGAACGAAGAAATACAGACACACAAACAAGGGATTGATGGATTATAAAAGATTAGATTTCATTCAAATACTCCTTCTTTCCCCCCCCCCCCCCACTTGTATGCGTCCCTGATTCACATTAACAATATAATGATGATATATAGCATGTTTGCGGGTTTATATGGATTAATCTGCACATATAAAGATATAAATGTGTTTACAGGGCTTCTGTATCCAACGCTGTTATTTCATTTCTCCCCCTTGTCTCTTTCTTTGATAAGTTTTTTTTCCTCTTTCGTAGAGTTTCTACTGGCGAACTGAATAGTAAATTAACACAATACCATACAATCCCTACTTTTGACGACCTTAAAAAACAACCTTTAGAAAACATTGTGGGAAAAGGAGAAAATGCTGGTAAACCATCATTTTCCCCTTTTTTCCACAATGTTTCCTACCCTTCACAAAAGAAATTTCAATTTTTAGTAGCATTTATTTTGTCGTCTGTAAATGCTTTTGATTTGGAAAAGCCTAAAATATTGTCGCTTGGTAATGAGTTAAGTCAGTAACGCTGATTGAATTAATGTACAGTGTTTTACGCCGTTTCAACATCGTTTCAGTTACATTGCGGCGGCCAGTGCCAGCACATTTTCCCGAAGGCTGGATGATATTCATTGGGACATGATTTTTCCTCACTCACTACTGATCGTTGTTAGGATGAAGACTATGTGGGAAAGCAGCCAGTGACTTGGAAAGAAATGTTCGCAAAGTCCTGGTAAGAAAAACCTTTAGGAAAGCATGGATAGGTGGACTAGCTGCTGAGATGTACCTGAGTTGGTGTTGAAAACGGCATTAAACTCCCTGCAAACAGATAGTTTCTAGTTCTCTTAAGTTTTATTTGCGCATACCTTTTGTTCCTTGATCTTGAAACACATATCGTCGGTTTACGAGCTACTTCAAAAACCTCGTAACTACAGCTTCTTGCAAGCTGTAGTTACGAGGTTTCGAAGTTCACCGACGATATTCCACCGCAACCAGACAAAATAACCTGCATAAAAAGCATCTATAAGTCTTATTCTAATTTGCGAAAGTAACACGATTTCTGATTGGCTAAACCTTAGAAAGTTACACGATTTTTGATTGGCTAAACCTTAGAAAGTTACACGATTTCTGATTGGCTAAACCTTAGAAAGTTACACGATTTCTGACAGGCTAAACCGAATGGTTTAGCCGATCAGAAATTGTATTATTTTGAAATTTCAACTAAGAATTCAAGACTGAGTGCAAAGATAGACCAAAGCCAGATTCGAACCGAAGACATCGTTCAAAAGAGTTCTAATGTCAATCAACGGTCTTCATCTTTCTGCCTACGTGTCTCTCGCTTGCCCCCTGTCTCTGTCCTCTCACCTCCCGCGCACCCCCCCCCCCTTTCCCCCTTTCCCCCACCGCTTCATCGGCATCGTGATCTACATCGGATTGTAACTATGGGCATGTCTCTACGTCAACCTAATGATGATATAGCATGTCTGGGGCTTCTGGAGTTAACGTGACACTAATTAAATCAGTCTTAGGGAAAATGTAAACGTGTTTTGCAGGTCTTTATGGGTATTTTGCAGGAATCCGCTTTATATCCTTATTACCTCGTCTGTTCTGCTTTTCTCGTTCATTTCATGGTCTGGCATGTCTAGGGAAACCTTGGAACTACATGAATTATGTGAGCTGGCGCCGTAATATGACTGAAATAATGTTGAAAGCGGCGTAAAACACCATATCGTTGGTTTACTTCGAAAACCTCGTAACTACAGCTTGTTACAAGCTGTAGCTACGAGGTTTTCTAAGTAAACCGACAATAATAATGGATCAAGAAAATGACGTGGCTCTGCGGCAAATATATAAGATTTGCAGTCCAAGGGCCACCGGTTCGATCAAAAGCTCAAGCCTAGCATACAACGCCCAGGAACAGTATCGTTAGGGTTCTGGGTTCGAAATTTGGCTTTGTAAAAACTCTTCGGAAAAAACTGATTAACCCATTACCAAACAACAATATTTTAGACTGGTCCAAATCGAAAGGGATTGCAGACGACAAAATAAAAGTGACTGAAAATTTGAAATTTGTTTTGTGAAGGGTAGAAAACATTGTGGGAAAAGGAGAAAATGCTGGTTACCAGCATTTTCTCCTTTTCCCACAATGTTTTCTAAAGGCTTTTTTCTCAGGGGCGTCAAAAGTAGGGATTGTGTGGTAATGGGTTAAGGTAGTAGACCCGTAACACTTCTAGTGCAGCATGGAATAAAATGTCTTAAGGTAAGACCTGTGTAATGGAAAACAGCTATTTCCACTAAAATGTCATTAAGCAAAATTAGCTATAGTTAAAAATGAGTATTATTGAACAACTTTCACCTTTTCATTTTTTCCATTTTTCCTTCTTTGAATTATCATTTATAAATCTAAAACCGCTATATTCTCAATTGAAAAAAGAGATAATAATTACCTCCCTTTTTTAGAAAACAAACAAAAGTACCAAAAAGATAGTTTCAAGAGAGACATAAACGGAATTTCTGATCCGTGAGAAATGTGCAACAATATTATTTCTGCATAAATCCTTATTTATCCTTATTTAACAACCAATTAGAATTTTTGCCAAATGTTCACCGGAAGTGCATCACACAGGTCTTACCTTAATAGTATATAAATATAGATTTGTGAAGATATAATACTTTTGCACATCTTAAACCGACCAGAAATTCCTTTGATGTCTATCTTGAGATTATTTGTTGATACTTTTGTTAGTTTTCCATAAAAGGGAGGTAATTATTATATTCAGCAAATTTTGCAGGATAATATTATAATGGAAATAGCTCTTTTCTGTAACGCATCCACCACCTTAAGATCTTGTTTTTTAGTATTTAACCCATTACCACTCAATCCCTACTTTTGACGCCTCTGAGAAAGATGCCATTAGAAAACAATGTGGGAAAAGGAGAAAATGCTGGTAACCAGCATTTTCTCCTTTTCCCACAATGTTTTCTACCCTTTACAAAAAAAAATGTAAATTTTCAGTCACTTTTATTTTGTCGTCTGCAAATGCTTTTGATTTGACCAATCGTAAAATATTGTCGTTTGGTAATGAGTTAAGGTAGTGGACCCGTAATAGAAAAAAAAATAGTTCGATTACAATATCTTATTTCATGCTTTCCGGTAGGATATCGAGAATTGGCAGTGAAAATATTTTTCGATCTTACACTGGTACCACCAGTGAAAATACCGATTTTCACGTTCTTGTTGCCTAGGTAAATTGCGCGTGCCTAACAACTAGATGGGAAATATGACGTCATATACCTTACATTTCACGTGCTTGACGTAACGTTGCTATGCGGGAGGGGTACGCCACGGGGAATAAGGAAAAAGAACTGTACTGAAATTTGATAAAGCTCCTCCCAGAAAGGGTTAAAAGCATAAAATAAATAGAATATTTGTTTTTTTTTGCGGTGTAAGATCGAAATTTATTTCATCTCGTGAACACCATCGGTAATATTTTCACTCGTGGCTGCGCCACTCGTGAAAATATTACCGATGGTGTCCACTAGATGAAATAAATTTCGATCTTACACCGAAAAAAAAAAACAAATATCCTCTATATATTACAATTTCTTCTATGATTAACACTTACAGTGCTGGATTAATATTACGGGGTACGGACAACCCCCCCCCCCCCAGGACAAACCCCCCCTAGGACAAAACCCCCATGGACAAAACCCCAATACCCTTAACTGAAAAGTGGACAAAACCCCCATGGTTTTAAAAAGATTCTTTTTGTACAATCATGTTGAAGTTGAATAAAATTTACTGCTTTAAATACCTGTGGGGGTAGTAAAGCATAATGTTTTTGTATAAGTTAAATTGATTTGATAAGAATTTTTTTTTTTTTCTTAAAATGGTGCTTTCTGATAAAAAAATGTGTATGTGTATTTTTCTTAAAATTGTGCTTTATGACCAAAAATGTGTTGTTTTCTGTATACATTCAGAATAAACCCCTTCTCAACACCTGTCTCACCCAAGTCTATATAGGTGTTAATATATCAATAGAAACTATCAACAAACTTGAGTTACAAATTAAAAATAAGATAATATGTAAATCATTTTTTGCCTTTCACTTCATGTTTGATTTTTTCCCCTTAAATCTAAGAGACTTGTTTTGAATACTTTAAAACTGTTTGCAAATTATGTGTGTTTTCTCAAATTTATATGTTTTTTATATATGATGGGGGTTTTGTTCTAGGGGGCTTTTATCCTATGGGGGTTTTGTCCTAGGGGGGTTTGTCCATGGGGGTTTTGTCCTAGGGGGGTTTTGTCAATGGGGCTTTTATCCTATGAGAGTTTTGTCCTAGGGGGCTTTTATCCTATGGGGGTTTTGTCCTAGGGGGGTTTGTCCATGGGGGTTTTGTCCTAGGGGGGTTTTGTCCTAGGGAGGTTTTGTCCTACACTCAATATTACGGACTGCTTCAATTAAGAACAGAATCCTCAGTACCGAATTTTCATTGTTTTTTTGGCTATATGTAAGGAAGTAGGGGACAGTGTAGATCCAAGATCAGACTGCACGTTCTGTGCAGTCTGATCTTGATCTACATTGTCCGCACAAACAAGTTAACTCGGTTCCAGAGCTTTATGGGTTAAAAATGAGTATTATTATACTACTTTAACCGAGCTACAGTACACTCCTCGCGGATTTTGCTCAAGTCCGCGAGCCGCGACGGACCAATTTGTCCGCGGCAAATCTGCTGTGCAGGTATCGGCCGCGGAAACGCGGCGGACGTGTCACCGCGGCCTCAGAAAATATCGGGCAACTTCACAGCAGGAGGTAAACGCGGTGGATCGCGGCAACGTTGCGAGGGATCGCGGGGGAATATTCGGCTGGCTGACTGTAAATTTTTATTCTTAAATATCTGTAATTTTCCCCCACTGTTTCGGGAAGCAGAAACTAATTCTTCCATTACGACCGCGACATTTTCGTACCATTACATGCGGATATAAGCTTTGCCAACAGGGATTACTTAATTTAAGATGCCACAAAACGCATTTTAATCAGCTATTCGCTAAGTTACAAATTTGTAGGCCTATCCCATATTTAGTGTTAGCGATATGAAAATTCGAATTTCGGATTAAAAGTGCAATTTCATGCTGGATTCCAAAAACCGAAAACCAAAGTTACTACTTCTTGATTGTTTGTGACTTACAAGCGTGTACTTTAAAAGTGGAAAAACTCCGACTGGAATGCCAATTAATAACTTAACCCATAGAGCGCCGAAAACCCATTACATAATCTAAAATTTGAAAAAAAAAACCACCAAGAACCAGCATTTTTCAATGTTGTTTTCGTCCTACAAGAGCGCAAAGTGTACATCCAAAATCAGACTGCACAATTCGTGCAGCCTGAACTTAATTTTTATAAGTCGCAAAGGCAATTATTGTTGTGAATGCCGTATAATGGGTTAAAGAGCAAAACCGTGTAATGTAGCATTATCGAAAATTTACCACTACACCCGCGGTCTGAAACTGCACACTAGGAAAAAAAAGGCACTATTTTAAAGTTCATGTACAACAGGCTTCAGGTGTATTTTCATCACACATTCTTTCTTACCCTTCATTAGATGAAACAGATAATAGCAGTTATTGGCCATTTCTTTTTTTATTCTGTTGATAATTAAAAACTTGAACACAATTTAAAAATTATGCTACCCTGTACGTGTATATTATCACACTGTTTATCCTCATTTTCTCAGTCTCTGGATGTAAGGAAACCAAAGGGTAACGAATAGAACTGTACATATATTCAGCTTTTTCAAAATGCAGGCTGGATCGTCAGAAAAACAAAATATCGGTCCACATTCTGAACTAAAATGATCCTCTTGTTCTCTTAACCCTTTCCCAAATGACAAATTTTAGACTCTTCCAAACTGAAACAGTTCGCAGACGACAATTTTAACTTTTATAACAATGGCAGAAAATTATCTGAACGGGCAGAAAACAGTGTGGGAAAAGGAGAAATTGCTCGTTACGAGCAATTTCTCCTTTTCCCACATTGTTTGCAAAAGACATGTACTGCAGACACGTAAAAACAATGGCTTGTTTGGGAAAGGGTTAAATAAAAACCCGCTCTTTTCATTGCCTTTTAACCCTTTACAAAAACATTCCCATAGCTGTGGATTGGATGCACTTTTATTTCATGCCTTCCGGTAGGATATCGAGAAATAGCAGTGAAAATATTTTTCGATCTTACACTGGTACAATCAGTGAAAATACCAATTTTCACGTTCTTGTTGCCTAGATAAGTTGCGCGTGCCTAACAACCAGATGGGAAATATGACGTCATATACCTTACATTTCTCGCGCTTGACGTAATATTGCTATGCGTTGCTATGCGGGAGGGGCACGCCACGGGGAATAACGGAAATGAGATGTACTTGATTTTGATAAAGCTCCTCCTAGAAAGGGTTAAAGCATGAAATAAATAGAATATTTGCATTTTTCGGTGAAAGATCGAAATTTATTTCATCTCGTGAACACTATCGGTAATATTTTCACTCGTGGCCCTGCCACTCGTGAAAATATTACCGACGGTGTTCACTCGATGAAATAAAGTTCAATCTTTCACCGAAAAAAACAAATATCCTCTATATCATCTTTTATCATACGTTCGCCAAATGACCAGAGCTTTCGATTTGCCTTAAGACAGCATTCATTTATTTAACATTGAAAGCGATATAAAACATTAGTCAATCAATTAAATCAATCAGCCAATATGCATTTATCCATTCTGAAGATTCTAACCAATACCACCCCCTCCATTGTCTCAAATCCTATCTGCAACCATCTTAGCGAGCCAAGGTTACAATCACTACGTGGATCTTACCTTGGCTGATTGAGCGCGATTTCGAGATTCCTGCGATGCGCCCACTATTGGATGCTGGTTATTACCTCCCTTTACATCATATTTCTAAAAGCCAATGTAATATCGTTTTACAAACCGCTCACGAATACACATGAAGTGATAAGCAGACATCCACGAGGGTTTCCATGTTTACCTTGTATTCGAAAGGTATCGACCTTGTTCTATTTTTATCAAAGATGAAATGCTACCAGCGATTTCATTCGTTGCAGTTAGAGCTGGCTGCATCCAATGAAAAAGCGTATCGAGAGAATGTAAAAATCAAGTTCGATCCGCCAAGGGTAGAGTAGCGTAATGAATCGTCAGCCTTGGCTTGCGAAGATAATCCACAACCGACCGCGCCGCCGAGGGTTGGCCATAGTAACCGTGGACTATCTTGCTTTTAATTACTATCTAGACAAAGTCATAATTTATTTTAATTGTCTCGTGGCGTATGGATTAACCGACTTACTTCGCCATACATATATGAATATTGGTCGTATCTCTTTACCCAATAGATCCGAGTTTGAAAGCCCTGCATGAGAAAGAAGCCTTCTGTAAACATTGTGGGAAATGGAGAAAATGCTGGTAACCAGCATTTTCTCCATTTCCCGCAATGTTTTTAATTAAGACTTCGCAAGGCAAGGTGCATGTATCTAACCTAGCCTGAAAACAATATAAGCCGTGCTCTGACAAAAGGGGGCTTAATGCATCGCTATAATGCATGATACCAAGGAGGATCACATGATTACGGAGACATAGTAGATACATTTTATTTCAACAACTGAGTTAGTCATGAGGTAGATCTAGCCTGGGACATGCAGAGAAAGTGATCAACGGCGATAAGTTTCGACCCAGGTCAGCCTGCGCGGACTGCGCAGGCTGACCTGGGTCGATACTTTTCGCCGATGAATTAAGACCCCCTCGTGGCTCATATACATTAGACATATAAATGTCACACAAACATTAAATATATCTTTCAAAAGGAAGAAAACATCATGAGAAAAAGAGAAGACCCTGACTTCCAGCATTTTGTTCTTGTCCTACATTTTTTTTTTTTCGAAAAAAAATAAAGGTTAAAGACACAATAGCTACCTTATATCAATGGTTAGAGGCGCATACTTTCCAACATCCGTTTTAACTTTCTCCATCGCCCACAATATTTTTTCATCCTTTAAGAGTCAGACCCACTAGATGAGTAATATCTGACAATGTCGCCTGCAAAGGCCTTGAAATTAAACCAGTGTGAAATGTTATCGTTTGGTAAAGAGTTAACCCTTTACCAAACAATCCTTGATTTTTACGACCTTGAGAAAGAAGCCTTTTGAAAACATTATGGGAAAAAGAAGAAAATGCTGGTAACCAGCATTTTCTCCTTTTCCCTCAATGTTTTCTCCCCTCCTAGAAACAAATTTAGTCGTTTATTTTGTCGTCTGCAAGTGCTTTCAGTTTGGACCAGCCTAAGATTTTGTCGTTTGGTGAAGAGTTAAGACGCGCCAAGCAGCCTCTAAGGTTACAGCAATGGCTGTCATTCCTGTGTCCGGCTCATACACGGCGGATGAACATTTCGCTTACTTATTTGCAACCGTTTGACATATTAAACCCAATACCACACAATCCCTACTTTTGACGCCCCTGAGAAAGAAGCCTTTTGAAAACACTGTGGGAAAAGGAGAAAATGCTGGTAACCAGCATTTTCTCCTTTTTCCCACAGTGTTTTCTACCCTTTCCAGAACAAATGTCAATTTTTCAGTCACTTTTATTTTGTCGTCTGCAAATGCTTTCAATTTGGACCAGTCTAAAATATTGTCGTTTGGTAATGAGTTAAAGGAGGCATTTCAGATATTCTTCATCTGACCGAATTTCAAAGTACTAAAGTCACTGATATATTAGCGAATGTGAAATAAGTGTCCCACTTAAACATAAAACTTGGACGATTCATCAAAGATTGGTAAAAATGGTCTGATCCGATAATTAAATGCGTTCCGGTTTGTTCTGGTTATCAAATCCGATTCGGTTTGTTCTGGTTATTAAATCCGATCCGGTTCGGTCCGATGACTTTACCCATATTATTTCAACTTGTCACATAGGGAAATACCATGGAAAACTCTATTTTTTTATCTTTTATTGAAAAGAGAAAGTTAAGAGCATATCATTTTGACAATATGGGACTTAAATACTTTCTAGAGTTCACTATTAGATTAACTGCTTTTCTACGTTCTTATCGGTTGGACGAACTCGTAGATAGACGAGAGCCACAAACACCACAAAAGACACGATAATGAAAGTGCTTGCGTTGGGATAAGTAAAGATGAACTTGACTTTATGTACATTTAAGTAAACCTCTCCAACCTTACACACCATGACCGGTGTCGACACTAAGTATAAACACTGGTGTCAACACCAGTGTTTGTTCAACACCGGGTGTTTGTGGATGGTGTTGAACTGAAGCTCAAAACACCAGGTCCCAGTCAACACCAGTGTCAACACCGATGTTGACACCCGTCCGGTGTTGACATCGGTGTTGACCTTGCATGCCTTGGGGAATCCCCAGATTTTGATCCATTGGATGTTGTTCATGCTGTATGGCTGGCTTTGGTCTGACTTCACAAGTTTTTAACAGGTAAGATATCCTTATTTGGTGACAACAGGTTGCCGATAACAATAACGCCAACTTTGAAATCAAGCTGGTGTTAACTCCCAGGGGTTGGGTGTTAACAGAAAAAGAAACTCCTTCAAATTTTATCAGAATAAACACCAGCTGCGGTTTAGCTCAACACCTGGTGTTGAGGTTAACACCCAATACCAACTTTGAAATCGGGTAACACCAACACCAGGTGTTGACACCAACACCACTGCTTGATTTCAAGGTTGGTGTTGAAGTGGGTGTTAGTGTTGGTGTTGGTGTCGATGTCAACACCAAACACCAACTTTGAAATTGGGTAACACCAACACCAGGTGTTAACACCAACACCGCTGCTTGAGTTCAAGGTTGGTGTTGAGATGGAGGTTAGTGTTGCTGTCAGTGTTAACACCTGGTGTTAACACTGACTTTGAAATCACCCATTGTTCAAATTGGAGTGGTAGATATTTTGTAAATTTCGTTTTATAGAGTTTTGTCTGATTTCGCGCCAGAGATTTTGAGAAAATGCACTTTGGTCAAGAATGAGCATAAATTTTGAGGGACTGTTTTCAACGATGACGTCAAATTAGATGTCAAAATAAGGAGTTACCGAATGCGAAACGACATATACCACCAAATAACGAGTGTCACGAATTCGCATACATTTCCATTCGCGGAACTTCCGTAATCGGTAATTCGCAAATTTTTCGACACACGAATATATTCACGTACGTGTATATTCGAGTGTCAAAAAAATTGCGAATTACCGTAAGTGAATAATATTTTATTCGCGTGTCTAAAAAATTGCGAATTACCGATTACGGGACGTTTCGCGAACGAAAATGTATGCGAATTCAAGCCAGTCGTTATTCGTTAGTATATTTGTAGTAAGATATTCAAAAAGGAAAGTCGAATTTTCCAAATTCGCGAAATTGCAAAAATTTCGATATCGCAAACATTCCCACTTAAACAGTATTTGTCCGCCAATTTTTCACCCTTTTACCAAATGCAAACGTCCAGCTTTCTTACATTTGGTGAGAAAGAACATTCCATCATGTTTACATTGTAAAACAAAAAATCTTGCAACCTAAAAATCTAGACAAGCCCCTTTAAGGGAAGCTAACCTACTTTCCTTGCCAGGCATAAACATAATGTACAAAAGGGTGTTAGATGCATCTGTAAGATGCTTTATACCGATCAAGTCATTACATATGGCTTGTAAAGGACATTTGCGTAAAGTTTCGTCTCGGATCAGCCTTCGCAGTCCGCGCAGACTGATCCGAGCCGGCACTATCCGTTTTAATGATTTTTTATGTTTTGCAGAAGTCTTATGAGGAACAAAATCTAATGTAGACGTAAAGTGCCGTCTCGGATTAGCCTGCGCGGACTGCGAAGGCTGATGCTAGACGACACTTTACTCAAATGTCCGAATGCCCCTTTTCGTGTGTTGCAAGCCATATTATATCGTCGGTGTACTTCCAAAACCTCGTAAATACAGCTTTTAACAATCTGTAGTTACGAGGTTTTGGAAGTACACCGACGATATAGATATATAAACATTTTTAGTCTAATATTCGATTGGATCTAAAGACAGAACGGTTCTTTGACAAACAGAAAGAAATAAGATAAGCAAAACGTATCGACCCATGTCAGCCTGCGCGGACTGCGCAGACTGACATGGGTCGACACGTTTTGCAAATGCATTACGCCCCCTTTCCACAAAACACGGCTTGTTTATTAACGTAATGATATTTACTATAACGCATGTCCGGCTCTTCAATGACGGAAGATGCTCGGGCAAATCTGCTATTATGAAGGATTGGCTTATTTACCCTTGGCAAGACGACAAGAGGCCATTTATTTCTAATTGTGACCTATCACGCAAAAAGGGACCTTCTGGGAACTGCGAAAAGTGTCAACCCTGGTCAGATTGCACGAATTGTGCAGGCTGACCAGGGTTGACAATGTTCGCTTTAATGACATTTTCTGTATGAAGAGTGGTCATTGTACCTTGCTATATGATCATTTTTGAATTATCAAATAAAGCTGACCTGCACTATTGTTGATCTGTTTTCATCTAAGTGATGTAAAGAATTCCCAGATTGTCCCTTTTTTGCGCAATGGGTCACATTTTAAAAAAAAAATAAGACTTAAACAAGATGACGGAAAGGGAGAAATGCAGGTTGCAAATTTCTTCTCTTTTCCCCGACTTCATTGATTGATTGATTAATTGATTGGTGGATTGATTGATTGATTGATTTATTTATTTATTTATTCATTCATTCAATGATTTGTCTAGTGTTTTATACCGTTTTCAATATTATTTCAATTATATCGTAGCGGCAAGTGCACCTAGTAATGGTTGCTTGGATTTCTTTTTCAGTACATCAAACAATTTTCTTTTCTGCAGGCTGCTTTTCCACATAACTCATAGATCGGGAGCTTGCTTTCTTATGGTCGAAAGCAAGCAATTGTTTGATAAATGAGCTAGCCCTTTACCACACAACCCGGATTTATTTTTCAACGGCCCTGTAAAAAAATCTTTTGACAACTTGTTGAAAAAGGAGAAAATGCTCGTAACGAGCATTTTCACCTTTTTCCTCAATGTTTTCTACCCTTTCATAGACACACCCCGTTTATTTAGTCACATCTAAATTATCGTCTGCAAAGTCTGTCCGTTTGGATAAGTATTATCCCTTTACCACACAATGACGACTTTTGAAGGCCTTGAGGTAGAAGCCTTTTGAAAACATTGTGGGAAAAGGAGAAAATGCTGGTAACCAGCATTTTCTCCTTTTCTCACAACGTTTTCTACCCTTCCCATGGCAATTCTTAACTTTTCACACACATTTATTTCGTCGTCTGCAAATGCTTTAAATTTGGACCAGTCTATAAATTTTGTCGTTTGGTAAAGAGTTAATCCTTTACCATACAATGACGACTTTTAACGACCTTGAGGAAAAAGCCTTTTGAAAACATTGTGGGAAAAGGAGAAAATGCTGGTAACCAGCATTTTCTCCTTTTCCCACAATGTTTTCTACCCTATCAAACCAAAATTGCACCATTTGAGCCACTTTGAAATTGTCGTCTGCAAATGCTTTTAATTTGGATAGGTCTATAAATTTTGTCGTTTGGTGAAGAGTTAAACCATGTCGTTTGGTAAACACTTGATCAGTTTTCCGAGAAACAATCTACGATAAGTATGCCGGAAGCTATCATATGATTCGGGCGTTTCAACCACGGATGTACTGTATATGTACATCGTAACAATCTTTTTAAAGAGATTCAAGAAATTCGGTGATAGAACGGTCCTTTGACATGCAGAAAAATTGACCAACAGCCAAGAGTTTCAACCCAAGTCAGCCGGCAAGGTCTGCGCACACTGACCTGGGTCGATACTTTATGCAGTTGCACTGAAATCACTTTTCACAGAGCGACACTCATTTTGCTTGTGCAAAATCCGATCTTTATGCACAAATAGCGTAAAGGGGCCGTCTTAGTTCTTCATAAGTTTTACGAGATTATACAGTTAAACCTGTGTTAGAAGACCACTGTTCTGATACAACAACCCTTCTAACATTAACCTTCGGAAATTTGAACATACCAATTCTATGTGTTCCCGATTCGACGTTGAAGCCATAGGCTGCACAATTTACCATTTTTTTCGGCTGAATTCTTTGTTAATACTCAGATATCTGCGTATAATCATCAGCGTTCCTACTAATTTCTACTGACTGTAAACACAGGCTTACGCGACTATGACGTCACACAGGTAGGGAAGATAAGCGAATCAGGGGAAGTAAGCCATGTGCCATTTTTGGGGCCGTATATCAGCGTGACAATTCGAGCGTGATTTAAGGCATGTTACAGGGTGGTATTTCTGAAAACTGATGGACACATGTTGACTAACATTATTTGCAGCTGACTGGTGCCAAAAAAAAAAACAGTATGATCAAAATATTTTAGGATTTGCCCTTTAAAGACCACCTGCTATAAGAGACCAATATCAGTACTTCCCTTGACTGTAACACTGGTCTTAACTCTTTCCCAAACAAGCCCTTGTTTTTACGTGTCTGCTGTACAAGTCTTTTGAAAACACTGTGGGAAAAGGAGAAATTGCTCGTAACGAGCAATTTCTCCTTTTCCCACAGTGTTTTCTGCCCCTTCGGATAATTTTTTGCCATTGTTTTGAAAGTTAAAATTGTCGTCTGCAAACTCTTTCAGTTTGGAAGAGTCTGAAATTTGTCGTTTGGGAAAGGGTTAATGCTTTACCAAAGGACAAAATTTTAGACTGGTCCAAATTGAAAGAATATGCAGGCGACAAAATGAAAGTGGCTGAAAATTTAAAATTTGTTTTTTGAAGGGTAGAAAACATTATGCATGGGAAAAGGAGAACGTGCTAGTTACCAGCATTTTCACCTTTTCCCACACTGTTTTTTCTACATGCTTCTTTCTCACGGTCGTCAAAAGTAGGGATTCTGTGGTAATGGGTTAAATCAAAATTAACATATCGACAGAATAATTATGTAAAATGGAAATAGATTACGTCAGATGACTTTTTTTTCTCTATATTTGTGTGTGTGTGTTTGGGGGAGCAGAGGGCGAGGCGTGGGGGGTCGGGCGTTTAGTACCATTTCACATTCATTCGTATTTTACTTTTAGTTCGAATAAAAAAAAAAACAAAGAAATCCTTTGAGGAAGAGGACTAGTACAAAGTTTAGAATGACTGATTTTACGATCCGTGTCACAACATAAAACCCGACTTTTCCAACAACTTATCACACCTTAACACTAACCCACAAGGCAACATCTTACATGTCATGTTGAATTTGAAAGGACAAAATGAGAGATAAAATAAGGATTAAATAGCTCGCAATACGTAAATGGGGACATTCTGACGTTTGCGTAAAGCGTCGTCTCGGATCAGCCTGCACATTCCGCGCAGACCAATCAGAGACGACACTTTCCGTTCTTCTGTAACTTTCTGTTTTGTGGAAGTCTACCGTAGAACATATTCTAATTTAGTCGTAAAGTGTTGTCTCGGATTAGCCTGCGCGGACTGCGCAGGCTGATCCGAGACGACACTTTACGCAAATGCCCAAACACCCCTTTTCGCGTGTTGAAGGTCATATGAATGATT
Organism: Tridacna crocea; assembly: GCA_943736015.1. Taxonomy (NCBI): domain Eukaryota; kingdom Metazoa; phylum Mollusca; class Bivalvia; order Cardiida; family Cardiidae; genus Tridacna; species Tridacna crocea. The sequence continues at coordinate 68,167,888 of OX031057.1, read as the reverse complement.
TTGTCTATGAGTCGGTAGGAAAAAAAATTGTGGGGAAAAAGGAGAACATGGGGGGGGGGTACCTCCTTGTCGTGAAAATATGGGGTTGAGTTGTTGTGCAAAATTGTTTTTTGTCCAAAAAATATCGACAAAACCTCCAAGAAATGGCACCACTGTGACAAGAGGGATTGGTTACAGAGAAGAAAATCTTTTTTGAAAGAAGTAGTACCTACGAGTAATTTGATTAATATTTTAGGATGAGTTCGAAGACAAAAAAAAAAAACAACTTTTATTGCAGAGTAAGAAAATTCTTTTGATCATTTTCAGTTTGGTTTTCTTCTTTTATGGTGAATAATTTTATGCTCGGAACGATGGCATTTCCCGATTTTTCTCAAGTTTTTTTTTCTATATAAATACAAGGGGCAGGCTTTGTTTTGACGACCATGAGAAAGAAAGCCTTTGAGAACATTGTGAGAAAAGGAGAAAATGCTGGTAACCAGCATTTTCTCCTTTTCCCACAATGTCTTTTACCATTTTCAAATCAATTTTCAATGTTTGATTCACATTTATTTTGTCGTCTGCAAATGCTTTCAATTTGGACCAGTTCAAAATTTTGACGTTTGGTAAAAAGTTAATTTACGATTGATCTAATATGTAGCCCATTGTCCTTATTTGTAAGAGAAATAAAACTTTGAAGGCAATAGTAAAAAGATATGAAATTTTGCTAAATTTTGCTATTTCAAAGTTAGTTTTCTTTGGAAAATATATCTCTTTGTCGGACAGTGCAGATCCAAGATCAGACTGCACGTTCTGTGCAGTCTGATCTTGATCTTCACTGTCCGCAAAAGGTCCTTAGCGGCCTAAGGGTATAAGACCCACCAACACTCTCATCAAGTTACCATACCTCTCTTTGAAGTTTTCTTTCTAGCAAACACCAGAAAAACTCTCCTATAAATAGTCGCCAAGGTGACGATGAGAGGAAAGGCGGCAAGAATTATTTTTCAAAACAAGTACATAATTAGATTAAAATGTCAGGAAATGCTGAAAGACCTTTACAAGAGAGGCAAAAATGTTTTATCTTTGTCATATTTTTTTCTTTAAGGTAGTGGACCTGTAATTATAGAAAACAGCTATTTTAACCATATCATTATCTTACAAAATTTGCTATGATTGAAAAATGAGTATTACTGTACTACTTAAACCGAGCTACTTTTTTTTTTTCTTCTTAGAAATATAATTCATAAATTTAAAAACACTGTATTCTCATTACAAAGGGAGATAATAACGGAGACATTAATTACCTCCCTTTTCTGGAAACTAACAGAAGTATCAACAAATAATTTCTAGATAGACATCAAAGGAGTTTCTGCAAAATTATTATATCTGTATAAATCCGTATCTATCAACTATCAGGAGATGTTATTCCATGCTGCACTAGAAGTGTTACTAGTCTACTACCTTACTTAATTAATGATTACGTATTTAGAACGAGTTCTGGATCAAAACTTGAATCGAGAAAGAGCTTTGTACCATTACGTCGCCGGGAACCTGTGGCTCAATGCGTAGTGTGCGGGACTTGAGAAAAGGGGATCGCCAGTTCGATTCCCTGGCTCGGTCGATTTCCTTCTGAGGATTGATGGCAGTCATTTTGACAGGATTCATTCCTCTCTCGCCGCTGACCAGTGCTGCTACAACTGGTATAAGAAACTCTAGGAAAGCATAGATAGGTGCACTAGACGCCCCAATACATAGAGGATATTTGATTTTTTTCGGTGAAAGATCGAAATTTATTTCATCGAGTGGACACCATCGGTAATATTTTCACGAGTGGCGCAGCCACGAGTGAAAATATTACCGATCGTGTTCACGAGATGAAATAAATTTCGATCTTTCACCGAAAAAAATAAATATCCTATTTATTTTATGCTTTTAATCCTTTCTGGGAGGAGCTTTATCAAAATTCAGTACCGTTCTTTTCCTTTATTCCCCGTGGCGTACCCCTTTTACATAGCAACGTTACGTCACGCGCTAGAAATGTAAGGTGTATGACGTCATATTTCCCATCTGGTTGTTAGGCACGCGCAATTTACCTAGGCAACAAGAACGTGAAAATCGGTATTTTCACTGGTGGTACCAGTGTAAGATCGAAAAATATTTTCACTGCTGTTTCTCGATATCCTACCGGAAAGCATGAAATAAAACTGGATATGATGTTGAAAATGGCGTTAAAGACCATGCAGTATCGATGAATCAATTTTCAAATTACGTACACTGTATTCAATATAGGGTTAATTCACGTTTTTGAGGTCGTTAACATTCGCAGAGGCCCGAAAAATGCTTTAACGCCTGAGTGCGAAGCAAAGTATTTTGAGGGCCTCTGCGAATGTTAACGACCGAAAAAAACGTGAATTAACGCTATTATTGCATAAAGTAAAGGTATTCTAACAATAATTTGCACAGATAGCAAAAATATTTCCATAGAAATGCAAATAAGCGAATTTCAAATGTACTGTACGCAAATGGGTCAAAACCGGAAGTAGGCGAAGAAGTTTTTGTTACGATTAGGAAAGGGCCGTTAGTCCTGTATGCCAGTTTTGATTCTCTCGCTGTAAATACACTTTTATTGATTTTTAATACACACTGGACTTATGTGGAATAAACTTGCACACATTTGGACGATTACAACTAGGATGAATGCGTGGATATAAATTTCTGTAACTGAAGGCGACAGAGGGTTCGATATGCATCAAGCGAGGCGGACCGATCACGTTAAAAAGTGGGTGGGATGTAGCGGGTTTAGAGTACATTTCACGGGTGAATTTTTGTGAAGATCTCGATTAGACTGAGATTCTGTGCAAAGGTTTGTTTGTGGTGTACTAATATCATCAAAGACATGCCATGGAAAGGATCGAATATGGTACGAATTCCTACAGTTTGATGGTTGGAGTCTAGGGAAAATCTGACAAGGACAAACGTTGTTTACAAGGTAGGCCCGAATCGAGGATATTGATAGTACAAACCCGGGCGTTAACGGCGCGTGAATTTACTGATTAATACACGTTTTCTCCCGTTAACCGCCCGATTTTTACCCGTTAATACACGCTAATAACGGCCCGAAAAGGCACGTTTTATGCAATAATGAAAAAAAAAACACTTTTTTTTTCAGAGCGAGGCAAGGTCTGTGTCAAAAGGATGTTTTAGTCAGGTCAGATTGAGCCTTTGTCGAATAACTCAAATTGTGTTCAATAAATAATTCAATTTTGCATTTACAAGAATTGCCTTTTACTAGGAATGGTTCCACCAGGAATCGAGCTCATCAACTGTTCTGAACTGCAATTTTTTGTTCTAGATTCAGAAAGAAACATAATTTCTGCTTAGTTACACCGAATGCTACACGAGGGTTGTCCCAAAATGCCGTAGAATCGTTTAGAAAGTAGGCTAAACAAAATGATACAGCCTTGAAACTCCACATGCAAATAGCTGCGACTGTTGTACGTATAATTACACACTAAAATGAATGTCAGCTTTCGCTGTGTATTATTGTAGAACAATTTGTAACCAATGGAAGCGGTAAGCGGCCCATCAGAAAATAATATTTTATTGGATTGAGATAGTTTTGTTTAATGCAAGAACTAACATAATTATTTCGACCAAATCCAGCCAAACTTATGTAGACACATTTGTCAAATTTTGGCGCGATGTCCTACGACGATTCATAGAAATTATGTCAAATGTGACCGTTTATGATGTTTTAAAACGAAGCTACCGCGACCAGACTTTAAGAAAATGGCGACGTCCAGCGACGTAACCGCCCTGCGATCTGACATCAAGTACTGTGTTGTGCGCATTATAACACCCGGGCAAACCATTGAAGAAAGAAATTCAACTAAATAGTACGATGCCGAAAGTATGAAGCTCCTTTATAAATCGCACCGACGTTATTCCACGGATTGGCTGGAGAGTGATGTGAAAAATGGCAGGCCATAGGAGTTGAACAACAAACTGTATCTGACGTAATCAGAGCCGATCAACCACTCACAGTGACAGAAATTGCTGATGTTAGTAAATTGTAGACAATTCACCTATAATTTAACGAAATGTGATAAAATGTCAGTGATATGCCTGAAAATAAAGCCCCAACAGGCACCCACCGTTAAAATAAGTTTGCTTTATTTCAAATGATAAAATGCGATTCTACTGCATTTTGGTTAAGAGTTAAGTAAACCGACGATGATTATTCCGATTTTTGAGATTTTTGCAGCGTTTACGAATTCTATGAACTCATGAAAAAATCTTACGACAGTCGCCTTTGAAAACCATTTCTGTAAAAAATGATTAATCTACATACTTTCAGAGGAGTTTGTACGCCATGGACATTTTCCAAATTTTACCACAATGATTTTAAAAGTCCACCTCTACAAGTCCGTGCAAGAGGTAAGGTTCTAGATGTCAATGTTCGTACCTCTGTGAAAGTTATGTCACCACGTACTCGCATATCAAAATGTCAGACAGTGTATTGTAGGTAACGGAAGTGCCTGCAGCATGTTTTCTCTTAAAGGAAAGTAATTTCTTGGTAACAGATATCATTAATAACAGCAGCCACCCATCCTCCGCCATCTCTTTCTGTCTCTTTCTGTCTCTGTCTCTCTCTCTCTCTTTCTCTGTCTGTCTCTTATACGTTCCCTTTCTCTGTTAGTCTCCGCCTATCTGTCTCTATTGCTTGTGTCTGTTTCTCATTCTTAATCATTTAATGTCTTTCTGTTCTCTCTCCCTCTCTCTCTCTCTAGCTCTCTCTGGCTCTCTCTCCCTCCCTCTTTCCTTCTCTCTCCCTCTCGCCCTTTCCCTCTCCCCCCTTCTCCCCTGCCCCCCCCTCTCTCTCTCTATCTCTCTCTCTCTCTCTCTCTCTCTCTCTCTCACTCACTCACTCACTCTCCCCGGCTCTCTCTCTGGCTCTCTCTATGGCTCTCTCTCCGTCACACACACATCCCCCCCACACACATCAATCCTCAGATAGAAATTAGCTGAGCTAGATTCGAGCCAGCGACCTCCTAGTCTGAAGCTGTGTACGCAGTGTGCTACTTTCCCCAGAAAATGTATTGGAATTGAACAAGTTTCTTCCAGTATGAGTGAATAGTTTCTAGATATTATATCGGCTTACAGTTGGGGACTTCGTGTCTACGTATTGCCTAATGATTTCCGTAAATAGATAGCAGTGGATAGTTTTTGACGATCTTGTATCATATAAATCATTATTTATGGAATTTTCTTCTTATCCATTATTTTCTCCCTCTCATTGACAAAGTAGATAGATTCTGAAGACGGTGTAGATCAACATCAGACTGCACAGACCGTGCAATCTGGTCTTGATTCTGCACTGGCAGATTCCTTTTGCTTTTCTATGACAAGAATTGTATTAAATGTTACACGAAATCTAAATTTAGACCTGTTAACTCATTACCAAACGACAATATTATAGACTTGTCCAAATTGAAAGCATTTGCAGACGACAAAATAAAGGTGACTGAAAATTTGAAATTTGTTTTGTGAAGAGTAGAAAACATTGTGGGAAAAGGAGAAAATGCTGGTTACCAGCATTTTCTCCTTTTCCCACAATGTTTTCTAAAGGCATCTTTCTAAGGGGCGTCAAAAGTAGGGATTGTGTGATGATGGGTTGAAGATCCAATTCATTTTGCAAGAAGCGAAAGAATGTATCTAAAAAAGTTGTATTTCCTCTGTTCCTAGATTTCTCGCCAAGGGTCGCAAAGCTTTATGGGAAAGTTACACAATCAATAACAAGTGCGACTATGTGGGATCGTACTCAAATAATTACGATGATGTCACAATTAAAGTCATAGAAAATCGAAATTCGCTTTTTTCTACAACATTAACCCCTTCCAGTTTCATTACGTTTGCATCTGAAAGTAGATATTTTACTGTCGGTGCTCTGCACATTATGTGGGTGAAAATCTTTGGCTAAAATTGCTTGCTTTTTTTGTGAAATTTCTATGTCAGGAAAGGGGCATAACTGTAAAAAGTGTCTCGATGGTTATCTGCCCCTATTGTATGAAATCGCCTTTTGATAGATAATAACTTGTTAAAGTTTGAGTTGAATGTCTTCAGTATTAACGAAGATATTACAAAAGGCAATATAGACGACGCCGACGCCAGGGCTACGATAATAAATTGTTGTTTTCTTCGAAAACAACCGAGCTAAAAAAAGTGTTAAGATCTACGGCCCCTAACCCCCTTATTCAATCAAAGCGTTGAGAACGCTAAAGTGGTATTTGTCGTGGAAGCCATTGTGTGGAATGAATAATTTGATAAAAAAAAAAGAAAAATGTTATTCAAATATTTGGTTGAAAGTCAACCTACTAAGCAAATGTATACATTTTTTTTGGTTAAAGACAGAGTACTCGTGACAAAGTTAGGATTATTTGTGTATTAAAGGTCTCCCTTCGATAATACGGAGTCAGGAGTAACTTCCCTTGACAGTATGCATGATGGATAGAGAGAGAAACCACGTGAATATATCGAACAAAAGTAAATCTGTACCTGAAAACCATGAATTTGATCGTTAACATTTAATTCCCAACATTACAATCAATTATTTCGATCTATAAATATTTACGCCCAATCAAATGGGGTAACACAATCATGTGATTAAAAAAGCCATGGGACGAACTGGTTTTGGAACGAAAAAGCCCAGGACCAAACGACCAGTAGACAAATTTTGTGTCATTGCGCCAACTGAAATCTATGAGCGATTGAAGCTATTTTCAATCAAAAATTAGTAATTCCACGATCGATAGCCTCAGTCAATATATTTTAACATGTCATTTCCAATTACATATCTGAGTGCTACCGAAAAATTTGTCTGAGAAAAATTGAGTTTAATTGGATTTATTTCCTTCGGCTTTGAACAAAATACAGAACATGGTCTTCAAAATTTAATTTCGAACTCATAGTGGTATTGTTTTCGACAAATACCACAAAAACGAAATGCGTCGAGATTGGCCCGATTTCTTTTACGAAAAAGTCCATGTTACCCGATATTTACCGACGGGTTAGTGAGTTTACGGTCGTCCCTAACTCTCTAATTAAAATACAGGGGCTGCCGAGATTGGCCGAAAAACCGTTACGAAAATGTCGATGTTACACGATAATCACCGATGTAAAAGTGAGCTACGGCCCCTTACTCTAATTCTAAAAGCCCGAAGCTGCAGTCGATGTTAACGATGAGTTAGCGAGTCTACGGTCCCTACCTCTCATATTAAAAGACGGAAGCTGCCGAGTTTGGCCGAATATCCTTTACTAAAACCTCGATGTTACTAGATATTACAGATGAGTTAATCACTTTACGACCCCTATCTCTCATTTCAAAAGACGGAAACTGCCGAGACTGACCGAATAGCCTTTCCGAAAACATCGATGTTACACGATATTTACCGATGAGTTAGGGCACCTATCCCTGCTTTCCTTGAGTTGCCTTTGCAACTACTCCACACAATCTTCATTCCAAGCCATTAGCTACTTTCCCACATAATTATCGTCGAAACAACATTCAGCGGTGAGAGAGGAATGAATCCTGTCGCAATGACTATACTAACGAGTGACATACGATCACCGTAATACTGTAGCGTCTAAATACGTAATTATGTTTTGTTGTACGATAAAAGTGCACGTTTATATAGTTTTCTTTGCCTCTATTAGAATATCTCCACCAGGGGAAATATAAATGACAATGTAAAAAAGGAGAAATTTCTTGGAAAATACGGGGATAATAACCTCTGTCTGCCTTTAACGCATTACCAATTAGTTTCGTATTTTGGGGATTATAGAAAGAAAACGGCTTATGAAAACATTGAGGGAAAAGGAGAAAATGCTGGTAACCAGCATTTTCTCCTTTTCCCTCAACGTTTTCTACCTCTATCTAAGGCTAATTTAATTATTTTGGGCAACGTGAAACTTGTCGTCTGCAAATACTTTCAATTTTGATAAGTATAAAGTTTTGTCGTCTGGTGAAGAGTTAACGCACTTCTTCAGTCTGATGGACGTCTTTATTTCCGTCTTTAAGGGGAGCAGTACAACAAACATTGTTTCAAAACGAGCAATTTCTCTTAAGGAAAGACGCTTGTCTGTATCTGTAAACATGCATTCTCTAAGTCTTTCTGTATCTCCTGTCTGTTTGTTTGTCTGCCTTTCTGTCTGCCCGTCAGTCTCTCTCTCCCTCTCTCACCCTCCTACATTGCTTCATTTCTTCTTTTTTTCTTTTTGCAAAAGGAAAATATGGGGAAAAACGGAAATACATGGAAAAAATCAAAATACCACAAATAAACTGCTTGTACCGTTATTTCTTTTCGGTGTTAATTCATAATCTTAAAGAAAAGCTAAAGGAAAAGGGAAAGCTAAAAAAATGAGCCCGACAATCTATTATGCATTTATTTCTCAGGATTCTAACTTTTATTTTTCTTGGTTTTGGTTTCAAAAAAGAAAAATTCTTCGTAATTACCTACCATTCTTAAAAAAAAGATTTCAGGTCTTACGCGCCTGAATTTTGTACAAGTGAAATTACAAGCGCTTCTGATTGGCCAAACCATCTGGTTTAGCCAATCAGAATTTGTGTCACTTTTACTAAATCCTAAAAAAAACTCATGAAAATGGTTGGTGAATGCAGGCTAAGGTCTGGGTACGTGCAGATTTCCATGGCAATTGAAGATGACTTTTGCCATTGGTTAGCAGCAGGAAGGAAGTGATCGGTGTAGATCCAGGATCAGACAGCATTTTTCTGTGCAGTCTGATCTTGATCTCGTGCACAATATCTCCGCTACAAGCTTTTGGCTGTGAGAGAGCCTCAATCAATTGTGTAAGTTTCAATAACATTTACAAGTTCATAGTATCTTCGAAAACTTCCTTGTAAAATACTTGTACAAACATTTATTTTGGTGCAATGTTTTACGCACACGCAACTTGAATAACGGATGAAAATTCCAAACAAAGAAAGCAATTCAAATGTACATAAGGAAGCCATATAACCGGAAACGGCCCGCACGTGACCGGAAAAGCAATGTCAAGATGAATATGCTTAATCACTTGAACGCTTGATGACGCGATTATGAAATCTAGTAAGACGGAGCGTGCTTTATCTCTTCGCTTTACGACAAAACTTAACTTTTTGTCAATATTGGTATTGAAAGCATTTGCAGACTAAAATATTTAGTGCGGCAAAGGTGATAAAGTGTATCTGAGACAGGGTAGAAAACATGGCAAGGAAAGAAAAAAATAAACTGCGTTAGCAGCATGTTCTCCTATTCCAAACCTGTTTTAAAAAGCCTACTTTCTCAGGGTCGTACAATGTAGAAAAGTTTGGTATAGAATAACTTTATAGCCAAAAAGGGCTGATTAGGTTCAAAACGAGGCTCAACAAAAACAATATGTTATTTTTTTTTTTAAATCTTCGGCTCAGCTGACTGCCCCTGCTGTTGATCTACTCCGTAGATCTGATGTATTATTCGAATGAATAAACAGAGATTTCTGATTGGTGAAAAATGTAGATATTGTTATTCTGTGGACACCTACAGACAATGCAAAAGGGCAACGTCAGCAACTTTTGTAAAAGAGTGTACATTATAATCAGACGTCATACTCTAATATTCTAAGCAGTCTGGTTTTCAGGTATTTACTGTCCAATAAATTATAATTTGTGGCTACTCAATGACGTCAGCTTTTTAGTAAAATCTGTTGTTGACTAAACAACCACCTCTCCAGTTCGGCCACGTTCCGGGAAAGGATGGGGGAGGGGGGTTCAATGCATCTCTGGAATTATACTAAGCAAGGTATCACATAATACGGCCTCCAACACGCTTAAAGGGGCATCCGGGACATTTGAGTAAAGTGTCGTCTCGGATCAGCCTGCGCAATTAGCGCTGACTAATCCGAAACTACACTTTCCGTTTTTATGTAATTTTCTGTTTAACGCAAGTCTACTGTGGCACAAAATCTAAAGAAGTCGTAAGGTGCCGTCTCGGATCAGCCTGCGCGAACTGTGCAGGCTGATCCGTGACGACACTTTACGCAAATGTCCGAATGCCCGTTTTCGCCTGTTGCAGGCCATAATGGTTCATATCGCCATTTTATACTTGCAAATGACTGAACCATGAAGCAGTATGGTCCTTGAATACGCAAAAATTTTACCAAGAGCAAAATGGGAAAACATGTCAAACTGTGCCGATCGCGCAGAAAGACCCGTGTCGACACTTTTTGTCCAATGAAATTCATTATGTCCCGCTAGATGGCATTCTATAAATACTCATCTATCTAATTTGGGCATCTTGGGTACAGACCCGAACCACTGTCCTACGCGACAACCGTTACTTTGAATTTCAAACTAAATAGTTTACTCAACAAAACGCTACCTCGTGCGATTCACTCAGCTATGATCAGCAGTTTAGAAAAATCTGGAGCTAAAGCAGGTCTCATTTTTCCTCAAATATATTGATAAAAGCTATTTCTACAGTGCTACTTTATAGAGCGTAATATTACAGTCAGCCCGCTTTCGGGGCTAGTGATGCGTCATATAAGGCAGGTCGAATCTTCGAAGAATATGACATGCGCAGAGAACGCAATGAAATTAAGTCTATATATGACAGTACATAGATCATTTATGGCCGTGCAAGAAAGCTTATTTCTTCCATAATATAATGTTCATAAAAACTGTAAGAATTTCATTTCGTAATGGGAAGAAAAAATGAAAAGTGTTTGACATTAAACGTTTGTATTTTTTTTTTCATGATACTTGTATTAACAATTTTAATGAGTCAATACACACACAAGTCCATTTCCCTTGCAGTATTGCATTAACTCTTTGTCGAATAACAAACTTTTGAAAGTCTATATCCAAGCATTTACAGACGTCAAATACAATTTGGCTTGTAAGACGCGAAAAAGGGGCATTCGGACATTTGCGTAAAGTGTCGTCTCGGATCAGCCTGCGCAGTGCGCGCAGGCTAATCCGAGACGGCACTTTACGTCGACGTTAGATTTTGTTCTTCAGTAGACTTGCCCAAACAGAAAATTTCATAAAAGCGAAAAGCGTCGTTTCGGATTAGCCTACACGGACTGCGCAGGGTGATCCGAGGCTACACTTTACGCAAATGGTTGAATGGCCCTTTTCGCCTGTAGCAAGCCGATATGGCATCCTAATTGACGCCTGGTTCTTTAACGTACTCAGTGTAGAGCACTGTCACACGGGATCTCGGTTAAACGTCTTATCCAAAAGACGTTTTCGTTGTTTTAGGTGACTAGCCGTGAGGATCGAAACCACATCATTAGGTCGCTAGGCCTTTAACGTTCGCAAGTCCTTTTTTACCATCTGAGCCATTGCGGCTGGTCTGAAACATCTGGTGAGGTCGATTACTAGCATTGCCGCCTTTTGCCAAAGTGTTTTCAAGAGGGTTTTTGTTTGTGGGTCCAAAAAACTTGCCAATGTAAGGTAAAGGGTTAACCACAGAAAGACCAACGAAAAACAAAAAATAAACTTGTAGATCACGAGATAGGAAGTTTGATAAGGAAAAAGTCAAGCAATTGACTCTCTTTGTTTAACAATCAAATGAGCTTTGCTCTGGCAAAAGGGGGCTTAATGCATCCCTGTGGCACATAATGGTACACCAAGGAAGACACTACTTGATTATGGAACCATAAATCCACTTTGTTTTCATACCAACTGAATAATGAGGTAGAATGTTGCTTTGACAGGCAGATATTGAGCGAATGCAGAAAGTTTCGACCCAGGTCAGCCTGCGCGAACTGCGCAGGCTGGCCTGGGTCGATACTTTCTACTGAGATGCGCTTAGCCCCTTTATTATAGGGCATGGCTTATTTCCAATAAAACTACGGTTAAGACCCGTCCAAAGTCAATGTATTTGCAAAACAAGATGAAAACTTGCTCAAACTATTGTCTTTCAAAGGAAATTCAAATTTTGTGGGTAATGGAAAAAATGCTGGTGTAACCAGTCTTTTCTTCTTTTTTCCAAAAGCCGTTTTCCCGCATGCACGGCCGCTAAGAAAGGGGACTGTCTTATCAAGGGTTAACTCTTTACCACACAACAGCGTTTTAGACCGAACCAAATTGAAAGCATTTACAAAAGAAAACGTAAAAGTAATTCAATGAATTGTCTTTTGATGGAATAGAAAACTTTGTGGGAAAAGGAGAAAATGCTGATTACCAGCATTTTCTCCTTTTCCCGCAATGTTTTCAAAAGTACTTTTGCTCACGGTCGATAAACTATCATACGTCTGTTTGGTAAGGGGTTCATTGTCAGCTTAAAGAGTGTAAAAAGCGAAAACAATGTGTCATTAACTTCTTAACTATAAGTTAGTCTTTTGTATTGCTTTCTTTTTCAACGCTATCCTTTGTTGGCTTCCCTTTATACTGTCATTACGATGAAATTGATAAGCTTGCATAGTTAAAGTAGTAGAGTGAAGGACTTCTAAACATTAAGTCTTCGTTCACTTGATGGTGTATGTTCGAGTCTCATGGCTGGCCATCGAAAATTATTATACTGCAAAGAAGTTTCTCGCAATCCGATTCCATATATATCATGTACACTGGCAAAACCAACGAAAAAGCCGTTTCCCTTTCGGTTGCCCCGTATAGATGGCTACATTATCAACACAACATCTAAAAAGGCGACGTCAATCAAGATTAACATCAAGATTATGCGCCAAGTAGCACGTTTTGGCACATATAACCAAGGTTTCAGTGACGTCCGTTCCCAGTGATGTCAGTTTTCATTGAATTGGGGCACTCAAAAGGGAAATTCTACTTTGTAAGCGTACTCATTTTTTATTTTTTATAAAAAATGGTAAATTTCGCGTAACAAACGTTGGAACGTTAAAACTTTGCAGCATAACAAATTCGCTGTATGGTCAAGTGGCAGGGGACTTGGAAACTTGTTCATGGCTGTGGCTTTATGACTTATTTGACTTATATGAAAACGATCTCACATAATCAACGCGATTAATCACGTGACATTCTGACCAACCTTTGCAAAATTCTGGCAAGAAAATATTAAAGATATTAAAAAGGCTATTGAGGAAGAGTCCTGCGTGGCTCAGTTTCATGTGTAGGACTCGTAACCTGGAGGTTCCGGGTTCGAGCCGCACTAGACCCACTACGCCCTTCCAAAGTATGCCATTAGACAAGACACTTCAGAGGCATAGCCTAGTAGGCCTACTAGTGAAACTTGGAAAACACACGAATATGTGAGCCGTGCCCGGGCTATGACTGAAATAATGCTGAAGCGGCGTAATCCACAATTCAATTAACCAATCAACCCATTAGGGAAATATCTCTGTTTTTTTCATCACATGCTAGTTGTTTTTTGCTTACGGTTTGCCAGCTATCCCCTTAACCCACAGGGCACTAAAATAACCTATCAAACATATTCATCCTAGAAATAATACCTAAATGATTGCAATTTCATTACAGTAGAGCGGAAAGTGAAGATCAAAGATCAGGCTGCACATTTTGTGCAGCCTGGTCTTGGTCTACACTGGCTACGTTAGTCGTGAAAAGCAATTTATGATATGAATGAGTTACATTATTGAAGTTCGGTCGGAAAACAAAAACTCTGAATAAACTGAAACGTTTGATAGCAAACAACGTCTCTTTTCAAAGAACTTAAGGGAGTAGACCCGTTATACTTCTAGTGCAGCATGGCATAAAATTTCTTGATAGTTGATAAATACGGATTTATACAGATATAATACTTAGGCACTTTTTTTAAACGACAAGAAATTCCTTTGATGTCGATCTCGAAATTATTTGTTGATACTTTTGTTAGTCTCTGGAAAAGGGAGGTAATAATTATCTCCCTTTGTAATGTGAATATAGTGGTTTTAGGTTTATAAATGATAATTCTAAGAAGGACAAAAGGGAAAAACTTTCTCGGTTAAAGTAGTACTATAATACTCATTCTTAATCATAGCAAATTTTGTAGGATAATATCATGTAGGAAACAGCTGTTTTCTATTAAGTGTCCACTACCTTAACCAAAATTGTCCTAATATTTCATACATTTGATTCAATTGGGCCAACAATTCTCTTCCGGGCCCATAGCTCAATTGTTTGTAAAACCAAACCAGTTGTATGACAACACGTTACAAGCAGTACTCTATCAAAAGGGGGCTTGATGCATCTATTTAGGGCACTATAGCATGCGCAGCATCTATTTAGGACATTATAGCATGTAAGTCATCAAATAATTCTGGATTGATTTTTGTCTAATTACCGCTTGAATCATTGAAAAGACTGTTCCTTTGACATGCAGGAAAATAACCTTAAGCAAAATGTATCGACCCAAGTCAGCCTGCGCGGACTGCGCAGGCTTACTTGGGTAGATACATTTTGCAAATGCTTTAAACCCCTTGTTTCCGGAGCATATGCTTCGTATGAAATCCAACAATTATATTGTCAGTGTACCACTTCATTATTACTTCATTGTGTATTCAAAATTATCTACTTCAAATGAAGAAGTGTCCCATTGTCGTTTCACACAGCTCGGCAATTAGTGGGTTCATATTCAATAACTGTTCTATATAACTTCCTAAGTCGCACTCTAGATTTTGAAAGTAACACAATTTCTGCTTAGCTAGATCTTTTGAAAGTCATATTCTAGATTTAGAAAGTAACATAATTTCTGCTTGGCTTGACCTTTTGGCAAAGCCGATTAAAACTTCCTGTTTTTTTCATTTACTCGTCTTTTCGTTTGGCAAAGCCTATCAAAACTGCGTTACTTTCTTTTACTTCATCATTTCGTTAAAACGAATAATCATTTCGTTTTATCGAACTCGTATTTCGAGATAACGAAATTCTACGCAGGCAGACCTGGGCCAAAACCTTTCGCAGATGCAATAAGCCCCCATTTTTTCAGAGCATGGCTTATCTGCCAAAAGCATCAACTCAGGTTAACCTTTCGAGTTTACATTTTTTTTTCCCAAATTCAATAAATTCCCTTCTGAGACAGTGCATAAAGGGCAACTAAGTCCGTATTCACCAACCGTTCTTAAGAACGTTCTTAGTCTCAAAATTTCTTCTAGATTTTCTGACTGTGAAAGTAACAGTACCTCTGATTGGCTAAACCAAATGATTTAGCCAATCAGAAGTTCTGTTACTTTCACATTAACAAAATTTTTATCCTACTGTACATGTATGATCAGCTTTTTATCACAGCATATAAACAAGACTTTTGTTCGACGTTAGAGCATCAATAACTCATTCCTTAGCGAACAGAACTTCAGAACAGGGGGCGGCTTGTTCGATACCCGGCTCGGCTAATTTCTGTTCAAGAACTGCTGATAGTCATTGGGACAAGATTTTTTTTCTCTCACTTGTGGCTGACATTTTTCTCCCGACATGATTACGTGGGAAAGCATCCACCGGCTTTGAAGGAATATAGTGCGGATGACTGGTGAAAGAAGTTCCAGGGAAGTATGAATAGGCCACTGGCTGCCGCAGTATAACTGAAAATCATATTGAAAATAACGTTAAATATCGTAAACATCAATCAATCAATCAATCAGTCAATCAATCAAATTAACCAATCAATCAACCTTTCAATGGCAGAAAAGATACGCAAATGAAACTCGGATATTTTGTCAAATTGGTTTGCTAAGAAAGCCGACAGGTAAAAGTGCACACACTGTGCTGTCTGATCATCATCTATACCGTCTGGAAAAAGCTGCGCGTTTCGTCTTTTGTTACACCTTGTTCTTTAACCCATTACCACACAATATCTACTTTTGACGCCCCTGAGAACGAAGCCTCTTGAAAACACTGTGGGAAAAGGAGAAAATGCTGGTAACCAGCATTTTCTCCTTTTCCCACAGTGTTTTCTACCCTTTCCAGAACATACATGTATTTCAAAATTTCAGTCACCTTTATTTTGTCGTCTGCAAATGCTTTCAATTTGAACCAGCTGAAAATTTTGTCGTTTGGGAAAGGGCCAAGACCTCGGTTTAATGTCTCATCCGAAAGACTATTAGTAGTTTTAGGTGGCCGGCCGTGGGGATCAAACCCACACTGTCAAGTGACCAGAAATATCAAGTTCACGACTCCTACGCTCTCTACCACTTGAGGTACATGTATGCAAGCCAGTCAAACTTTTTTGTCATTTAGTAAAGATTTGAATATTTGTTTAGTTCTAAATAAACGTTGCCACTAAGCCTACTTCGTTCCACAAAACAAAAGGGAATTAACACAGTTGAGGAATTAAAGGTATATTACTTAGTTACCTCCCTTTGCATCCTAATACAACCCTTCTCCCCGTACAGTTATGCTGTTTGAACCCCTTCCCAAAACAGCTTCGGAAAGCATTCTAAAAACATGCTGTAAACAAGCAACTTCTCCTTTTCCAACATTGTTTTCTCATTTCATAATATATTTCTTCCAATACTGGTTTTTTTGTAGTATACTCTCTTTGTATATTTTTGGGGGTAATTTAAATATCATGCATAGACGGAGATACAATAAAATAAATAAACAGGTCGTTAGATAGCTCGATATGATGGATGCATAGATGGATGGATAGATAGATAGATAGATAGATAAGAACATTTTCTGTTCGTTTAAAATGCAACACAAAAAAGTTTTACCGTTCTTAGAAAAGATTCGAACAACAATTCCCACTAGAGTCACATACAAATGTTTGCTTCATTTTTTTTTTACCTGTTTCAGGCAAATTTATCAATATACTCGAATTATCCCATTTTTTTGTTATCGAAGTTTAACTATCCTGTATATCTTTTTCATAATTCATTAATACTTATTCTGCTATGCACTACTCAGTGACCTTTTATGGAAAGTGTAGATCAAGATCAGACTGCATAGAATTTGCAGTCTGATCTTTAATCTACACTTTCCGGTAAGGACATATATTTCTTCTCCCAAATACCTTCAAAAAGCAATATTTGGGTTGTTACTATTGGCTTAAAAGTGTTGTACCTTTTCTTTAGCAGGATACGGGTTAATCCATCAAAATTTTCACGTTGACTCTTGGCTATCTACTGACACGGAAATCGGTAATTTCGGATAAGCTTGCCAGATATTGCATTATCAAAATGAATATCCCCCTGTCTCGTGAATTTGAGTTATTTGTATTATATCGTTAAGAACGTTTAAGTCCATGGCTTATCTACAACCATTCTTTCACAAGCTAGCCATCGCTTCAACCGATCTCACTCTCAAATGCTCTCTTAAAGAGAATGTCCTTTTGTCTGTCTGTCTGTCTGCCTGCCTGCCTGCCGGCCGGTTGGGCTCTCTCTCTCCCCTTCTCTCTCGCTCTCCTTCTCTCTCTTTTCTCTCCTCTCTCTCTCTCTCTCTCCCTCTCTCTCTCTCTCTCTAAGGTTAGTCTTTCTTCTCTCTATGGTACCATCTTTGTCAACAGCGACGTTTCAACCCCCTTCTCTCTCTCTCTCTCTCTCTCTCTCTCTCTCTCTCTCTCTCTCTCTCTCACTCACTCACTCACTCACTCACTCACTTTCTCTCCCTCTATTTTATTCTCTCAATTTCTATCTCTCTCTCTCTCTTTCTCTCTGGCTCTAAGACTAGCCACCCTGCCTCGTTCTCTCCAACAACGTTTTAACCCCACCTCTAACTTCACCTCTCCCCCCATAAATATTTTCTAAACACTACGATTTCACAGACACGATGTCATGGACCCAACAATTATGATTTTCGAAGGTCGGCCTCTCCTAGTTTTATACATATAATTAAGCCTTTTCTCAAACGATTTCGGATTTCCACTAACCTTAAAAAGAGAGAGGTTATGAAAAGGTCGCGGAAAAAGGAGATTTGAAATGTCAGTAACCAGCATTTTCCCCCTTTTTCCACGATGTTTTCCTTTCTATCAAATACAGATGCCATTATTAAAGCCATGTTAAATTTGTCGGCTGCTTAATGCTTTCAATATTGATAACATCCGTCTCTCATGTTTTCAGTCTGATTTCCTTGCAAGGTGCAACAAACGGTTTTACCAACCCAGAAACAAAAGGCTTTTGAAAACATCGTGGAAAAAGGAGAAAATGCTGGTAACCAGCATTTTCTCCTTTTTCCACGATGTTTTCTATACAAATGCCATTACCAAAATGATCTATATGTTGTCGTCTGCAAACTCTTTCAATTTGGATGGTAAGTCTAGAATTTTGTCGTATAGTAAAGAAGTAACTCGATAATAAGGATGATTGTCATAGAGGGTTGTCTTCTTTGGACAATACATGCAATTATCGGTCAATGTACGGTGTACTCCTACGTATGCACTGACACGAACCTCTAAACGGCCACTTTTGTTTCTCCTATAAATTGGAGCAAGTGAAAGAAATGTTAAAAAAAAAATAAATGTGACATATAATCATCTGGACGTTAACCATGGTATTGTGACGAAAAGATTCTCGATTTTACCAACAGAAGGACTCTTTTTTTTTTCGAAAAAAGGAAAACTAGTTGTTTGCGCATGCGTGGTGACTACCAGCCAAAATAGATTAAAAAAGAGAAGCATAAAATACTGAACTCTTGACAGTAATAAGAAAAAAAAAAAACATGAATATTATTTTCTGTGAAAAAATGTAATCCGAAAAAAAAAAAAAGCATGAAATTTTCATAAACTTGATTTTTCAATTTACAGTGATGATTGAATGATCGGACAAAAAAATTCTTCCGCGATAAAAATTGCAGCAATTCTTTTCAGAATTTGGCTCGGGTATGTTTTCAGATCGGTCAAATATTCTGCAAAAAATAAAACCAAATAATCTGTCCCTTTAATAGGCAGCGGATGCGAGAAAAACGCTTTGGGGAACTACAGCTTATGAGTGTTCGTTTACAAGTTCGTTTCAGTGTAGAGAACCATCCCTAGAATGAACAGGAAGAAAGGGGGGGCTGAAGCAGGAGGAAGAAGAACATCAGAAGGATGAGTATCAGGAAGAGAAAAAGGCGGTGGATTAACAAGGGAGGACGAGGAATAACAGGAACATTGCAGAAGGAAGGAATGGGTGCTGGAGGAGGAAAAATGGGGGGGATGATAACGATGACGATGATAATGATGATAACAATAATATGAAATAATAATAATAATAATAATAATAATAATAATAATAATAATGATAATAATAATAATAATAATAACTAGAACTGTCAATAAATGTGACTTAATAACCCCGCCAGCGCTTTGACAGAAACAGGCAATTATTAGTATTTAGTACACAGACATATACACACTAACACGGACAGACACACACACGGACAGACAGGCTGATTCCAGTATACCCCCGAAATTATTCGCTTTTGCGGAGGTATGATAACAATAATAGTAGTAATAATAATAATAATCATAATAATAATTATAATAATAATTATTATTATTAATTGATCCAGTATGGAGAAGAAATCGATTCAGTTTTCTCGAATCAAGCCTCTATATAGCCCTGTTCGCAACCTTGAAATGGCAACGCCGCATCTAAATTTACATCTCGCACTTCTGCACAGAAATCGCATTCTTTCTTGAATTAAATCGTTCACAACTTCTTTTAATGCTCTTATTCCTTTGCCTGCCGAGGCCCGGTGGCGTGCAGGACTTGAAAACACGGGGTCCAGGGTTCGATCCCTGGCTTACGACCTCTGGGTTGGCCAATTTCTTTCTGAGGACTAATGATAGTCACTGCGACAGGATTCAATTCTCTCCCAGCTGACCATTGTCTCGACGATGATAATGTGGGAAAGCAGCCAGTGGTTTGGAAATTAGAATTGAGTTTATTGAGTATTTAGGCCTCTGGCCCTGCATACAATTATATAATCACAATGGAAAGAAAATTGTGCGAAGTGCTGGTTAAAGAAACACCAGGAAAGCATGAACAGGTGCACTGGCCCCCGTGATATAACTGAAATAACGTCGAAAACGGCGTTATACACCATACATTCAATCTTAACCGTTTTCTGTCTAATAAAAATAGTCGAGCATAACACAAAAAATATCTTTTTCTAAAAGGACAGTCATGGGCTTGGCTCAGTTGACCCGTACTACTGATTAAGCAGCGGAGAGTGTACAGCAAGATCAGACTGCACGTATGTGCAGGCTGATCTTGCTCTACACTCTCCGCAACAGTCATACATGGTCGCAAACGGCAGGATAAGGGTTACTTTTTTTCAATGTCGCTGAAAAAGTCAACACAGCGTAGGCCAATAGTCTCAGCGAAAGAAGTATCCGAAAAAATGTAAAAGATTGCCCCAACGAAAACATGTACTTTCTAATACATTTCCCGCCTACCTGATCCCACCACTAAGTCCAGAGTTTCAAATAGACATCTAATTAAGTCCTCACTACTTATTTGGATATATAACGCCTATTTTTATTCATGATTGTTGCCAAAAACGTTTGTGGGTGTAACTTTCAACCGACTATTATGTCTTAATTATTCCTTTACATCAAAATACGGCGTGTGTTGACGTGAAAAACAGAGAAAAAAAAATAAAGAAAAAAGGATAAAATACCGGTAACCAGCATTGTTTCCTTTTCCCTCGTTGTTGATTCTTTTTCCATGTACGATTTTCATCTTTTTATCTTTAATTGTTTTTATCGTCTGCAAGTGCTTTTAATTTGAACAAGTCTAAAATGTTGTTCACTTGTAAATAGCTAGGGAGATAAACACGGATTCTAAATATAGTACTTGTCATGTTTCCTAAATGACGTCATTTCCGATCCCAGAAAACAAATATGGAAGACAAAGGCAGTTATATTTCGGCATTGGGGGTGTATAATAAGACATTATCGTGGCATTTAACCATTCATCAGAAGGCGATTTAGCGTCATAATCTTATAATCTTTTTCCGAGAGACGCTCCTCAAGCGGAAGATATCAATAATCTCAGACTGAAAACAATATCCAATCTTTACCCTTTCAGTGCAATATGAGAGAAACAAAGCCTTTTGCGGACGGTATAGATGAAGATCAGACTGCACAGAACGTGCAGTCTGATCTTGGATTTATACCGTCTGGTTGTCTATTAGAGCCAATGAGCTTAATATCTCTCTTAGTTTCAACGGATTGTTTTTTCAGCTGTGGAGGGAGGCCAAGGTTTTTCTTTTATTACTCTTAAAAAGAGTAAGTATTAGTATGCAAGTAAGTATATTATTTTTTATTATTTTGACATGTGATATATACAATTACATGAAAGTTCTACAAATACAAGATACATGAAGTTTCAACACTGGGCCCCATGGGGCTATGTGTCGCCTAAATGATGAATGGAACAAAAATAGAAAATACACTAAGTTCAGTATCATAACCAGACTGCACCTTTTTTTAACAAGCTCCCCACCATTCTTTAAAACATATTAGAGAAAGAAAAGAGGGAAATGAAGTTCACGATGAAGAATTTCTCCTTTTACTACAGTGCTTTATACCTTGTATAAATGCATTAAATCAAAATTCATGATCTCAATATCTTAGTACGAGGATTTTTCAATTATTCTGCTGCAAATTTTGGTTCCGCCAAAACCATAATTTCTATCTACATTAACATTTATTCAATACTACTCCAGACCACAATTCGTGTTGACCCCTTGGCTGCTTTGGGCGACTCAGTGACCTTTTACAGACATTGTAATCAAGATCAGACCGCACAAACTTGGAGTCTGATCTTTGATCTTCGCTGTCTGATAAGGATATATTTCACCTCTAAAATGCCTATGAAATAGTTTAATTTTCATGTTTAATATGCAGAAGGTTATTATTTAAAAGCTAGGACAAATCCTTATTTACAGTGATATTTTAGCGACTTAACCCTTTCCCAAACAATCCCTGGTTTTTACGGGTCTGGAATAGTAGCCTTTTGAAAACATTGTGGGAAAAGGAGAAAATGCTGGTAACCAGCATTTTCTCCTTTTCCCACAATGTTTTCCACCCTATCATAGACAGAAATAATTTTTTCAGCAAGAGTTGAATTATTGTCTGCAAATGCTTTCAATTTGGTCTGGTCCAAAAATTTGTCGTTTGGGAAAGAGTTAATGGCACAAAAAAAAAACTTTTATGAAGGTAAGCACTTAAATATGAAAATATCACGTCTTACACCACTTTAGTATTCTGACGTAAGTGCATGGAGGCATAGTCTGCGAAGACATCAGGAAAATAATCTACAATAAATGTCATCTTTGATATGTTTGAATTGTTATCTTCAATTCAATCCAGTGGTTTCTGCCATTATTACAGATTGCCTTTTTTTGTGGGGTAAAAACAAACACTTAATAAAACGGAAGTGATGGTCGAATAACATGTATTCAGGTGTATGACGTTATACTCCTACAATGACAAGTAAACCACTTGCATCACTGTTTGTACATAAAAAACCTGTCTACTCTAGCTTGTTTTGAGAAAGAATGATATCAAAAACATATAAATCATTTGGCTCTATCATGTTCATACTCCAGTATGAACATGATAGAGCAAACGACTGATAAACCGAATTCGCCGGAAGTATCATTATAAATAATATACATCCGCGAAGACAATGACGGTCTCTAGTGTCGTTCTTTTAATGACGTTTGGTATAAATGTTCACGCGCATCCATACTGCGCATGTGTATTTCTCACAGATAGTAAAACTATCGGCGCTACTGCATATTTTTCACTCAAATGGGAACAGTAACAGCGGACCGACGGTGCACTTTTACAAGTAGAGCATTCTACGGATGGTACTAGTATGGTTGCACCAGCCATGGTATTCTATGGTCGAAATAAAATGGGGAAGTTTTCATCAAAACGAATGCTTATTTGTCGTGGAAAAAGGAAATTGTTAGCCATCCAACGGGGAAAACGATACAGCTTCTGACGTTTTCCTGACAATGGCAGGCCAGTTGTCATGCTATCCTTACAGGAATAAGGTGATGGCATCAAAACTGGCCTGCCAGTATAAGGATGATATGACTGGTAAAGAACTAGCTGGAAAAAAGTCCAGTTACACAATGAAACGGGCAGAAAATTGAAGCTGTTGAAGTATACCTACATGTATTTCTTGAAGTATAGCTATTTCCTTTTGAAAAATACTGTGGGAAAAGGAGAAATTTCTTCTACTGAATAATTTTTCCTTTTTCAATCATGTCTGCCGAGCTTTTATCTTATTTTTTCCACAGACATTTCTTTTTTTTTTTGTATTTCTATGAGCTGTATGGCCATAATCATGTATGCAAATTTATAAAAAAAAGAACTACATGCAGACAATGAAGGGTTTGATACGAATTTGAGGTATATATGTTAATTTTTTGAAGGAGTATAGGATCCAAAATAATGTGGGGAAAGGAGAAATCACTTTTAATGAGCATGAGCAATTTCTTCTTTCCCTCTATGTCTGCTGAGCTTCTATTATATAGTTCTCCTTCGAAAAAATTAACTTCCAACGTAACCTTCATCCCTGTTTCCTGGGAAAAGAAGCACGGGTAGGTGCCATTTATATTTTTTCTTATTGTCAAGATTTATAAATACTATGATTGTGGAAACTTTAAAAAGAATCTGTCCGTTAGAAAGTATGTTTTTAATGAAGATTAACCCTTAACCAGGTCAAATTATCTCCCTTTATAACTCAATGGTCTATATATAAAATGCATATTGGTACATTTACTATGCTCAGAACCAGGCTTTTTCTTGTCTTTTGTGCAAAACTGAATTTTTTTTCTTTAAAGTGACGTACATCTGTTTATTGTTCTTGTAATTTTCCTGTTTAATTGACTATTAAAGGAAAGTGTGTTAAATCCAGTATATGCTGAATTTTGGAACTGTATATACCTTTTTCAAAAGTGAATTTCTCGGAAACGAGCACGGGGACCCCCTTTTTTTCATTGTAATCTACAAGGGACATAATGAGCTTTGTATGTGCAAAGTTTAAAAAAAATCTGTCCGTTGGAAGAATTTGTCATAAACGTCCTTAAACAGACCTCTACTACCTTTTAAAATTGTGAAACAAACGCCTAACCAACCGGAAGAAAGTAAAGGGTATGTAAACGTCAGTAAAATGATACACATTTTCGAGTAAATCTCTAACCTCGTCCTTCAGAAGAAATCTACTGAACAGTTAAAATCGTTTTCTTAAAATTTTAGATATTTATTTATCTAATAGAACGCTTTGTCTCTCCTCTAACAAAAAGGGGGTATAAATGTACATAATTACATTAATTAGCTATAACGGTTTTCAAAAAACACGTTAAGGTTATTTCACGATCATTTTGATGTACATATTCGAATCGTATTTTGACAATGGTAGCATACAAATAGCAATAGCCTGAAATATGTGGAATTTTCTTTTTTATCCAAATCTGTTATAGGCAGCCCTATAGGGGATAAAACACTGATCATCTCTATGAAAAGCGCTTAATTAATCCTATCGGCGCCAAATAAATAAACACTAACCCTTTCGAGACTAGTACTAAAGACAAGTTCTACGTACTTTCAAAACAATTTCATAGAAAACAAAGTCGTATAAAATAAGCCATGCTTTGTAAAGGGGGGCCATACTGTATCTGCGAAAAGCATTGACGCAGGCTGACCTAGACCGAAACTTTTCGCTCTAAGTCAACTTTCTGTATGTCCAAAGACAACAGTAACTCGTGGTTCAGTTTGTTGTTTAACCCTTTACTCCATAGATACTCGTTTTAACGCATTGCTTGTAGGAGCCTTTGGAAAACATTGTGGCAAAAGGTGGAATTGCTCGTGACGAGCAATTCCACCTTTTGCCACAATGTTTTCTATGCTATCAAAATGTGTCATATACACATAAGAAACGGCTTCATCCTTGCAGTTTTTTAGGGTCAATTAGAGATACCATAGAACTGCCTTATGGGGTAAGGGGTTAAAAAGACCGCTAGCATGGAGCCATTTATAAATATGTGATGACATGCTTGATCCCATGAACCACAGAGGTGTGTTTAAGCGCCTTGTTACCAGAGCATGGCTCATATTGTTTTATACAGGTATCAGATGTCACCAGAATAGGCATGACAGTAGTATCACTGGTATCAGCTGTCACCGTAGTATGTGTGACAGTACTGTCAGTACTTTGCGTGATAGGTGTGACAGTACTGTCAGTACTTTGAAGACACAATGTCAACAAAATGTTAGTCAATCCATGGCAATCACATATACATGTCCTATCGTTTCAACATGCCCTTGACCTGGCCACATCTTTTCTTTTACAATTAGTGAAAATAGATAATGTACCCGTTTGATGAGGTTATAGGAAGGCCAGTAATTGGATCGGAAATTAACAACAATGAAATCAGCAGGAAGCTTTCCTTTTCTAATTACAGTCTCATCAATCGAGAGGTTAATGCTGCGTTTTAAGCTTACTTTAATTTGGTCACGTGAACAACTGGAATACTACGTTGCATGGATTAGAATTGAAGGTTATCTCGCACCATAAAACAGTGTTCCCAGTGAGAAGATTCTAATGAGTACCCAGAACATAGGGTTTAGTGGAGAATGATAAATATATTAATCTTAAATCAACATCGCTCCCTCGATCTGGAGCTCTGTTTAGAAACAGTCTGTTCCCCCCCCCCCCACCATTCACAAGAGCCATGTTTCTTGACGGATCAAAGTTTCGCGAACAATTTTTTGATAAGGGTCACCCAAGGAACATCTCTGTGAAATTGATTCAAAATCTATCCAGCCGTTTCAGAAAAGAAAGAAAAAATAATGATAAGAATTTCTTAATGGCCATATAGAGCAAGTTTCTTGACGGATAAAAATTTCGCGAACAAATTTTGCAAAGGGTCACCAAAAGAACATCTCTGTGAAATTATTTCAAAATCTGACCAGCAGTATAAGAGAAGAAGATTTTTCAAGAATTTCTTCATTTCTGTATAGTTCAAGAAGCCCCATTCACCAGAGTCATGTTTCTCGACGGATCAAAATTTCGCGAACGAGTTTTGAAAAGGGTCATCCAAGGAACATCTCTGTAAAATTATTTCAAAATCTGACCAGCAGTTTCAGAGGAGAAGAATTTTTAAAGAATGTCTTAGAACATTTCATTTGGTTGCCATGACAACCAGAGCTTTTGATGGAATCAAAATCTGTGAACAATTTTTTAAGAGAACCCCCACCCCCGGAACATTCCAGCCAAGTTTGGTACAAATCGCCCGAGCGGTTTAGGAGAGAAGATGTTTCAAGGAATTGTTGACGCCGCACGACGGACGAAGCACGATGGACACAGTGTCACCCTACAAGCTTCCATTGAGCACATTATGCTCAGGTGAGCTAAAAAAAAAAAGCAAACAACAAAATAAAATGTGACTCAAACGAACATTAATATGATGTCTGTGACAGCGTAAAAGACATTTTGAAAGAAAACAAAGGGAGAAAATGCTGATTACCAACATTTTCTCTTTTTCCATCTATGTTTTCAAAATTAATGGCCTTTTTTTTTCGGAGTCGTGAAAACTAGCCCAGATTTATGCGGTAAGGGGTTCACGACTCTGACGTAATATCGTTACAAGGAAGAACATCTAGAAGGGAACTGTTAAAACCCTTTTATAAAAAAAATCCGAATTTTCACGACCACGAGGAAGAAAGCTTTTGAAAACATCATGGGAAAAGGAGAAAATGCTGGTAACCAGCATTTTCTCCTTTTCCCACGATGTTTTCTACCCTCCTCGAAACAAATTTCAGTTTTTAAATGACATTTAATTTGTCGTCTGCAAATGCTTTCAATTTGGACAATAAAGTCTTCAATTTTTGTCGTTTGGTAAAGTAGTTAATAAAACCTTGACGACAAAATCGTTATTTATCGAGAACTTAATTGCGGCGTTTCCTAAAGCCCTTAGCAACGGATTTTGTTTTAAATGGATTTTTTATCCCAAATTGTGAGAGAAAGGTCTTATCGATTTTTTATTGTTTTAAGTCATTACCAAACGACACAATTTTAGACTGGTCCAAATTGAAAGCATTTGCAGCTGACAAAATAAAATTTGCTTAAAATTTGAAATTTGTTCTATGAAAGGTAGAAAACATTGTGGTTACCAGCATTTTCTCCTTTTCCCACAATGTTTTCAAAAGGACTTATTTCTCAGGGTCGTCAAATGTAGGGATTGTGTTGTAATGGATTAAAGTAATAGATTTCTGATGGACGAACAATAGGAAAGGCTTGCAAATGACAATATCATAAATTTAAAAGATTATTAGCATGATTATAGTCGGTGTCCTGACCCCATTTACCTCCTATCAACGACTTTTTGCGTCTTAAAGCCTAACAATGGTTACAATGGAAAAGATCCTCGTGACAAATTCCATGTTGCGATTACTTAACTCATTACCACACGACAAAATTTTAGACTGGTTCAAATTGAAAGCATTTGCAGACGACAAAATAAAGGTGACTGAAAAATTGAAATTTGTTCTGGGAAGGGTAGAAAACACTGTGGGAAAAGGAGAAAATGCTGGTTACCAGCATTTTCTCCTTTTCCTACAGTAAAGGCTTCTTTCTCAGGGGCGTCAAAAGTAGGGATTGTGTGGTAATGGGTTAAAGATACTTTTTTACAGCCAGCGAGAAAACACAAGTCATGCTGTTAATAATTCATAGTATGTATAATATATTCAGCTGTGTTAACATAGATAAAAAAAATCGATATAAGGTGAATGGGATAAAAACAAACAAACAAACTCAAGGTATTCGTCGTCGATCTAAGACCGGAAACAACCGCCATGATGTCTTTGATAGGTTCCAGGACTCGTGTTCACCAACAATTCTTAAGAACATTCTTCGTCTTATTCTTCAGGATTTGGTAAATGGGAAAGTAACAGGACTTCTGATTGGCTAAACCAAATGGTCTAGTTAATCAGAAGTCCTGTTACTTTCACGGTCAGGAAACCTTGAAGAATAAACCAAGAATGTTCTTAGGAATGGTTGGTGAATACAGGCCTATAGATAATGAAATGCATTTTCTATCTGTCGTAATTAGTGTTAGCTAGAAACCACCAGGGGTCAAATTTATCATGAAGATACAAGAATGATTACAGTTTATTTCATGCTTTCCGGTAGGATATCGAGAAATAGCAGTGAAAATATTTTTCAATCTTACACTGGTACCACCAGTGAACGATTTTCACGTTCTTGTTGCCTAGGCAAATTGCGCGTGCCTGACAACCAGATGGGTAATATGACGTCATATACCTTACATTTCTCGCGCTTGACGTAACGTTGCTATGCGGGAGGGGTACGCCACGGGGAATAAGGGAAAAGAACTGTACTAATTTTAAAAAAGATCCTCCCAGAAAGGGTAAAAAGCATGAAATAAATAGAATATTTGTTTTTTTTTTTTCGGTGAAAGATCGAAATTTATATACGCCACTCGTGAAAATATTACCGATGGTGTTCACCGGAAAAAACAAATATCCTCTATTTCATAAAATTAAGATGAAATCGATTAAAAATCTAAATAAAACCGAGTAAAGATGTATCTTTAAGTAACAAGATATACAGAGGCTATTTGTTTTGTACGGTGAAATATCGAAATTTATTTCATCGGGTGAACATCATCGGTAATATTTTCACGAGTGGTGCAGTCACGAGTTAAAATATTACCGATGGTGTTCACGAGATGAAAAAAAAATTCCGTTTTATCACCAAAGAAAACAAATATTCTATTTATTTCATACTTTTAACCCTTTCTGGTGGGAACTTAATCCAAATTCAGTAGAGTTCTTTTCCGTTATTCCCCTTGGCGTACCCTTCCCGCATAGCAACGTAATACAATATTACGTCAAGCGCGAGAAATACAAGGTAAATGACTTCATATTTCCATCTAGTTGTGAGTATGCGCATTTTACCAAGGTAACTAGAACGTAAAAATCGGTATTTTCAATGGTCGTAACTATGAAATATCGAAAAAATATTTCACCTATATTTCTTGATAACTCACCGAAAAGCACGAAATAATGTTTTGTAGTCTAAAAAATCTCCATTATTTAACACCTCCTCCTTCACACCCCCGAAAAATAGAGCACAGCATGCGGCTGCTAAAACTCGACAGCATTTGTTTGATTTTCAGTGAAAATTCTAAGTTAAAAAAAGGGGCATAACGGTTGCAAAATATTTTGATGGTAACCTGCAATTGTTGCATAGGTTCCTCTCTAGTTTAGGACTTGTCCAAGTTTTAATTAACCTCTAGGCTGCCAAGTGCGATTTGCCGGTCCTTAGCGGACAGTGTAGATCAAGATCAGACAGCACAAAATGTGCAGCCTGATCTTGATTCTTCACCGTCCGATAAGCAGATATGTTCTCTCCAAAATCTAAGTTTGAAATAGGAAGATTAAGATTTTCGCTATTGGCATGAAAGTTTCATTTACCTTATTAGCAAGACAAATGTCTTTATTAATGATGGAGATATCTTAATCCCCAGTCTGCTAAGCGCGACTCGCCGACCTTTTGCGGACAGTGTAGATCAAGATCAGACTGCACAGAACGTGCAGTCTGATCTTGGATCTACACTGTCCATTTAGAAGATGTCATTCCTCCAAATGATACCTTTGAGATCATTAAATATTAAAAAAAAAAATTGTTGTTTTTTTTCGTATCGACATAAAAGTTTTATTTATCTATTTTCTTATAAAACAAGATAAGGGTTAAAATGTCAAGGATAGTGCTATGAAAATGCTTCGACCTTGTTTTTTGATTTTCGAAAAAGAAAAAACGCTAAAATCTTGCTTCCAGCTGTTTTAACATCAAGTCTTGATTCTCAAAAAGGTTTCCTCAAAATCACGTAATAAACGGTCGCCAATAAAACCAGATTCAATAAAAACAAATTGCAAACAAGAACTCCTGATTTTCTTTCCCGGTAAATTCCGGGGAAACAATAAACCGGAGAACAATTTATCTATTTTATCAATGACAGTTTGCTGAGTTTCCACAGTTGATAGAAAACATATGCTATTTCATTTCCCTAAATCATATGACAAAATGATACAGTATTTAATTACGGGACGGACGAAATAGCCTGTCTTCTTTATACGAAGTTCAATCGAAAGTTTACCAGATTCTTATTTCATGCTTTCCGGTAGGTTATCGAGAAATTGCAGTGAAAATATTTTTGGATCTTACTCTGGTACCACCAGTGGAAATACCGATTTCATGTTCTTGTTGCCTAGGTTAATCGCGTGTGCCTTACAACCAGATGGAAATATGACGTAATTTACCTAAACGTTTCTCGCATTTGACGTAATACTGTAATGTGTTGCCATGTGGTTGGGGTACGCCATGGGTAATAACGGAAAGAAGCTGTACTTGATTTTTATAAAGCTCCTCCCAGAAAGGGTTAAAATCATGAAATAAATACAATATTTGTTTTTTTCGGTAAACGATCGAAATTTATTTCATCTCGTGCACACTATGGCAGCCACTCGTGAAAATATTACCGTTGGTGTCCACTCGATGAAATGAATTTCGATTTTTCACAGACAAAAACAAATGTCCTCTATATATTACAACATACGCCCTTTCGCCAGAACATTATTCAAACTACTGTTTTCCTTTCATTAAGAGTTGGTCATGTTAGAATCGAAATAATCTTCCTTCTATCGTGGTTTATCGTTCGATAAACCACGTTGTGAGTTATGAGGTGCAATGAATAAACCAGTCAGGCTATCGCCCTCGTGGTTTATTCTCTTTGCCTTATAACTCGTAACTGCGGTTTTTGAACGAAAAATCCCATGAAAAGAAGATAATTTCTTAACTCATTACCAAACGACAATATTTTAGACTTGTCCAAATCGAAAGCATTTGCAGACGACAAAATAAAAGTGACTGAAAATTTCAAATTTGTTTTTTGAAGGGTAGAAAACATTGTGGGAAAAGGAGAAAATGCTGGTTACCAGCATTTTCTCCTTTTCCCAAAATGTTTTCTAAAAGCTTCTTTCTCTGGGGCGTCAAAAGTTGGGATTGTGTGGTAATGGGTTAAACATACAACATCGAGGTTTATCAACCTTGGAAATGGCTTGCAATTTAGATGAGTGTACGTTCGTGTCCATTGGTACAAAGTTCATACATGTGTATAAATCTTTTACCACACAATCCTGTGTTTTACAACCTTAACTCTTTACAAAACGACGGAATCTTTTAGTGATCCAAATTATAACACTTGCAGGCGACAAATAAACGGAACTGAAATCGGTTTCCAGCAGGAAAGTATGCACAGCTTCACAGGTCACCGCAATATAGATAAAATAATGTTTAAAATGTAGAAGCAGATATTGAGGTATAGTGCTTTAATTCAGTATTATTTTCCCCAAGGAGTTTACGTGACCAGACGTTTCCCAATGCAGATTTCCATCAAGCTATCACCTATGGCGATTTCTGTCTCAGATTGTTTTACATTGTACTTTTCTGATATCTAAAAATGGTTCCCATTGAAATGTAAGCTCCATTGACTTTTCTTCCTCGCATTTTATCTTATGATTTATTGGAGTCGGTGTCTACTGTACTTCAGACATATCAATGCAAAAATGTATTTGTTCATTTTGGTTCAGATCAAAGCTAGACTTGTACATGTACTTTGACAGTATATATTCAACAGCTCAAATGAACTGACCCAGAAGAGATGGTAGGATTGGCTCAAATGGCGACGATAATTAAACGCAAAAAAAAAAATCTTAGCGGATTGCCTTGGTACTTAAAGAAGACATTCTGTTTTTTTTTTTTATTAATCTTACTAAAATTTGACAAATGAAGGGATACCTGGCAAACCTTTAGTAAAGACGACAGACACATGCAAGAAAAAAATATGTCTTTTTCAGTGGTATTTCCTGAATGGGCTAGGAACCCTCTTGAGTTATTTTTAGATTTTGCGTCACACAATTTCGCTATGGTTTGTGGGAATGTCACGTGATCGACAGCATACGTGCATTATGTTGGCTTATATATACAGCATACGTGCATTATGTTGGCTTATATATACATGTATATATGAGCCATGGTCTATTTAAAAAGGTTTCAAGCATCTGCAAAAAGTATCGACGCATGTCAGCCTGCGCGGACTGCGCAGGCTGATATGGGTCGAAGCTTTTTTGCTTTTGAACAAATTTCTGCATCCCAAAGGACCAATCTATCGCACAATTTAGCCATTTGTTAGACGAAATACATTACAGAGCGCCATCAATATGTGATGACTTGTATGATACCATGCCTCATATTTTTGTATGACGATGTACTTTAAACAAATCGAGCGATAAATGTTCTGTTCTTTTCATCAAAAAAATGAATAACGTCATATGCGATGTCATAAAATTTGGACAGTTACCGATTACTGGAACAAAGCGACCATCATGATATCAATGCAAAATGTTCACCCTTGTGACCATTCGGCATACATCGGGTGGTGGAAGCCATCAAATTCCTCGGCTGTATCTGGTGTATTGATATGCACCTACACGGTACATTACATCACTCGGAAATACGCCGGTTCACCGTTTTGAAAATTGTAAGGCTCCTCTCAAGTAAAGAAAACTTGAGTTTCAATTTTCTATCGAAATTTTCTGAACTTAATTTCAGTTGAAAAACAGTTCGTACATTCACTTTTTTTTTATACGGTTTATCTATTCTGATTGAAGTTTTCACTGACATTTACACAGAAGTGATGACGTCATCGAAGTTGTTGATGTCGTTGTTAAACGACTTACAGTGGCGCTGCCATATACAAGATCACGTGCTTAGTAGTTCAAATGGCAACGATCGTTGTACAAAATAGGTCAGATGATGGTACCGAATCGGCCGAATTTTGACGTGTGATCCATTATATAGACGAAGTTACCGATTTCCGGTACAAAGCGACCAGCCTATGTTAATGCCAAGTGTTCACCGTTGTAAAGACATGCAGCCAAGGTATTTTTCCTATCTCCTTTCAGATTTGAATAACATAAATTTACTTCTCAGCTTAAGAGACCCTTTTCACGTTACCAGAATCTTTGATAGTAAAGTGCATTTGACTTGAAACCTGACCTAAATGAAAGCCTAGAATTAATTCGAAACGCAAGCTTAGAATTACTTCATTTATGTCAAACACTGCAATCAACTTAACAGTAAATAATGGCTTTGGCGCCGCGTTTGCATGGATACTTTCCTTTGCTATTCCACTTTTTCTTTACACAGAGGAAAAAAAAAATCAATAATGAGAGGTGTTTTTCCTAGAATATTGTAGAAATACACCTGCACCAAGAAAAAAATATCAAGATTCTAATTCATGAAAAAAAAAAAAAGGCTCGGCTATACTTTTCAACCCTTTATAACACAGTTCACATATATTTTGTGGTCTGAAAATGATTTCAATTCAGTTCACTATTTTGTCATTTTGGTAACTCGTTGATTACTTAGCGAGTTTTTTATGTCATGCCAAAGGAATAGAATAGAAATGTTGCAATCAGTAGGGACAAAAACAGAAAAAAATATTAATTGCATCTTCAAAGTTTTTTTTTTCTTTCTTTTTCCAGGTTTTTTTGTAAAAAAAAAAAACCGAGGTCCTGCTTGCCATGCGGTACGCTTTAGGATTCGTACAGTGTAAATCAATGTTTCGAGCCCCTCAAGAAGCAATATCACAGTTCAGAGCCCTAGCATATTACTGATGCAACCTAGGCATATATAACATAAGCTATCGCTTTTATATGACAGAAGTACATGTAATATTAAAAGCTAAGTAAAACACCAATAAATCAATCATGCCAAAAATATCCCACAAGGTACACATGTACTTCTAAGTTCTATGAAGGGTAAGCGAAGCCTAGAGCGTTCGGGAAAAAAAAAAGCTTCCAAAATGTATCTTTAGCTTACAGTTCGGCATAAAGCATTCAAAATGTATCTTTAGCGTGCTTACAATTCGGCATAAAGGTTTCAAAATGTATCTGTAGCATACTTACAGTTCGGCATATAGTTTCCAAAATGTATCTTTAGCGTGCTTACAGTTCTGCATAATGCTTCCAAAATGTTCCTGTAGCATGCGTACAGTTCGGCATAGAGCTTTCAAGATGCATCTTTATCATGCATACAGTTGGCAAAAAGCTTCCACAATGCATCTTTTGCATGCTTACAGTTAGGCATAAAGCTTCCAAAATGCGTCTTAAGCATACTTACAGTTCGGCATAATGCCTCTAAAAATGATTCTTTAGCGTGCTTACAGTTCGGCATAAAGCTTCCAAAATGCATCTTTAGCAAACTTACAGTTAACACATTGTCATGGACATAAGATTTCTCTATTCTGCTACAGGCTGCTCTTGAAAAACATTGAGACGAAAGGAGAAACTGCTCGTCACAGCCAATTTCTCCTTTCGCCAAAATGTTTTCACACGTACCTATATACAGTTTTTACCCTTATCGTGTCGAATAAGTTTAAATAAACCTTAAAGCCGGTAGTAAAAAAAACGAATGATGCTACTTCAAACTTACTTTTGGAGAAAAAATAACTATCTCCTTATCGGACAGTGTAGACCCAAGATCAGACTACACGTTCTGTGCAGTCTGATCTTACTCTACACTGTCCGGAGAGGGACCTAAATCACTGAAAGTTTAACCCTTTACCAAACAATCCCTGGTTTTTACGACAGAGAGGAAGACGCCTTCTGAAAATTTTGTGGGAAAAGGAGAAAATGCTGGTAACCAGCATTTTCTCCTTTTCCCACAATATTTTCTACTCTACAGAAGTCAAGTTTTAAACTTTCAATCACTATTATCTTGTCATCTGCATATGCTTTCAATTTAGACTGGTCGAGAATTTTGTCTTTTGGTAGAGTTAAAGAACAAATGAAATTGATTTTACTCAGAATTAAAAGGAAGTTCTTTCAATGCCGTCAACTGCAAGTTTTGTGTTCATGAAGTAAACTACATTAATGGAAGTGAATCCTTGATTTTCTAGCTCAACATGCCCCGCAGTCACGTGTGATTAGGTCATTACAATCAGTCTTAATTGCACAGGAATTGTCGTAGAGAAAAGATAATGGCATGGGAGATGTTTATCTTGTATAAATAGAGAAATGTGTGTGTGTGTGGGGGGGTGTGGGGGGGTGTGTGGAGGGGGGGGGGAGAGGGGGAGGGGGAAGGGGGAAGCGAAAAGTAAGCATTCTACAACTTTCTATCCTTATTTAGTCATAAATTATGTGCAAAATATCTTTCTTCAAAAAATTCTCTCTCTCTCTCCTTTTTTTCCCCTCTCTACGCCGACGAATTTTTCTTACTGCTAAGGTTAGTCATCCAATTTTGCAAAATTGAATAAGGCTCAGCACAATAGACTTTTCGGAAAGTTAGTAACCGATAGAAGTTTGAAAAAAATAAATCTTAAGAATTAATATTAAATTGCAATATAGATCGGTAAATACCGTTCCTGGTTAAAAAAAGAATGTCAACAACACAAGCAATGTTGCGCTTGATGCCATTGCTATATCGATTGTTGTTGTTTGAAAATGACGTCACAGATCAAAAGCAGTTCTCTTTTTACCTGTCCTTTTACGCCTGACTTCAACATTGGATCTTTGAAAAATGACAAATGGATTTACCGTATGAAATGTCACATTATTTAAAGCGACACGCAAGAAGTTTCGGCTTTAATCTACAGATATCGATTATCTATATTTGCCAGCAACGATGACATAAGCAGCAGGGTATTGGCACTGACAGATAACGCATAATACTGCTACAGTACTATGGGTAATTAGTTTCAATAAGGGTTCTTGCTCCTTTAGTTACGCTATTAAAGATACCTTAAGCGTGGTACCCCAGTCGGCTGAGGCTATAAAATAAAAGGGCTAGACCTATGTACAAGTCATCGTGGAGGGGTCGTTTAAATGTGGGTTTTTTTAGATTTTTCACATCACACCAAATTAAGAAATAAATATATCACTGAAATTTATATAAAAAAAAAATACAAATTATCAATAATTAAGAATAATAAAATTATAAAAAAATGATGGTATTCCCTTTAAAGGCTACGAGGCCTCTTAAAGGTGGATAGTTAGAATTTTCACATGACACCAAATTAAAAAATATATATATCATTGAAATTTATATGAAAACACAATACAAATCATCAATAATTAAGAATCATAAAATTACAAAAAAAAAATTTTGATGGTATTCCCTTAAAAGGCTACGTAGCCTCTTAAGCTATTTTTAGATTTCGCGCCAAAATCAATAAAGCATTGTGGGAATGTCAAGTGACCGGCACGTGACTAATAACGCTTGAATTCCATTACAAAACAAATATGTAATAATTATTTTCCATTATGTCTTTTTCGGACGGATGCTTGAAACTTTGTCTGTGTTTTCCTTTATTTAGATGAGAGAATTGATAATCTAAAAATAGAACGTGTCTCCCATTGGTGTCAACCTGGTCCGTAATAAATCTCTAATTTCTCGTGTTATCGGATGGTTTTCAACTACTGGGGTTTTATGTACGCAAATTAAAAGGCTATGGGAGTATAAGGATGATTTTTTTTGCATTTTTGTAAAATTTTCTTCCCAAAATCTGAAGGGCCACCTTTAAGCTACTTTTAGATTTCGAGCCAAAAGTTAAAAAGAGCATCGTGGTAATGTTAAGTGACTGGCACGTGACTAATGATGCTTGAATTCCAAAACATAATAAACATGTAATTATTCCCATAATGTCTTCCTCAGACACTATGTTTGAAGGTTCGTATGTGTTCTTCCGGTTTGTAAATGAGCGAGTTGCTCATGTAAAAATAGATCGTGTTTCTTATCGGTGTCGACCTAGGCTGTAGTGAATCTCTAATTTCTCTTGTTGTTGGATGGTTTTCGACTACTGGGATTTCATGGAAAAAAATTACAAGGGTTTGGGAGAATAAGGATGATTTTTTTGTACTTTTGTAAATTTTTTTACCCAGAATCTGAAGTGCCATCTTTAAATTTGTAGTGTCTTTCTTTCTTTTTTTATCAAACCTAAACTGTGACAATACAATAGTAGTATGCGCGTCTCAAGCTAATAAAAAAAGCTGAACTAGTCCGATGACCATTAATAGAACATGTAACTAATTTGTATACATGTATAAGAATGTTAGTCTTTCTTAAAGATATTAGATCATTTAATCCAATTTATAAGAATAAATGAAATAATGTTGAAAGCCGCTTTAATACTGTCAATTTTATAACCATTTTTCAGTTCACTGATATTATCTTTTTCTGATGCTCTTTATTGCTTTTTATTTAATTGCCTTCCATCCCCAACTTTCAGCTGCAGGTCGAGCAAGAGTTACTCTCCTTGGAACTTATCGATCATCTGGTCCGAAAGGATTTCCGATAACTGCCTGTCATATAGGATTCAGAAGGGAAAAATTTTTGATCGACTAAAACACATTTTTCTTCTTAAATGATTAAAATCTATAACGTCGTGAAGTATTCTGTAATATCTCTACTTTACTTCAATATAATTTTAATTCCTGTAGCAAAATGGGAAGTTGCGTCCATTTTGATTTAAAGTTACTGACCCATTCTCCTTCTTATTTCTATATAAAGGTTTAAGAAATTTGCTCTTGCGCCGTTTTTGACGCTAAATAACATAAAAATGAATTGCAAGCAAAAAATCTATAACGTCTTGAAGTATTCTATGTTTTGTTTTGATTATGATCAAAGTATTCGTTTACATTTGTGAAATTGAGATCTTGCGTCCATTTTAGTTTAAAAACGACACTATCGTTAATTTATTGTATAAAAAATGCAGTATCGAGCAAAGTGAGATTTTAAGACTGGGTGAAAAGATTTAGCAAAGGATAAAGGGAAGATAAGAACTGATGACATGATAACCTTGTCTGTATTGTTTTGTTAAACCTGGATCCTGTTTTTACACATTGTCCAAATATATAATGATTGTATTTATCATTTTTATACATGTACGTGTATATTATTTGCATCAGTGAAAACTTTAAAGAGATTTGTAAAAACCATTATTTTCCCAGTATCGTCTTTTTAATTCTTTTTGGAAAATAATTTCAGTTTAGTTAGCATATATTTCTTTAAATTGCATTTTTATTTCTTT
The DNA here is from genome assembly GCA_943736015.1 of Tridacna crocea. Lineage (NCBI taxonomy): Eukaryota > Metazoa > Mollusca > Bivalvia > Cardiida > Cardiidae > Tridacna > Tridacna crocea. The sequence goes on along the minus strand of OX031057.1, from coordinate 68,129,859 downwards.
TTTTCTTTTTTTTTTTTTTCTTTATTTCTAAAGAAGATTGAATTTGTTGTACTATTGGATCATTATAATAATTATGCAGTCAATAGACCAGTAACAAACTGTACAAAACAAGCAGTCTGATCGTGGGCCGAATCGGTTTTATTTTATGTGTCGAAATTCTTTTGGCTTAAAAAAATTGACGTATCAATATCAATATATGACTGAAATCAGCAGAAAACAATTTGCGTTTTGAGATTATCGATGTGACCTGTACAGCTTACTCCCGAATTTCAACGGTCCTGCATAAAACCTTTTGAAAACATTGTGAGAAAAGGATAAATACCAATATCCAGTATTGATTCCTTTTCCTACAATGTTTTCTACTCTTTTAAAGTGAATATCAATTTAGCTACATTTGATTTATTTTCTGAAATTGCTTTTTTTCTAAGTTGGTGAAGTCAAAAAGTTCTCTATATGGGAAAAGGTTTTAAATTATTGACTTTTGAAAACACATGAGAAGGAGAAATTACATGTGATCAGATTGAAAATAGCGAGGAAATTTGAATATGTTAGCTGTCGCCATAAAATACTTTTGAAAATGCATTGATCATGACACATTTGCAAGTAAAGAGCTAAAGAGAGAAGGCGGCAAATTGGACTTCCTTATACAAAATCTTGTTAAACTTGACTTTAAATCCTTATAAATAATCTCGTAAAAAAATTATGATCTAAGTTTAAACATTTAGTTTTAATTTATTCAATTCAATATACTAACATCATTCATTTACAACAACATGTATTGTGAACAGGATTGAAACGAAAGCATCAAAGCTTATATAGTTCCTCTCCCTAAGAAGTCTGATTTTTTTCCTGATACATGTACTTCCTTTCCGATTACCCCGTATAAATGTATCAATGTATACCATTACGTAAGAATGTAGGTAAAAAAGCCAGAGGTAAAAAAGCCATAGGTAAAAAGGCCATAGGTAAAAAGGCCATAGGTAAAAAAGCCAGAAGTAAAACGGTAAAAAAGCCATAGGTAATAAGGCCATAGGTAAAAAAGCCAGAGCTAATTTAGTACATGTATATATGATTTATTATGAAAATACCAAATATTTTGAATATAATATTAATAGATATAAATATTTAATAAAAATGATTTATGATGATTTGTGCATTAATTTTAACATTTATATTTGTGCATAAATTTTTTACATTTATTATGTAAATTAAAAGAATTCACCATACTCTATGTAAAGCATAATGTGGTATCTAAATAAAGATTGAATTTATATTATCAAAAAGAATCGGTAACAAGATAATTTGTATGTAATAGAAATTATATTTGTTTATTTTTCTACAAGTACTTGTTGATAAATTAATTGAAACCAATAATAGGTGCAGGAAATGCCCTATTACATAATTTAATAGTATTATTTCAAAGTGTTATTGACCAATCACGTGATTATGATTAAAACTTGGCCTTGTGAAATGATAGTTTGCTCATGTTTTAATAGTTTGTTTTTTGTATTGAAAGTTTGTTCCATGGAAACTTTGAAGTATAAGATAATGGTATGCAATGATTGCAAACATTGTGGGAAATTGCTTCCTTTGAGCAGTTTCTCCTTTTTCCCGAAATGTTTTCTAAAGTCATCACCTGCAACTGCAAAAGTGTTAAGTATGACCAGTTTCACTTATCAAACAACTAATTTTAGATTCTATCATATTGAAAGAGCGTGCATAAAACACATCAAGATAGGATATAAAACATTCTTGGAAAAGGAGAAATTGTCTGCTATGAGCAAGAAAAGTAAAAGGAGGCCCGTCTTAAATTGCGTTTTTTTGGGAATTTGGAAAAGGGTTAAATATTGAAAATATCTGCATACAACACATCAATATACAAGGAAATGTGTAAATGTTTGTTATTGGCAGTTTCTCCTTTTCCTTAAAGGTTTTCAAAAATCAGTAGCTGAAGACTGGAGAAATTCCCCTTATCAAACAACTAATTTCAGACTCTTACATACTGAAATAATCTGCATACAATACATCAAGATAGGATATAAAACATTGTGTGAAAAGGAAAAATTGGCTTCTCCTTTTCCCAAAATACTTCTAAAGATTTTCTGAAACAAAAAGCTTTCTCTACATCATATACTAAATTAGCTCCTTTTTTCTTAATAAACCATATATACTAAATTAGCTCTGGCTTTTTTACCTATGGCCTTATTACCTATGGCCTTTTTACCGTTTTACTTCTGGCTTTTTTACCTATGGCCTTTTTACCTATGGCCTTTTTACCTATGGCTTTTTTACCTCTGGCTTTTTTACCGCACACCTTACGTAACGCCAATCAAGATACCCGATAGGCGTCTTATCTAACAGTGAGACTCGGTCATCATCGGAGATCTCCGGCACAATGCAAACGATCAGGGAAAAAGAAAGAAAATACGATAGTTGCTTTAAAAAGGTGTAAAAAGGGCTAAAAATGTACTTTCTAAATGACTGAAAACTACGCCATATTAAAGAACAATAAGTAAGCTTTCTGACTTCCCTGAAGATAATTTTGATTTTCCAACAATATTGTGCAGGCTGATTTATGTTTACCGTGTGCTCACAAAGCCACTGACTTCTTCTAAAAAATGACGAAATTATTTTAAAAAGAACTGACCTATTGAACATAAAGGTTAAAAAATATAATTTGTACACGGTTGGTTTGTTTATGATAGATCAGACGATACCAGTGTGGTCTGATATACCACCACACTTTCCCCAGCCTAATATACATGTACGTACATGTATTTGTGACGATGCTATGCAAAACAATTACAATAAAATGCCGTCTGTTGACTATGTAATAGCTCTATGCAACAGGTTGGAGATTAATGTTTTCAAAAACATTGTAACAAGAGAAGCCTCTTCATAATATCCTTAACTTTGTTAGCTATATTATCTATTCAGAAATATATCCAACCGAAGTATTTTTACTATTGTACCATTTTTGTTGATAAATCAATAAAAATATGAGATTGAATTCAAAATTATGATGAAAAAATCAGAGATAAAATTCCAGAGATGCAGTAAACATATGTGCTGTTACATTTCGAGCGTTCGTGTCGCGCTCCTCCCCCGGCTTTAGTCTCATCATAAGAAACTTGTACTGCGGATATTTTTCTTTCATGTTTTTTTAAAATCTTCAGGAACTGGCAATGTATGACTGTCCCAATATTTAAAGCAGTTGTAGACAACACAATAAATATGGCTCAAATTATTCAATTTGTATCAATTAAGGCATGACAACATGGCTTGAAAAAGAGCAAATGCCGGTCAAAAGCATTTCTATAGCTGACCATAATTTTTCAAACGCGTGCTTTCGGTAAAATTTGAGGTAGATCAAATTGCAAGACCTGAAAGGAAAACAAATCCTACAAATTTTGGTACCCCAGTACTTTACAACCCCAGATATCCCGCAGAGTTGTTTTCCAATAAATTGACACCCTCTACGCTCGAAGCGCGAAATTCGGGTTATAAGTGCAAAGGGTTTGCAGAGATCGCCAGTCAATATATAATTCCGTATGTGATCGATTTCACGGCCAAAAGGGATCAAACTCCTATAATTTAATTGGCTTACATAGCGGTCAAATAACAGTTACCGGGTTTGATTTGCATGATAAAGTTGGCCATGGTATCTTTTTTTCTTTTTATGTCCCAATGAAACAAGACGATGTCCTAATGAAACACGATTTCTCATTTATATATCTGTCTTTTTCACATGACTCTTAGAGTGTTAGATTTAAAGCCACACTAGCAAGAAAGAGGAAAAAAAATGGAGTCTAAAAGCAGACAAATAAAATTCGTACCATTTAAAAGTAAGGATATTGTTGTTAGTTTGACAAAATGTTTCTCTAGGGTCTGTCAAAGTCCTAGCCCTTTGAAAAAAAAATTGCAATTCTACCTCCTGATTGTTTATACATATATAATGCAAATAGTGGCGACTCAAGCACCTTATGCGGACAGCGTGGATCAAGATCAGACTGCACGTTCCATGCAGTCTGATCTTGATCTACGCTGTCCGATAGAGACATATATTTCCTCAAAATATACTTTTGAAATAAGAAATTGAATATTTTTACAATCGGCTTAAGAGCTTCATTTCTTTTATTTATGAGGGTAAAGGCTAAGTAATCAAATGTACTTCTTCTTGTTTCAAAATAGAATAACAAAAACAAAAGGATTTCAATGACATTCCTGATACTTATTTCCAATGTTGCAAGTATTCTATGCTGGCTGAGCCAAACTCTGATATCACAATGGGTAGCATGCCCGGCTTGGGAACACGGGGTCGCAAAAGTGTCTGAACTATTTGCTACTTTAATGAGCCTAAACACTGTTGGTATTAAATGAAATTAAATTTCCTCTGCAGTCTGTGTCTTAACAAGCACAATGCGCCTTTAATTAATTTGCTAGACGATATAAATCGAGGATCAGGCTTCAAAATGCAGGCAGTCTGATCTTGGGTGTACACTCTCCGATATCAAAGAGCTTTTCCGCTAAAAAACAAGGAAACATTTTAATTTCTATTTCAATGACTGCTCAATCTATTTTTATGTTTATCTGTCTAACGGTCTGGAGATCAATGCAACTCTGTAATTAAAACAACGTTAGAAGGATTTTCCATTAAAAATTCAAAGCACTGACAGTCTTGATTGGTGTCAATCCAGTTTTGATGTCTTGTATCCAGTTAAGTGGCAACATGTTAACATGTTCAAACATGTTAAATCTCAACCACGCAATAGCGACAGGCAATTTGGTAAAGAATATCGACTAAAAAAGGAGTAATTTCATATAATGATTCTTTGCTAAATCATTTACGTATCCAACAGTCGCCTGTCTGTCTATTTGTTTATCTATTTGTCTGTCTCAATCCTTTTGTCTGCCTGTCTATCTGTCTGTATGTGTGTCTGTCTGTCCCTTATTTCTCTCTCATCCCCCGCTCTCTCTCTCTCTCTCTCTCTCTCTCTCTCCCTCTCGCTCGCTGGCTCTCACGCACACACACACACACACACTAGCAATTAGATTAATCTCTATGGCAAAAATACGGGCAAAAAAACGGCTCTTTTGCTTAAAGAAAAGTCGATAGAAACCCATGGTTAGCTAAGCTCGCTGTCTTTGTGTATAGCTTAACCCATCAACATAATTGCCGAGTTTTGGATGGACTGAAAATCCATCACAACTATAAAGGACAAACTACTTCACGGGGTCACCAATAAATTTAGTTACCGTAGGGTTTCGACCTTGCACCATGTTTACCAGCTAATGCTACATGCATGTCGATATGAGGGAACAGCATAATTATACCCTTTGATCTTCGCAGCTTCTCTTCGTTTGACTATCTGACTTTCAAAAACCTCTGTGAAAACTGATAATTATAGTTCTGTAGAAAATCCTGATAATATCTTTCACGATAATACTTTGGTTGTTTTGCCGATTTCGTATTCCTTTTAACTGTCCTATGTACAGCGAGCAAACAGGCCCTCAGAACGCGTTGAATAGCATTATTGATAAAAACATAAATTTCCCCGGTGTGTTCATGTTTAAAGCATTCTGCTCTTATTCTGAAGTAACAATCATCGTCATATCTTTGCTGTTCCTGTTCATGACCTTTAACGAAGAAACTGTGTTTTTTTACCAACCTGCATATAGAATTGTTGGAAAATAAAATACATTTTTCCTTTTCCAACAATATCCTCATGTTTTCTACCCTGCCAAAAACCAATTTCATAATTCTTACACATTTTCGTGCTTTCCATAAGGACAAGTTTGAAAAAATATCATTTAACAGAGACACAGGTTTTTGTTAAAACTGATGATCATACTTTTGTGGTAATCGAGATTATTTTTATCTATGATAGGTCGTTGATGTAGAGATTGCACTCCAAAAGATTGTCCTTGTTTGCATGCCGATTCATTTTCGGGAGACAATCCCTTTAAGCACAAAACTGTTCAAAGATCGTTGTCAATATCTATAAAATCTTTTAAGATTAACCTTTTTACTTCTAACAAGTTAAAGGTGCCTTTAGTTCTATTGCTGGGACCACGTGTAAACAAAAATAAATGGCAACATATACAAAATACAATCGAATGCAAATATCTCTACTATCAGAGGCACATTTCATTGTGATGCACAGTCTCAGAAATATGTCCATACTTTTATTTCTTATTTATTATTGTCGTTGAGGGTTAGTGAATGCTTTGTCCATACGGGCACCATATCAGGTCTATTAATATCGTGCTGTTTCGCGAGACTAGCTTATCTTCTTACAGAATATGTGTACAGTTCTCAAAGATAGATCACTCCATTAAACTGATGATAATAAGTTGTTCTATTGTTCTGATAATAAGTACTGACAAATATGGACATGTCTAAATCTGAATCATTTTCAGACTTATCAAACGTGGCTCGTGTGGAAATTGTCTGCCAATGGGTAACAAACATCATTTCCGACGATATTTGCAAAACCCTTCCTCTTACAGGTCGTTGAATCTCGGGATTACGCGGTAAAATGGTTTAATGCATCTCTTTACTGAAGCTTACCGTTGTGTTTCATATTAACCCTTTACAACAAAATCTTTATCCAGAAAAACAATTTTGAAAACAATGTAGTTAAAAGAGAAAATGCTGGTGACAAGCATTGTCTCCTTTGTCTGCGATGTTTTCTACCATTTCATATACGAATTGAGTTATTTGTGGAACAACTTACTTGACGTCTGCAGTTTTGTCGTCTGTTTAAGAGTTATTAGCATATTTGCACTTTCAGTCATAGAGTGTGTCACGTCTGCGGCTAAAAGAATGGTTACATTGATACTATTGATGGTCGAGTTTCTGAAAGTACCATCCTCTTAGAATAATTTGAAAAGTACGTAGGTATTTGTTTTATAACTACCATTTTACAAATTAACATCATTTGCACTAAAGTTTCTTTACCGCCGTTATTCTATATTCTCAGTGTTTGTTAATGGATATACCAAACATTCAGCTATGGCTTCATCTATTTCCTTGTATGTACATTTCAACTCTGCCAAGATATCTTTGAATCTTGAGGTAAGTACGGACCACGTAAGTATAGAAATAGTACGCAGCTTTGAAAATATTCTGGGACAATACAATAGGTATCTGTATAAATATACTATTCAAAATTTGCTAGGGATCACCCTAATAGATTCACTCTAAACATATATGTGGCATGTATCATACATGTATGTTTTTACAATATGTTACATTGCTACACAGATCAATAAAATGATCAGTGGAAATGGATCTTGAAGCATTTACCTCACAATGCCGACTGTTAAAGACACTGAGAAAGAAGCCTTTGGAAAACAATGTTGGAAAAGGACAAAATGCTGGATACCAGCATTTTCTCCTTTTCCAACGATATTTTCTACCCTATGCCAGACAGCATACTGCACGTTGCATATAGGTTTTGGTTAGCAAATGATTTCAACTTGGACAAATCTAGGATTTTAGAGTATGGTTACGAATTTATGGAAAATGTTGTAACACATATACCCATCATGTAAGTGATCCTTATCAAAGTTTGAGTAGTATATATATATATATCATTATCCAACTTTCAAAGTACAGGACAAAGTGACACAGATTTACATAGCCATGTCTTGTGAAATGAGGGTTTAATGGGTCTACAAGCCGTATCGAACCATGTCAGCCTGCGCAACCCACGCAGACAGACATGAGTGGAAACGATTTGCTTTTTTGTGAATTTTTTTCTGCATATGAACGAAGTTAGAAAAAATAGATTTCATAGATCCATGATTGTGTGATCATTTGCTTGGTATAATTGTAACCAGATGATGGGTACCAGGTTTTAGCAGTCAATCTAGTGATTTCAAAGTTCCCGGGCTTTCTTGATCACATGACATTCCTTTGTCTTTTTTTTGCCAGTTGAAAGCTCACGTACGCACGAGAGGGCCATTGACTGACCGAAAACTTGAAACTCCAGCTACAATTTACCTTTACATCTATCTGTGGGATAGACCAGTATACTCCATAATGCATCACAGAGAGGCATTTAGCTTTTTTGCCAAAGCATGACTCATAAATTTTGAACAGATCAACGTGTTGCTAGTATGCAAAACTGCAAATATCATGCGTACAATAATGCAGTTTAACGTAGAGAAAAAACAATAAAATGCCAGTTGTCACTTGGCTTGAGTTGGTATACATGTTCCCGAAAATGGGAACTCTACATATAAATTAAAGTTTGGTACATGTACATAATGTGTTTCAAATTCTTGACCTGAAGGAACTGCCAATATTTCTATATCTACAAGAGATTAAACTTAAATTTCATAGAGACAATATTTTATCCGTAAAAGTATTTACTAGAGGAATGCTTTGGTGGCTATTTTAATTCTTTAACATTCTTCATTCATGTGAGTGGGACCTTTTCCAAATAGATGTAACTAACGATAGTGGAGAAAAGGTATATATATGCCATGGTGTGGGAGGGTGAACGTTATGCACGTTAGGCATAATCCTTCACCGGGTAAACATTGTTTCTCACATAAAAAAATAAGCTTTGTTGTCGCAAATCAATCAGTATTTTGGCACATCAGTTACATATTAGTTAACTTGAAATTCTGGAATGGGGAAATTGTAAAATTGGAAAACATTTTAAAATCTATTACACAAGGAAACAATGATATTTGTAAATATGTACTACTAACAAAATATTTATTAACAATGATATGTAAGGTATGTTGGGGGATGGCCACGACCCTCACATACCGATAGACATGGCAATTAAAGCTTAAAAAAAAAAACATTGTTTCTCATTGGTTTCACTTGTTTTAGAGGCCAAGTCAAAGAGAGATTAGAAGCCCACAAGATTTCGTTGGGGAGAGAGATAACAAGATTCATGGCGCACAATTGCTCATTCGGAGCATGTCTCGTTGATACCAAAATGTGTTCTTATGTTTTGTAAACTGATGAGGTAAAAATAGTAGCTTACGGGGTGAAGGACGGGTTATTCAAAGAGTAAATAGATGTTTAGATAAAGATATAAGAACTCGTGGAAACGTGTAAAACTCCCTACCTTGTCCAAGGCTTGATGGGCCGTCCCGCCATCTCAAAGCTGGAACCTTTGATGTCATACTTCACTTTGTGTAATCCAGGGTGTTTGAAAATAGAGCTCCGACGTCTGTTCAGTGAAAACAGATTTCTAGGGCTACTGCTTCGCCTATCCATTTCAAAACCTTTTTTTTTAAATATTTCTGTGGATTGACAAAAATATTTTATCGGCGGACTATTTTCAGTTCAAGTCAGGAGTTGCCACTGCCCATGATCGTGACTATCATTTTGAACAGCGTCACTTCCTAAACTGGGATTTCCTGTTAAAGTTTATCGTTGATAACACTTTTTGTAACCTTTCAAACCTGCCATCAAGAAAAGTTACTTCTGAAAATTACCTTCTAAATGTTCTTTCACGTGCTCAAACACCAGATATAAAGTATCCCAATCTAGTTGATAGTCAGACTTCCGTTCAATTTTCCTTTTGAATCAAAAAGAATCATCATATTATATTCATGCCTTGTCAATATTCCGGAGAATCTTCGTTAAATAAAATACCCTATTAAATCATTGTAGAGCTTAAGCGATGAAATTATTCTATTGATCTGAAAACAAAGAGAAAATAAAATTGCAATCGGAAGGTTATTTTGGTCGAAATACTTAACACAAAAACTAGCATTTTAGATAAAAGATCGGAGTGTATGTTTTGTGCAATCTAATCGTTAGCCTATCTTCGTTATCAGCAAATTCTACTGAGACTTTCTAACGTGTCTAAGAAGAAAATCTTTGATAAATTAATATTTAATTCTTATGGAATTGCCATGTAATCGCAAATCTTAGTAGAATCCTCATTATTCAAACACACAATATCTGTATTTAGGATAATTCAAAGTATTTCCTAGAAAAAAAAAGTTTGTTGAGCAAGGCAGTCTGATTACCCACAGAGGTGTAGCTGCTTGTACACAAAAAGCAGCTGCGTAAATTTTCCAAAAACGTCGTTGCGTTCTTTTTGCAAACGCCTAGCTGCATATACCTTGCAAAAAAATGTCAAATTTAACCCCCCCCCCCCCTTCTGTATAAAAATGTCACCAGTCGTCACAAAATAACTCCTACAACTAAGAACTTTTCGTGGGGAACCCCCCAATACCAGCCTCTGAATTTCCCTTCCCCCTCTCTCGGCACTTCGCGTCTTGGTTAGCACATTTAATACCGGTATTACTTTTGCATGTACCTTTTTATGTTTGCTAGGCCCCTGACTCTAACAAGGAATCGGGCATGCTGCTGCACTTTTCTCTAACAAAAAGCATGGCTTTTTAGTAATTGTTTGTATTAGCATTTCAAGACAAAGAATCCAGTCATCTACACTGTTTTTGTATCGTCTTTGTCAGTTGAAATGTGTTGGAAGCTGCTCTAAAGATCATTTCGATCTTATCTCGGCAACTTTTCAATTTCCTCAAATGACAGGTGTCCTGGGTTTCACCAGTACCTTGATGCTATTTCGAAGTATCTTACCTATAACAGTTCCCTATGAAATTCAAATACCTCCGCCGGGGTTTGAATCTAAGATCGTCCGATTTTGAGTCCTACACCGTCATTACATGACCACGCAGTTGCCTTAACTCTTATCCTGCTAAGTTACGAAATTGAAATTTTCAATTCGATTGTAAAAACCCTTTTTTTTTTTCATTTCAAAGGTATAATCTAGGGAATAAAATCTCCGGATCGGACAGCATAGATCCAAGATCAGACTGCACGTTCTGTGCAGTCTGATCTTGATCTACGCTGTCCGCAAAACGTCTGTGAGTCGCGATACGCAGCCAAAGGGTTGAATTACATCGCATATAAGTGATGTGCAGTTGAGATACAACCTCTCGTCGTTATAAGCAGTGTCATTGACCACCATTTTCATTAACAAACGAAATGCAAATATATCGCTAATATTCATTCCGATATACCGTTACCATGGAGAAATGGCAACTTTACCGGGGTGACTATTCACATTTTACCTCCAAATTGACTGCATTAACATCATTAAATGACCTTAAAATGTAGTTAATAAAGTAACTGGAGGTAATATCAGTTTGAATTAAAAATCCATTCATGTTATCAAAAAAACCTGGAACATAATGTTTCCTTTTGTCTTTGCCAGTTTATGAAGTTCTGGTCTCGACAACGTGGAAAATAAAGGCAAAATCGAACAACAAAGAAATCAATTGACGTTTTCTTAGAATATAGCTTGAAAATTAGCATTTTTTAAAATCTGTATCAGTTGACAAAATTCTACTCTCTTCTATACTAAAAACATTTGCAAAAGAAAAAAACCCACACATTTTATGGAACAATATTTGAATATATAGCAGTTATGGAATTTCTACATCTTTTTGTGTGTTTTAACAGGTCATTTAAGTTTTAGACTCATTCGTATTGAAAGCATTCGCTTTATGATACCGAGGATCAGCACAAAATTTAAGGTTTAACACATGTATACACACTTAAAAAAATGTGAAAAAAAAAAAAGAAGAAATTGCTCGTGACGAGCAATTTCTTCTTTTTATCACAATTTTTACCAAAAGGCGTCAGCTACAAGACGCCAGACGTCTGCAAAAAAAAAAATGTATTGTCACTCGATAAAAAAAAATGAAAGTACAATTACAATTAATCATATTGTATTTCCAAGTAACACAATCCACACACTTGAAAATTCTCACACTGGCACCGAAGTCATAAAAAATATAACAACTTCTCGACTACATCTCGTTTTTTTTCTCTCGTTTTTTTTCCTCGTCATCAACTTCTCGCGTCTCTCGTTCATGTTTCCTTCCTTAATTAATGTGACCGGTGGCTCTTTTATATCGTGGAATAATATAGTTTGTTTTTAGCACCGCTCTAATCCAGTTACAGGAGAACCGGTAGATAGGTTTTCTGATATTGGAAAAATGGCCGTTATTGATACTGTAATTATGCAGTATCACTTTGGTGTTTTTTCCTTACCTCAAATGATTATATATTCGGTTCTTTTTCCTCTCCCATCCACTTTTTATACTCAGATCCCTGATACGTACTAAGGTAATCTCCGGAATACGAGGTTTTGGAAGTAAACCGACGATATGTTGATCAAGATCCTTGGTTGTATTCCGATAGATGAGAAGCACCAACACGATACATTTCTTCGCAGAAATGCACCGCTTTACCGATCTTAATTTTGTAAAGCTCCTCTTAAGAAAAAACATACAAGAGTCACACTTTTCTACGTTTTTAACGTAGGCCATCAATTCTGTTGCAGTTTTCATTGACAGTGTGATAAATGTGAATAACTTTACCGTTGCTGTTGATGTCGTTGTTAATCGAATTACGCGAAAGCTGTTATGTTAAAGATCATGTGACTGAGTGTACTTCAAAATAGAACTCCTTCATACGGACAATGTTAGATGTATAATTACGAAAGCGACTAAGTTGAGACCTTGGCCCGTATTCACAAACTATTCTGGAGAAAATTTATAGGCTTATTCTCCAAGGTGTTCTAAATTTGTATAGTAACACAATTTCTGATTGGCTAATCTGAAGTTGTGTTACTTACAAACGTAGAAATTCTGGAGAATAAGACAAAGAACTTTCTTAAGAATAGTTGTTGATAACGGGCCCTGGTGGTTTAGTGGTAAGGAGTTCGGGTTGTCATCTAACAGGCCCGAACCCTAACAAAGCGCAATTTTTTTCGAATATTAATGAAAGTATTAGGTACTGGCAACAAGACTCATTTCGCTTTCATGGCTTCAATTGTTTCAATTATGTTTAAATGGCAAATCATACAGTTATTTTCAATCGTATGCATTACACATAAAACACCTAAAGAAACTCATACCCTTAATTAGACGCATGTATAGCGATTTGGCCAATCAGCCAAAAGCATTTTGCAATCATATATGGAAAGTGCAACTGCCATGACTTTACAACTGTAATTTATCGTGTTGATCAACAACGTTTTTTTTTTGGAAAGAATCAAGTTAACACTTCTATTAGATCTATTCCATGTCATCCTGTGTTGAACACATTACAAACAAGATTGTGTGTACGATCTCGTGTATTAAACTCTCTAAACATGTGTACCAAGTTTTGAGCATCCCTACATTCTTTACTTGAATGTTATTTTGTTTCTTTTTTTTTTTTTCGTAGACCAAAAAGCAGATGTAAGAAAATGTTTGAATTCAAATCATACCACCCAAAGAGCATAGAAAATACTGTGAAGATCATAATCTGTTATAGTGTGGCCGGTCCCACAGTTAGTCGCAGGCAGGAAGAAAAAGCTTTAAAATAAATTTCTCAGCCGGAGACTCATACTTGGACCGACGATATAATATCAGACTGCCAACATCACGTAGGCTTGACGTCGTGTTAGCCGAGTCCATTGACTTCATATAGAGCATATCGTCGGTTTACTTAACCCCTATCCTGCCAAATAAAAACTGTTGACGATCACACAAAAACATTTTGCTAAATGTACGGGCATTTTGCTTGGCTTACATGACCCAAATTACAGACAAAGCAGCGGAGGGTGTAGAGCAAGATCAGACTGCACGTATGTGCAGGCTGATCTTGCTGTACGCTCTCCGCAAAAGTTATCCATGGTCGCGAACGGCAGGATAAAGGTTAAAAAATCTCTTAATTACAGCTTGTTTTAAGCTGTAGTTACGAGTGTTTTTGAGGTAAACCGACGATATCACATAAATGTTGAGAAAAAGTTGACATATTTTTTGAACATGTAAATATTTAAAGTATTCAACGTTGTATATCTAACAAAACTGCAATTATTATGAAGTATTATAATATAAATTATAACAAGGTAAGTGTTGGTGGATAGATAAAATTAATAATTGAAACTGTTGCAGCTGCGAAACTGTTGCTCGTATTATGAATCACCCTATTTGAATAAAATGACGTTAAAAATGATATCAAGCAATTGTGATATCAAACTGGGTATTCTACACTGAAAAAGGAAGGTTATGTGATGAAAGCTGTTCTACCTTGTTACGAGAAACTGTTGTTGTTGCGAAACTGTTGCTCGTATTATGAATCACCCTGTATGTACAAAATGACGTTAAAAATGACGTCAAGCAATTGTGATATAAAACTGGCTATTCTACACTGAAAAAAAGGAAGGTTATGTGATGAAAGCTGTTCTTTTTGTCATTCTTTTTATTCAACAGTTTTCCTTTCAATAACATATAAACCTTTCGACCACTTTGTAGTTTCTTTTATTCTACCTAACTGGAATCATGCATCTGTTCTAAAACATCCTGACATACATGTACGTGTACTAATCTGTTTTGATTGCTTTGCTTCGTGTACCGATACATTTTTTCTGTCTTCTTTCTTGAATCATCATTTTCAATGTATTTAATTTTGATACTTGTACGTGGTGATATATATTAGTAATAATTGGACTAGATATTTTTTTAACTCTCTACCAGACGACAACTGTTTGGACTGGACCAAATACAAAGCATTTTCAGACGACAATTTAAATGTTGCTAACATGATGATTTCTAGTTTCGACAGGGTAAAAATCAATTTCGGGAAAAGAAAAGAAATGCTGGTCACCAGCATTTGATCCTTTTCCTACAATGTTTTTAAACGCTTTCTCTTTCAGGGATATTAAAAGTCAAGTTTGTTTGGTATAGAAATAACAGTGTCTAGCCATTCATAGTTTATTACTTTGCGTAATATTACATTTTCTCACCTTTTATTCATGGTGTGAACTTAAAGACCTGAAAAGTAGTTCTCATCATACGCTGACAAAAGGAATTACATTTATGAAAAAAAAAAACATTCTCAAATTATAGTCCATTTGTTCACGAGAAAAAAATCCTTAACCCTTTACCCCATAAGACATTTCTATGGTATCTCTAATTGATCCTAAATAACAGCAAGGATGAAGCCGGTTCTTATGTGTATATGACACCTTTTGATAGTGTAGAAAACATTGTGGCAAAAGGTGAAATTGCTCGTCACGAGCAATTTCACCTTTTGCCACAATGGTTTCCAAAGGCTCCTACAAGCAATGCGTAGAAATGAGTATCTATGGTAAAGGGTTAAATCCATTTTAAAAACAGACAAAATGATTTTACCGAAAGTAAAGTTATTACAACAGGCCGTAGGCGTAAAAATACAGCTTTGCAAAAGGAAATTGTATACATACATTAAACTCTCTTTGTCTATTTTAAGGCTTCTAAGTTTCAAGTTCGACTGGTTTCGAAGAAAACTCTAGGTTTTGTAGCAGACCTGCCGTTTGCGTCTTTTGCTTCGTCGTTACCATTTTATTAAATGAGATATATGTGCGCTGTAGAATGCGCGCGGCCTTTGTAATAAACGTCGTTAAACAATTTGAAAGAGAAGTTTAAGTGAAAAAATATGAGGAATATGGGTAAGTGATGTGTTTGAGTACACAATATCATAATCATGCTCTGAATTACATTAGCTCAATGCGTTCTCGAAAAGTGTCAACCCAGGTTAACTTGCGCTGTCCCTGTCGACCAACTTGGGTCGAATCCTTTTGCTGTTGGCCAATTTTCTGCGTGTCAAAGGACCGTACTACCACGGGACTCAGCAGGCTGTAAGACAAAATGGATTTTAATAATCCATGTCTATGCAATGACTTTTTTGGTAAAATATTTCACAGAGCTGCATTAAAGCCCCTTTTGCAAAGATACGGCTATTGATTAACCCTTACCATCCTCGGATACCCCGGGGTCTCCCTATTTGCTACGCTACATCAACCCTGGGACAAATAATTGAATTTCCCTCGCTTTACCGCTGGCCAAATGCTGGCTTTTCATTGGTTCCATCATCATTTTGTGATGGGCGAGTGGACTGTACGCTATGACGTTTCGTATCGATTTTCGGCGGCTGATTCAAAGTTTTATTAGTCAATTGTCCCAGGGTCGATGTAGCGTAGCAAATGGGGAGACCCCGGGGTATCCGAGGATGAACCCTTACGCTGCTAAATGAATTTAGCGAAACTTTTAAGCCCATGGCAAAAAAACGGATTGGTGATATTTCAAAAAAAAAAATCTTTGGACAAAAACATCTCTTTATCGGACAGTGTAGACCCAAGATCAGACTGCACGTTCTGTGCAGTCTGATCTTGTCTACACTGTCCGAAAAAGGTCAGTGAGTCGCGCTAAACAGCCTAAGTGTTAGGTGGCTGAGCACTCCCTGCTTATTTGGAAGGCGTTTCTAATTACAAGAATTGCAAATTCAGATTTAAAGTGCATAGAGCTGCACAATCATTAAGCCTATTTATGCAGTTTCAAAGGTTTTAATCCAAGGGGATTTCGGGAAAACAAGCCATTTTTGCTCTATACATTATGTAAACTGTCTGGCAGACAAGATAGTTCTTTCTTGTACTCGGAGGATTTACTTTTGACTTTGTTGTAAGCCCAGTGACGGTTGGAAAGAAGCATTGTGGCTTTTAAAATGCATTTGGGCTTAAATCATATTATTTGAATGATTGATTGTATGGTGTTTAACGCCGTTTTCAACATTATTTTAGATATATTTAGATATTATTTTAGATGCACCTTTCTATCTTAGATTAGTTCAAATCGATAATTCTAACTCATCAGAAAAAGACGAACTTTTAGACCGATCATTCGAACTGAAAAGCACTTATAGCCGACATATTTGATGAGTCTAGACTGCTTTTATTCGTCCATAGAACAGGAGAAAACATCGTGGTAAAAGGACATAATGTCGGTTATCATGCAAAATTTTCAAGTACCTTCTCACCGAGAATCGATAACATACAAGGTTATTTATACGTTTATATATCTGCTCTGGCAAAAGAGCGGGCGTTAAAGCATATACCTGATGCGTTATTCCAAGCAGGCAGTAAAATCGTCTTATCATACTGCAAAGAAATTTCTCGTGATCTGATTGGTTAACATGCCGGGAACATATATCATGTTCCCTGGCAAAAACCACGTAAAACCAGTTTCCCTTTTGAGTGCCCCGTAAACATCACTACACCTGCAACACAACATCCAAAATGGCGGCGTCGATCGATCAGCAGAGTGCACATTTATGCACCAAATTGCACGTTTTAGTGACGTCAGTTTCCAATGACGTCAGCTTTCTTTGAATAGGGGCACACAGAAGGGAATTTCTATTTCGTTAGCATACTCGATTCGTGAAATTATAAAATAGGAAATTTTCGCCTGACGCGCTTTGAAAGGGTAAACCTTTGCAGTATAATAAATTCGTTGTACGGTCAGGTGGCAGGGGACTTGAAAACTTGTTCACGGCTGTGGTGAATCATGTCGTGAACAAGTTTCCAAGTCCCCTGCCGCCTGACCGAACAACAAATAATGTATACTCGTTAAATGCGTTCTATTCAGCAATCTGAAGGCAGAATTGTCCTTGGACATACGTATAATGTGTCTTTTGAAAGTTTGGTATTGATAAAAAATTGAATAGTCAGGCACACTTGAACCATAATTGTATAACACATGATATCATCGGATCAAAGAGAAAAAAAGAAAAACAATTGAAAACGTTTGCATATGATTCAAATAAATTTCGATTAAAAAAATCTATATACAAACAAACTATCAAATCTTCGTTTGTGATGGTTTTTCAGAAAGTGATCTATAAACTTAGTGTAAAACTATATAAGACACAATAGCTGTTAGTAGAAAAGATCCATAGCTATTAGTTGCTTCATGTTGTGTAAGTCCGATGCCAAAAATAGTTCCAGTATTCCCGATTTCAAAAATACTCAAATGAAAAATGGCTGTTCACTCTTTCAAACATTACCAACCCCCTAAGCGTCACTTTGCGCTTTATAATTAGAGTATATGAATTTCAGATCGCACAGATATAGCACAGACTGTACTGCCTGGTGTTGGATTTATAATGTCTGCTTGCAACGTCAAGCTTTGAAGATAAAACTCATGCAGAGCGTCAGGGGATTCTCCTTTTCAGTAGTCGAAAATGTTGAGTATCGTATTTGGTGATTTAATGTAATTTATAGTGACGTACTTCCTGTCAGCTGATAACGACATTTCTCCAGACTTGCAGTCCTTTGATTTTTATGGGCGGACTTGCATCAATTAGCCTTTTGGTCCTTCACCTTCTAACCCTTTACAACACAATCCCGACTTTTGATGGTCCTGTTAAAGAAGCCGTTTTAAAACATTGTAGGAGAAGGAGAAAATGCTGGTAACCAGCATTTTCTCCTTTTCCCACAATGTTGTCTATCCTCCCCACTACGAATTTCGGATATTTCAGTCACGTCTGTTTTGTCGTCTGCAGATGTTTTGAATTTGGACCAGTCTAAAATTTTGTCGTTCAGCAACGAGTTAATCAGATAAATCAAACTTTCAATCCAACAGTAAAATCTTAAAATGTTGGGGTTTTTTTATTATTTTTTCCGGGTGAGGGGGGACAAATCTTCTCATTGGACAATGTAGATCAAAGATCAGACTGCTTAGAATCTGCAGTCTGATCTTGATCTACACTGTCGGTAAGAGGTCTTTGGGTCGTCGCAGCAAAAGGACACATTTAATTACTAGACACAATTTAGTATCAAGCAACATGCAGTAAAGGTCAAGGTCAGAGTACACAGAACGTACAGTCTGATCTTGGAGTCACATTATCCAAGGTCTTTTGGAACATTCTAAAAGAAATCTGCTATTCTGAGTAAAATTACAATAAATACGTTCAATTCCAAACAACTCTTTAGTTCAGAATACTGTTTTAGTCAAGTATAAATTGAAATAATCATTTAAAACAGTAATAGGCAACAGCTGTTTCCGCTAAAAAAATACCCTATAAAATTTGGTAAGATTAAAAATGAAGATTATTGTACTACTTTCACCGAGCCAATTATTCCTTTTTGTCCTTCCTAGAATTATCATTTATAAATCTAAAACCACTATTTTCTCATTACAAAGACATATGATAATTACCTCCCTTTTCTGGAAACTACCAAAACTATCAACAAACAATTTCAAGATAGATATTAAAGGTGGGTATCAAGATTTGTCACATCGCACCAAATTACGAATATATATATCACTGGAATTTATATGAAAAAAAATATAGAAATCATCAATATCTATGAGTCATAAAATAACGGAAAAAAGTTGATGGTATTCCCTTAGAAGGCTACATATCCTCGTAAGCTATTTTTAGATTTAGCGCCAAACATAAAAGAAAAAGCATTGTGGGAATGTTAAGTGACTGGCACATGACTAATGACGCTTAAATTCCATAACATAACAAACAGGTAATTATTTTCCACAATGTTTTATTCGGACCCTATGTTTGACGCTTCGTATGTGCATTTCCGGTATATAAATGAGCGAGTTGGTCATGTAAAAATAGAGCCGATATAGCTCAGTAGGTAGAGCGTAGGACTTGTGAACACAATGTCCTACAGGTTGTGGGTTCGAATCTCCGGCTGGCCAACTAAAAAATTACTAATAGTCTTTCGGATGAGACGTTAAACCGAGGTCCCGTGTGACGGTGCTACACACCGAGCACGTTAAAGAACCAGGCGGAATTCTCAGTAGTTTCGTCCTGTATCCCCGCACTATCCCCCGTAACAACTAACCGTCTTCTGGGGGCGTCGCTCAGATGGGCAACCGGTAGCGACGATAAATAAACGAAAATAATCAATCAATGTAAAAATAGATCGTGTTTCCCGTCGGCGTCGACCTGGGCCGTAGTAAATCTCTAATTTCTCTTGTTGTCGGAGTTTTCGACCACTGCGGTTTTATGAAAGAAAGTTATAAGGCTTTGGGTGTATATGGATACCGGTATTTTTTTTTTGGACTTTTGTAAAATTTTCGACCCAGAATCTTAAAGGCCACTTTTAAGGAATTTTAGTCGGTAAAAAAATGTGCAAAGGCATTACATAAATATAAATCTATCTTTATCATCAACTGTCAGGAAATTTAATGCCATGCTGCCCTAGAAGTATTACTGATCCAGTACCATAAATTCTGGTAAAATGATTGCAATTGTCTGCAAAAGTGAAGAAAACATTGTGGGAAAAGGAGAAAATGCTGGTTTCCAGCATTTTCTTCTTTTCCTACAAGGTTTTCAAAAGGATATTTTCCTCCAAATCGTTACAAGTCAAAATTGCGTGGGAAAAACTTAGTCCTAATAAAGAGTCGGTTTATCAGTAACTGTTGCCCTATGAGGATCACCAACTTTGATTATGTTTCAAAGAAAGGTCATTTGACAATGTACAACCTAATTACTTTTAATGACAAGTTTAAACCTATAGGTAACGGCTTTTTGTGTATGTTTGCTGATACTTGAATGCCATAAAAACTCTGTGATGACGTGCAAGCGTTAGTGTATTTATTCCAAGAGTACAGTATTTGAATATGTTGCATTTTTAATTTTAACATTGTTTCAAAGCGAAAATAAGACAGGTATTTTAGGTTAATTACCATCAGCACCATCAGCACCATCTTATTTCATGCTTTCCGGTAGGATGTCGAGAAATAGCAGTGAAAATATTTTTCGATCTTACACTGGTACGACCAGTGAAAATACCGATTTTCACGTTCGTGTTGCCTAGGTAAATTGCGCGTGCCTGACAACCAGATGGAAAATATGACGTCATATACCTTACATTTCTCGCGCTTGACGTATTATTGTAATGCGTTGCTATGCTTGACGTAATATTGTAATGCGTTGCTATGCACGGGGAATAACGGAAAAGAACTGTACTAGATTTTGATAAAGCTCCTCCCAGAAAGAATTAAAAGCATGAAATAAATAGAATATTTGTTTTTTTCGGTGAAAGATCGAAATTTATTTCATCACGTGAACACCATTGGTAATATTTTCACGAGTGGCGCAGCCACTCGTGAAAATATTACTGATGGTGTCCACTCGATGAAATAAATTTCGATCTTTCACCAAAAAAAAATAAATATCCTCTATATCTTCATCATCGTCGTTGTCATCGTCATAGTTGTGGTCGAAGATAACATCGTCACTGTCAACTTTAATATACTGTAAAGAAATTTCTCGCGATCTGATTGGATGATATGGCCCGAACATATTTATCATGTACACTGGCAAAACCACGTAAAACTAGTTTCCCTTTTGAGTGCTCCGTATACATTACTACACTTGCAATCCAACATCCAAAATGGTGGCGTCCATCGATCACCAGAGTCCACGTTTATGCATCAATCTGCAGTTTTAGTGATGTCATTTCCCGGTTTTCTATTTCGCCAGCATACCCGATTCGTGAGATTATAAAACAGGAAAATTTCGCTTAATACGCTTTGCAATATAATAAATTCGTTGTACGATCAGGTGGCAGGGGACTTGGCAACTTGTTCACGGTTGTGATGAATCATGTCGTCCAGAGGTTTTCGAAGTAAACTGACGATGAGCTGTACATAAATACGAGATGAACTTTTGCCATAATAAGCCTGTGATAACAGTCAAAACAGGGTCTTCAGTATCATCATTTCGTTTTATCATATTTATTTATCTGTTATTACCTATTCTAATTATTTTATGTTCTTGTCTTATTATTATCATTCAATGTATTTTCTTATCTTAATTAACTTTCGGTTATTTACTCTTCATTTATTGATGATTTAATGATTTATTTATTTATCGATTTATTCTTGATCTATTTAATGATTTACTTATTTATCTATCTATCTTTTCTTTATTTATTTGTTATTTATATATTTATTTATTTATTCATTTATCTATTTACATATTCAATTATGAATATCTTATTTTTCAATCTAAACAGCTAAATAACACAACAATGAAAGCGCCACGGTTTGCATTCTCCAACCATTCTTAAGAACGTTCTTAGTCTTTTTCCCTAGATGTGTCTAAAATTTGAAAATAACATAACTTCTGATTGGCTAAACCACTTTAGCCAATAAGAAGTAGTGTTACTATCAAATCTTGAAAGTCTGTGAGAATCAGACAAAATGTACTTTAGAATGATTGGTGAATTTAGGCCCAGTAAACAAGAAACATGCATTATTAAGGAAAGACCCGTCTTTCTTTAAAGAGGCGAATTGTGTTTTTTTTTCTTTTCCTTTTCCTCTAGACCATAAACGCTAATGAGGTTGTCACAGAGTGAAATTTCGCGAGCGTTACACGCGCAAAACAACTGGTAGCACGCAATGGTGCATGCGTGCATTACTCGGATACTCTTTAAAATGTGACGGATACTTTTGTGGACAGTACATGTGTAGATCAGACTGCACATATCGTGCTTTCTGATCGTTGATCTACACTGTCCGAAATTTTTAGATCTTCTGGTAAAGAAGGCGCCATAATTCGTGCTGTTATCGTTTGTTTTTGTTATTATATGTACAGTACCAGAACGGATTCCTTTAACCCATTACCAAACGACAATATATTAGACTGGTCCAACTTGAAAGCATTTGCAGACGAGAAAATAAAAGTGACTGAAAATTTGAAAGTTGTTTTGTGAAGGGTAGAAAACATTAGGGGAAAAGGAGAAAATGCTGGTAACCTGCATTTTCTCCTTTTTCCACGATGTTTTCTAAAGGCTTCTTTCTCAGGGGCGTCAAAAGTAGGGATTGTGTGGTAATGGGTTAATTGTGACTTGTGCGCTGTGGAAAAAGGGGCCTCATGCATCTACAAAGAGTATCGACCCATGTCTATCCCATAAGTCTAAAAAGACATCTTCAGTGCAGAAAAAAGACCCACATAACGTCGGTTTACTTCAAAAACCTCGTAACTACAGCTTAGTTACGCGGCTTTTGAAGTGAACCGACGATGAGTGTGTTTTCCAAAAATGCTGTTTTCTATAGTGTTTTCGCAAAGTGGATAGTCTAAACACAAGATCAGACTGCAATTTTGTATAATATGATCTTGATGTGCACTTATAGAACGGTCAATTTTGTTTTAAAAGGCGCCTTAATAAAGAATAAAGGAAAACAACTCATAAATCACTTTAAAGGCCCGTGTGGTCATGTCAATAAATTTTTCAGAGCATGCGCGAATCAGACAGAAATTTTCGATTAACCTTACTTTTTTAAGTGCGACTCAGGGTCCTTTTGCGGATAGTGTAGATCAAGATCAGACTGCACAATGTGTGCAGTCTGATCTTGGATCAACACTATCCGATAAGAAGATATTTGTCCCCAAAATATAATGTTTGAACAGAATTATCTTTGGTTGCAAATTGAAAGTCATTTTAGTAATATAATAGGTTAAAGGTTCACTTATTTCCCGTTAGAAAAAAATATGGTTATAAAAATGGCCGACGTAGCAGGTACTGGATCGTGAATATTTTAACTTGCTTGCGGTTGAAATGCAGAAAATCATGAAAAGTAAATACCCCTTCATATGAAGCAGAAAAAAATTGTGGTAAAGGGGCATTTTCTTTTCACAAGCAATTGCTTTCTATCTCACCAAAGGTTCAAAGCTGTGTTCTACTAGGGTCTACAACTTGATATTTGTTCTCTTAAACCTTTACCAAACAATCCCTGGTATCCATCCATCCATCCATCCATCCATCCATTCATTCATCCATCCATCCACGCATCCATCCATGCATTTATTCATCCATTCATCCATGCATCAATCAAACCATGCATCAATCCATGCACCCATCCAGTTATTCATGCATCCATGCATGCATACATGAATCCATCCATCCATGCATGAATCCATCCATCCATTTATTCAATCTATGTATCCATCCATCCATGCATGCCTTTATTCATCCATGCATGCATGCATGCATGCATCCATCCATCCATGCATTTATTCATCCATGCATCCATGCATCCAACCATCCATCTATCCAGGCATCCATACATGCATTTATTCATCCATCCATCCATCTATCCATCCATGCATTTATTAATCCATGCATGCATGCATCCATCCATCCATCCTTTTATTCATCAATGCACCCATCCATCCATCCATGCATTTATTTATCCAATTCATCCATTCATCCATCCATGCATTTATTCATCCATGCATCCATCCATCCAACCATCCATCTATCCAGGCATCCATACATGCATTTATTCATCCAACCATCCATCTATCCATCCATGCATTTATTAATCCATGCATGCATGCATCCATCCATTCATTTATTCATCAATGAACCCAACCATCCATCCATGCATTTATTTAAGCATCCAAGCACCTGTCTATCCATGCATCAATCCATCCATGCATTTATACATCCATGCATCCATCTATGCATTAATTCATCCATGCATCCATGTATTCATTCATCCATGCGTTCATTTATGCATCCATTCATGCATCTATCAAGTCAAGTCGAACAATCAATCAATCAATCAATCAATCAATCAAAACCAGTCAATCAATTAATCAATAAAATACATGTACATCAAATCAAATAAATTCAATCAATCAATTTCGATCCCCACAGCAATTTGTGATCGAAAAAGTGCCCTTGACCAAGAACTGTTCTAAATACTTCGCTTCTAAATGCTGAATTTTAAAAAAAAATTATATCCTTAAGTACCGTAAAACTAGATTGACCAGCAAAATAAGCCTTTCTCGGCTAACTCTTTAACGAACGACAGAAAATTAGACTCAATCAAATCGGAAGCATTTTGTATACTACAAAAAAAAGATAAGTGTGACCCAAAAGATTTCTTTTCTGTCTTTAAGGTGGTAGTAAACACTGTGTGAAAAGGAGAAAGTGCAGGTTTACTTTTCTTACGACATTTTCAGAAACCATTCTTCCTTGACCTTTTACCCCATAAGCCTTTTCTATGGCATCTCTAATTGACCCTAAATAACAGCAAGGATGAAGCCGTTGCTTATGTGTAAATGACACCTTTTGATGGCATAGAAAACATCGTGACAAAAGGTGAAATTGCTCGTCACGAGCAATTTCACCTTTTGCCACAATGTTTTCCAAAGCCTCCTACAAGCAATGTGTAGAAATGAGTATCTATGTAGCAAAGGGTTAACCCCTGTCCTGGTGAATAACTTAAATGATACCTCAATGGTAAGAAACCCAAATTTGACTTAAAAAATGTTATTTTGTAGGTAAAAATATCTCCTTATCGGACAGTGTGGATCCAAGATCAGACTGCACGTTCTGTGCAGTCTGATTTTGATCTACACTGTTCGCAAAAGGCCATTCAGTCGCGCTTAGCAGTCTAAGGATTAAAAGATGAAATACCGAGATTGCTTTGCAAAGGGTTTGACCTTAATGCCGTTAGATTTAATGAAAGAATAGTTAGTCCGCTGGAACAATGCTAAATCATGTTTCCGAAGCATAAAGAAAAGATAGAGAGGCAATTATATCTAAACGGTAAGATGATATGACGCGTTGTCTGTGAAAAGGGGGCTTAATGCATCTGCAAAAAAGAGAATCGATTGAGGTCAACCTGTACAGTCCGCGCAGGCCGCCCTTGGCCGAATCCTGTAGCAATTGGTCAATTTTCTCCATGCCCAAAGACCAGTTTACTTTCACTGTCCAATCGGTTGATGAACTTAATGGATCCATAATCATGTTATCTTATGACTTGCTTGGTTTTAGGCATTATCTCCAGCTAGATGGCATTCTACAAATACATATCTATCTAATTTGGCCATCCTGCGTACAGAACTGGACTACTTTTCTACGCGGCAATCGTTACTTTGAATTTCAAACTTAAATAAACATTTACACAATAAAATGCAACCTGGTGCGATTCATTCAGCTATGATCAACAGTTTAGAGAAATCTGGAGCTAAAACAGGACCGATTTTTCCAGAAATGTATTGATAAAAGCCATTTTCTCCATTGCTACTTTATAGCGCGTATTACTACAATCCCCCCAATATTAGGGGGTAGCGATGCATCATATAAGGCAGGTCGAATCTCCGAAGAATATGACATGCGCAGACAACGTTGTTTAGTGAATTACGGAGATGCATTAAACCCCATTTTGCCAGAGCATGGCTCATATCTATGACCAAGAATTCTGGGTAAAATTGATGGCATTTGTACATTACACTAATGGCTATTTTTAAACGCGTCATTAATTCTGTATCAGACGACAAATGTATCAGCTCGTTCAAAATGAAAGCTTTTTCCAGACGACAAACAAAATGTCGTTTGTACCTTAATGACACAATTCCGATTTCTAACGACCCAATGCAAGAAGCCTTTTGAAAAAAAACATTGTTGGAAAAGGAGAAAATGCTGGTAACCAGCATTTTCTCCTTTTCCAACAAAGTTTTTTTTTATCCCATTAAAGCCAGGAATCATTGCCTGAGTCACGTTTAACCTGTAACCTGTAAATGCTTTGAATTTGGACAAGATTAGTTGGTGGCTTGGGAAGATTTATTGTGCTAAGTAGTAGTAAAGAAACCTCGGAAATACTGTCAAAAGAATGGAAAGTTGTTCTGGAGTCGGCGACATAACTGTGGCATTGTTAAAAACCGTTACATACAAGCAAAGACGCAAAGAATCAAACACCCTTAACTCTTTACCAAACAAACAAAATCTTAGACTGGTCCAAATTGAAAGTACTTGCAGAAGACAAAATAAATGTTACTCAGAAAATGAAACTTGATTCCCGCAGGATAGAAAACATTGTGGTTACCAGCATTTTCTCCTTTTCCCACAACGTTTTCAAAAACCTTCTATCCCAGGGTCGTAAAAACCAGCGATTGTTTGGTAAAGGCAAAACAAAGCAACCAGGCGATAAACAGACACATTTTTCAGGTCATTCAACTGGTACGGTAAACATTTATCCCTAATGTATCGAACTAAAACTCTACGAGTCTCCGAAACATTTCGGTTTTACTGTTGTCATTTCCAAATAACTGTGCCACAACGCGGTCATCCAACCTCTCGACTTAATGAATTTCTCGCAAACACTCTCCAAGACACTTATTTAGCCTATATACATAATGTAACTCAATTTATTACATATATGGCATTATCGTGTTTCCGTAAGCTGGTCATTCGATCAAATTGACAATGGAACACTGAGAACGTTTTTTCTCATGTTTTCCGAAAGGCTATCGAGAAATATCTCTGATTATTTCATGCTTTCCGGTAGGATATCGAGAAATAGCAGTGAAAATATTTTTCAATCTTACAATGGTACCACCAATGAAAATACCGATTTTCACGTTCTTGTTGCCTAGGTAAATTGTTCGTGCCTAACAACCAGATGGAAATATGACGTCATTTACCTTACATTTCTCGCACTTGACGTTATATTGTAATGCATTGCTATGTGGGAGGGGTACGCCACGGGGAATAATGGAAAAGAACTGTACTGGATTTTGATAAAGCTCCTCCCAGAAAGGGTTAAAAGCATAAAATAAATAGAATATCTTTTTTTTTTTCGGTGAAAGATCGAGATTTATTTCATCTCGTGAACACCATCGGTAATATTTTCACGAGTGGCGCAGCCACTCGTGAAAATATTACCGATGGTGTCCACTCGATGAAATAAATTTCAATCTTTCACCGAAAAAAATCAAATATCCCCTTTTCTCTTTTGCATATATGTTTCATGGTTACGACTAGTGAAAATACCGGGGTTTATATTCAAACTCCTCAATTGAAGGCGGAATTAGTTGTTCCCGCGCACTAATTACAATGTACCAGGGTAAAAAATTGCGTGCCTAACGACCAGATGAAAATATGACGTCATTTACCTTACATTTCTCGCGCTTGACGTAATATTGCAATGCTATGCGGAGGGGGTACGCCAGCGGGAATAACGTGCTATCATGTTTTAAGACGGAAGCTGTCGAGAAGGGCCGAACATCCGTTAGGAAAACATCGATGTTACACGATATTTACCGATGCGTTAGTCAGTCCAATCCCCTTACTCTCATATAAAAACCCCTTACCACACAATGTCGACTTTTGACGACCCTGAGAAAGAAGCTTTTTTCAAATTATTGCAGGAAAAGGGAAAATGCTGGTAAGCAGCATTTTCTCTTTTTCCCACAATTTTTTTCTCTCCTCTTCGATAATATTTCAAGGCACTTTTATTTTGATGTCTGCAAATGCTTTCAATTTGGACCAGTCTAAAATTTTGCCGTTGGCTAAAGTGTTAAAAGACAGAAGCTGCCGAGAATTAACGATTAGCCGTTATGAAGCATCGATGTTACACGATATTTAACGATGAGTTTGGGGTCGTAATACTTAAAATGTTTTATTTCAGTTATTTAGCAGTGTAACGGTTAAGGAAGTGGACCTGTAATACAAAACAACTATTTCCAATGTTATATTATCCTACAAAATTTGCTATGATTAAAAATCATTATTATTGTTCCACTTTAACCAGGCCACTTTTTCCTTTTTTTTTTTTCTTCTTAGAATTATGATACAAAAATCTATAACCACTGTATTTTCATTACAAAAGGAGACAATAATTACCTCCTTTTTCTGGAAACTAACAAAAGTATCTACAAATAATTTCAAGATAGACATCAAAGGAATTTCTGGTCAGTTAAAAATGTGCAAAAGTATTATATCTGTATAAATCCGTATTTTTCAGCAATCAAGAAATTTCATTCCATGCTGCCCTAGAAGTGTTAAGGATCTACCGCCTTAAAGATATTTCTTATTTAGCCTTTAGAAGTTATCTGCGACAAATCTGATTCCAGACGGTAAATGGGCTACGTGTAACAATTATAATAACAAACGAGGGAAAGCCCGCGGACATCGTATAGAATAACGCCTTGCAGTCCCTGTCATGTAATGAACAAAGGAGAGAACTGTTATAGAATGTCTATACTAAAACCCTTTCCGAAACTACCCAACTATTCTATTTTTCTGAGAAAAAAGCTTTTGAAAACATCGTGGGAAAAGGAGAAAATGCTGGTAACCAGCATTTTCTCTTTTTCCCACGATGTTTTCTACCATTTCAGAGGACAACTTTTTATCATATTCATGATTGTTTTATTTGAATCTGGAAATCCTTTCAATATAGACTAGTTTAAAATTTGGTCATCTGCTAGCGCGGTAGACAGAGATATATCAAGATGATGGAGCAGAGGTAGATGGCCATTGAAAACGTCCTTAAGTAGGGCTATCACTACACGTGATTATACTCTCCACCAGCTCCTTGTCACAAATACAGGTCTTTGTCATAGAATGTAGAATGGTTTAAAAAAGTTAAAAGGGAGATAATTCCAAATCGCAGCAGGGTCGTGAAAATTGCACTTGCACAACTTCATATACAGTTATAGATAAAAACCCATGGCCAACCCTGTGTGTAAATATGAGTTCAGTACGTGAAAAACTGTAGGAGTATTGCTCTGGACAAATTTGTGTCTGCGGACGGAAGGACGGACGAACGGACGGACGGACGGACGGACGGATTGACGGACGGACGGGCAGCCAATGCGATTCCAGTATACCCCTTCCACTACGTTGTGGGGGGTATAAAAAAGAAGAAAATACTGATGTCCATTATTTTCTTGGTTGCTCATGATGATTTTTGCCACTGTAGAGACAAAGTCCGTCTAACAAGCAACGTTTCATTTGTCGTCCGTACATGCTTTTAATGCGGGCAAAGTCTAAAATGTTGTCGGCTGGTAGAAATAAACGTTATGAAAAGAAATATAAAGTGACTTAAGCTGTAGGGGGAGGCCAATCAAAACATCGAAGAAAAAGGTGAAAAATACTGATGACCAGCATTTTCTTTTATTCCCGTTAAGGTAGTGGACCCGTAATAGAAAACAGCTATTTCCACTTTAAAATCATCCTTTGCTTTGATTAAGAATGTGTATCATTATACTACTTTGACCGTGCCTTCTTTTTCTTTCTTTTTTTTTCATTCTTAGACGTTTAATTTATAAATCTAAAACCACTATATTCTGATGACATCGGTTGATGACAATTACCTCCCTTTTCTGGAAACTAACAAAAAATATCAAAAACAATATTCACGATAGTCATCAAAGGAGTTTCTGACCGATTAAAAGTATGCAAAAGTTGTATAGGTTCGTATTTATCAACTATCAAGAAATTTTATTCAATGGTGCACTAGACGTGTTACGGGTCTTCTGCCTTAATCACTGTTTTATATCATTACGATAGAACATAATCATACGGTCTAGCAACTTTTCATTTCGTCGGTTTACTTCGAAAACCTCGTAACTACAGCTTGTAACAAGCTGTAGTTACGACATTTTCGATGTAAACCGGCGATATGTAGTCTGAATTTTTTTTTTTACCACTGATACGGTTTAAATGTCTGTCGAGTGAGAAAAAGTAACTGTGGCTAAAATCGAGTCTCCCTAAGGCTCTTGCCCTATATTTTTTCTTCGTTCCTGCATTGTTCTATTCTTCCTATTGTTACCGGTGCTTCTATTATTCTATCAGCCTTACCGTGTGGCTACTCAAAGCACAATATCGATTTCAGGAGAAGGAATATTGAGAAATAAAAATGTATCATGTAAAATGACCATAGAAATCTTGGGCTGTAACCAAATATCCGTGTTTAGTAAAGTATTGGTTCTTTCGAACAATGCCATGACTTAAACTATATTCGTTAACCCTTTGGCTTCTAAGCGCGACTCGCTGACCTTTTGCGGATAGTGTAGATCAAGATCAGACTGCACAGAACGTGCAGTCTGATCTTGGATCTACACTGTCCGATAAGGAGATGTTATTTCCCAAACCATAACTTTGAAACACCAATCTTTAAGTTATTAACCCTTTGTCTGCTTATCGCGACTCTCAGACGTTTTGCGGACAGCGTAGATCAAGATCAGACTGCACAGAACGTGCGGTCTGATCTTGAATCTACGCTGTCCGATCTGGAGATTTTATTCCACAAAACATACCTTTGGAATAACAATTTTTGGGTTTTTACTATCGAATTGAACATTTCATTTTAGTTATTTAGCAGCATAAGGGTTAATATCGAACTGATAAGTCAATTTTAGTTATTCAACGGGATAAGGGTTAATTCGAATTCCTTGCTGAAATGGACAGGTCTATTTTATGTTAAAGCTGACATCAAGGGCTTAATCATTTTCATAAATTGGGTTTTACGCCAAATACAACATTACGTCAGTTACATCGCGGCGTCCACTGCACATATATCCGTATTTTTAGTATTTTTTTCACCACGACTTGAAACGATATTACATAGAAGATAACCAACTGGTTCTGTGTGGTTTAAAAATCTGTCACTAGAATGGGGTGTGATGTTGGTTGGAAAAACGAGTCCGAAGGACAAGAGTTTTTTCACTCTTATCAAACCCAATTCGAGAGAGAGACTTTTATTATCACACCCAACCAGTTAACCCTTTCCCAAACAGCAAATTTTGGACCACACCAAACTGAAATCATTCTGCAGATGACAACTTAAAAGTTGCTAAACAGATGATTTTTCTATATGATGGGGTAGAAAACATTGTGGGAAAAGGAGAAAATGCTGGTTACCAGCATTTTCTCCTTTTCCCACAATGTTTTCAAAAGGCTTCTATTCCTGACCCGTCAAAACCAGGGTTTGTTTGGGAAAGGGTTAATTAATCATTCTATTGCTGATTTATCCCTTTTCATTATTATAATTATCAAGAATGATACAATATGAGCACTGAAGGAAAAGGTAGTTCTGCCAATCATTCTAAAGCTATATCGTTACTAGTGATGATACCATACTTTTATTTCATGCTTTCCGGTAGGATATCGAGAAATATCAGTGAAAATATTTTTCGATCTTACACTGGTACCACCAGTGAAAATACCGATTTTCACGTTCTTGTTGCCTAGGTAAATTGTGCGTGTCTCACAACTAGATGGGAAATATGACGTCATATACGCTACATTTCTCGCGCTTGACGTAATATTGTAATGCGTTGCTATGCGGGAGGGGTACGCCACAGGGAACAAGAGCTTCGCAAAGCGGCGCATATACGCCCGAAGGGGCTTGTCAGTGAAATGAGTTGAAATGACGGAAGGGCCATGAATGAAGAGTAGTTAATCTCCATGATATGTGAAAAATATTAAAGGGCAATAGCTAAAAAAAGAAAGGGTGGCACAGTTACAAATTTTGTAAATTGCTGTTCTCCACAAGGTGTTCTATCAGTCTTGAAAGGTTCAAGATCATAGCTTTTATATTTTAGAAATTATGGCCCAGACGAAAATTCAAAGAGAAAACTAACAAAGGGCAATAACTAAAAAAAAGGATGGCAGAGTTATTGTTCTTGTGCAGTGCACTTCTTTATAATGTGTTCTATAAGTCTTTGAAGTTTCAAGATGATAAGTTTTAAAGTTTGGGAGTTATGGCCTGGACAAAAATTCAAACTGAAAATTAACAAAGGGCTGAAACTCAAAAAATAAAAGTCGCAGAGTTATGGTTCATGTGCACTGCACTTCTCCATAATGTGTTCTATCAGTGTATGAAGTTGCAAGTTATTAGCTTTTATAGTTTGGAAGTTATGGCCTGGACAAGAATTCAAACTGAAAATTAACAAAGGGCAATAACTAAAAAAATAAAGGTCGCAGAGTTATGGTTCATGTGCAATGCACTTCTCCATAAAGTGTTCTATCACTATATGAGGTTGCAAGTTATTAGCTTTAATAGTTTGGAAGTTATGGCCTGGACAAAAATTCAAACTGAAAATTAACAAAGGGCAATAACTCAAAAAATAAAAGTGGCAGAGTTCTGTTTCATGTGCACTGCACTTCTCCATAATGTGGTCTATCAGTGTATATAGTTTCCATTTAATACCTTTTATGGTATGGCAGTTATGGCCTGAACAAATATTCAAAGTGAAAAGTTGGTTATTTCAGAAATCAAGGGCAGATAATTTTGGAACGGAAACAGCCATCAAAATTCTAAGACCCAGGTGCACAACTAGACATCATGGAGATTCATTGTGGCAAGTTTCAAATAATTCCGATGAAAACTGTAGGAGGAGTTGCACACACAAGAAATTGCTAACGGACGGACGGACGGACGGACAGACAGACGGACGGACGGACGGACGGACGGACGACCGGGGGTATAACATAATACGACCCTTCGGGCGTATAATAACGAAAAAGAACTGTAATTGATTTTGATAAAACTCCTTCCAGAAAGGGTTAAATGCATGAAATAAAGAGAATATTTGTTTTCTTTCGGTGAAAGATCGTAATTTATTTCATCTCGTGAACACCATCGGTAATATTTTCACTCGTGGCAGCGCCACTCGTGAAAATATTACCGATGGTGACCACTCAATGAAATAAATTTCGATCTTTCACCGAAAAAAACAAATATCCTCTATATCATCACTAGTCGTCAAACCCTTTCCCATACAATCCCTGGTTTTTACGGGTCTGAAATAGTAACCTTTTGAAAACATTGTGGGAAAAGGAGAAAATGCTGGTAACCAGCATTTTCTCCTTTTCCCACAATGTTTTCTACCCTATCATAGACAGAAATCATCTTTTCAGCAAGAGTTGAATTGTCGTCTACAAATGCTTTCAATTTGGTCTAGTCCAAAAGTTTGTCGTTTGGGAAAGGGTTGAATTACCTAGTAATTCACTGATAAGAATGAAATAAAAATAATTACTTTCTACAATATGGTGGCATATTTATGCCACGAGATACGAGGTAGCTATTATGATCATCTTTAAAAACTATCGAGATTAATTATTTTCTTGGAAAGTTCATCGAAATAGTAAAAAGTTTCCTGAAGAAATTATCGCAAAATTTCTCAATCTTGCACGAAGCTGACATTCGAGATAAAATTGTCGTGATAGTTCCATCCGTTTCTCTATACCTATAGATAGAAAATTCACCATTTGGATTAACTCTGCAGTTTTTGACTACACAATATTGCAGCAAGTAAAGAAAGAAATTATTTACAATGTAGCTTAACTTTTAAATCTTGACAAGGCTCAACATGAACAGAAGTGTGTTAAACAAAAAGGCTTCTTTTCACAACTTTAAATTTATCTGGGAAAAGGGAGAATTGATAAGGTTGAAGACGAAGATGTTCCAAAACCTTATCTAATTATTGGTACCGTGAATGTCAGTTGTGGGCACGAAAGCAAAAAGAAATCATGGTAACAGTTTGAATTATCGCAATATTTTTATCGTGAAAACCTTTATTAACTAGATAGTATTTGCAGGAAACTTTGTTTTATCACGATAGTTCTGTTAAAATATCGCGATAGCTATCCCGTATCTCGCGGCAGAAAGATGCCACCATACCACAGACAACCTTTTTTGTCTCTCTTGCAGAACACTCCTGAAACATTACCGCAATTGGTTTTATTTCATGGTAACAAGCATCTTTTTCCTTTGACCCAAAATTGTTTGCATACATATACCTTGATATAAATTCTAAATCTAAATTCGCGTAGTTTAAATAATTAATAAGGTTGTTTGTAAAGTTGGGAGTTTTGTTTTAGAAATAAACGGATTAAACCGAGTACGTTCTATACAAGATAAATGACTACCGTTTAATAAAATAACGGAATGTGAGGTTAAATACTGCTGTTGATTTTTCTAGTGCATCTTGTTCGTTATTAAAACTGATAAAACCCTTTCAGCCCTATACAGGCGAAGCAAAATGCTTTTGCTGACGGTATAGATCAAGATCAGACTGCACAGAGCGTGCAGTCTGATCTTGGATCCATACCGTCCGCTTCTTTAATTAACCCTATACCAAACGACAAAGTTTTAGACTTGTCCAAATTGAAAGTATTTGCAGACAACAAAATTAACATGACGCAAAATTTGAAAATTGACTTTAGAAGAGAAGAAAACTTTGTCGGAAAAGAAGACAATGCTGGTTACCAGCATTTTCTCCTTTCCACATAATGTTTTCAGAGAGCGTCTTCCTCTGGGTTGTAAAAACCAGGGATTATTAGGTAAAGGGTTAAGCATATGAGATAGAAAATTATTTCTAAGTTATACAGGATCATCGTCGATTTACTTAAAAAACCTCGTAACTACAGCTTGTTTCAAGGTGTAGTTACGAGGTTTTTCAAGTAAACCCACGTCATGCATTCAGCAGTCGAAAAAGACCAAACTTATATATTTGGTGCTGCAAGTATTATGTTAGAAGCTTCCTAAATGCATTAGAATTGGGTTGTAATCTAATGAGGAAAGAAGACGACAACATTGGAGTGGGATTTAGTGAAGCTTGGTTCTTTACAGAAAAAGAAATTCAGTTTATTAATTCAAATAATCATTTTCCATGTGCTGTTTTTGTGATGGTAAACAGAATGTGGAATATTTAGGAAATAACGATAGGCAGACAGACAGGGGTACGCAGAAAAACTAGGGATAAACACGGAGAGAGTTACAATTACAATGAGAGAGAGAGAGAGAGAGAGAGAGATACAGACAGACAGACAGAGACAGAGAGAGAGAGAGACAGACAGACAGACAGAAAGAGATAGAGAGAGAATGTAAAAATGAAAATATATTGCGCATATAATGTATCAAATTATCACACATACAGACACACAGCAAACAGACAAGGGTAGAAAAAATAAAAAAAAATACAAAAGAAAATCCATAAATAAGACAACTCAAACTTGAAAGGAACCGAACGTGTTTTTTTTTTTCACAAAACTGTGCTCAAAACTTGGGTTATGTAAGACGTACGATGTAGATGTATTTGAATTGAAAGACACATCGCTTTGATTTATTCTTTATTTCAAATAGCACCCTAAAATAGCGTTACAGATCTACGATCTACTTTTCACTGTGGCCATATTGACGGTAATTCGTCTTTCACTTCCGGTTAAATGCTGGGATTTTAGAGTCAAGCTTGCAAGGGAAAAATGTTATCGTACAAGGAGATTTCATGTCACGAGAGAACATCTTGACCAATCAAAAGGCTGGATTAGGAATCAACCCTTTACTTATTGACAAAGTTATAGCTTTGCCTTAGTTTAAAGCATTTGCAGACTAAGAATTGGTTATTATTTGAAGCAGAAACATGAATTTCTACTGCAAAGGGTAGTAAACATTGTTTACAATGGGAAAAAATGTTGGATAGCAGCATTTTCTCCTTTTCCAACAAACTTTTCAAAGGTTTTTCGTACTCAGGGTCGTCAGAAGTCTGCATTCTTCGGTAAATGGTTAGCGGAAGTACAACATGATACCAGAGTTCTGCTGCATTTATTTTTCAGAGAAAATTCGAAGTAAAAAATTTGAGGATAACTTGTCAGAAATATCTCAAAGGTTATTTGCCAGACTGATATGAGCTGCCTTCGACTTATCAACCCTTTACCAGATTACAAAATTTTAGCCTTTTCCAAATTGAAAGCATTTGCAGACGACAATTCTAATATGGCTCAAATGGAACAACTATTTTCTGATATGATAGAAAGCATTGTGGGAAAAGGAGAAAATGCTGGTTACCAGCATTTTCTCCTTTTCCCAAAATGTTTACAAACGGCCTGTTTCCAAGGTCTTCTAAAGTCATCATTGTGTGGTTTAGATTTAAAACCATCAAATTTTGAAATACAGATCTTTTGTACTGACATAGATTTAAGATTTAGACAAGAGATATAAAGTTTTCGACTGACGACTAATACGCTGATGGAAACGATGACAGGTTTATTACAACAACTCGACGTTTTATTCGAAGAGCAGCCAACCTAAGAATTAGAACATTATCTAGAACTTCTATATAACTGGTGGTTTGATGCAGACAGAAACATTAAACAGGCTAGAAGAAAGATAGTTGACAACGAGAGCAGACGTAGAAAAGACAAAAGTAAGTAAAATTGATACGGCAGACGACAGCACCAGACAGAAAAGTCGAGCCAGACGGTTTAACTCTTTACCAAACGACAAAATTATAGACTGGTCTAAATGAAAGCACTTGCAGACGACAAATTAAATGTAACTCAATTATTAAAATTTGTTTGCAGCAGGGTGGAAACATTGTAGGAAAAGAAGAAAATGGTGGTTACCAGCATTTTCTCCTTTTCCTGCAGTGTTTTCAAAAGGCGTCTTTCTCAGGGTCGTTAAAAAGGTTGGATTGTGTGGTAAAGAGTTGATTTTCCATCATGCAATTACGTATATCAACAACCTTGATGAAGAAGGCTCGGTGAAAACAGTGTTGGAAGAGCAGAAATCGCTCATGAACAGCATTTCCTCTCTCTTTTTTCCAATGGTTTCATCTTTTTCAAAGACAAATCCATTCAGAAGAGCCACATACTTTATTTTTGTCTGCAACTTTTTTTTTTTCAAATTTGGACCCGTCTAGAAATTCTTGTCCTCTAGTAAAGAGTTAACCCATAACAACAGAACCCAGAGTAGAACGACCCTGAATAAGAAAGCTTGGAAACCAAACTGGAAAAAGGAAAAAAAGAAGTTTGTAACCAGAAATTTCTCCTTTTCCCATAATGGTTTCTATCCATCATATTAGAATTTAATACCCTTTTTTCACATTTGATTTATCGCCTGCAAAAGCTCTCAATTTTGTCATACCCACAAAAACTGTCGTCTGCTAAAGAGATGATAGACAAAATAGAGAGACTTAGAAGTAATAAAAGTGTCTGGTAAAATGAAACATAATGTTGAATAACGAGTCTGGATTTTGCTTCATTTATCTTATACCCTGTCCGTGACACAGTGATGTTCTGCATGGCTTAGTGGTAAAGTGCTTTTTATTTCGCGTGTATCTGAATCCGCTGGTCTTTGACCTATTTTCTGGTGTTTATAGTTTCGGATGAATACAAAGTATGCTGTGATTGGTCAAAAATGTGGTCATGTTTATTCGGCGAGTCCTGCAGGCATATTTGCGCTGCGATATCTATATGACACCGGTATGCAAGCGTTTCTCTTCATATTTAACCACAAACGAGGTTTAATTTTCCTGTTCACGGTCCTCTTACACCGTTTGCGCCTTTTTTTTTTTTCAATATTTCTAGCTTTTCCTTTTATCAGTATGTGTTTTTATTTAAACATTAATTGAATCTATATTAGAAAATAAAATGTCGATTTTTCTATATTAAGTCAATAATACGAACGTATTCTCCGTTCCACAAAAAAAAGTTTCTTTACATCGTCGACTTACTTCGAAAACCTCGTAACTACAACTTGTTCCAAGCTGTAGTTACGATGTTTGTGAGGTAAACCGACGATATTCAAAGAGAAAACGCTTGAGGAAACCCCCACAAAAAAGTTAACGAATCCAGAGAGATTCGAACCAACGACTTCCTAGTTACGAGTCTTACAATGTCCTTCTGAGCCACAAAAGACCATTCATGCTGTAAAAAAGGAGCTGTCTTTATCACTATCAAATCTGTTCAAGAAAATCAATCTAGATATTCCACAAGATTTAAACTTTACACCAATGTAGAACGAATTTGTGCCATATTGAGTTATTTCTCTGGGCTTAGTTAACGAAAACAGAAATGTTTACCAAATATTCTAATGCTACGTTTTCATGCAATTTCCGGAAATTAGAAAAGTACGAATTGCAATTAGAGGTCTCATTCACCTAGACGCTCATTGGTTGTTAGGCAAATTTAAAACAGTAACCGGAAATGGCGGGATCGGAGTGAGCAGATGCTTTCCGATAGGTAATCAATATGGTGCTTTACGTAGTAGATATGCTGACAAAGATAAATTACCTTTCTTTTTCCCTATTGCGAGGTCTTTCACAAACGACTTTTAACATCAGCTCCTCCACAATTTATAAAAGCTTTCTTGATGAAATTGATTTCTGTCTCATCCCTGGCGATTTACCGATTGATTGATTGATTGATAGATGGTTTTTAAGCCGTTTCTTCTTTTCATACAATGTTTTCCTACGTAATTTGAGCCATATTTGAGCCATATTTGACCGTGTGAGCCACATTAAATTTGTGGTCTGCACATTTCCTACGATTGACTAGTATCAAATCTTGTCCTCTTGCAGTTAGTTAAAAACCTTTACAAAACGATAAAATATTGGACTAGTCCAAATTGAAAGCATTTGCAGACGACAAAATAAAAGTGAATTAGAACTTGAAATTGGATTTGGAAAGGGTAGAAAACATTTGGGAAAAGGAGAAAATGCTGATTACCAGCATTTTCTCCTCTTCCCAAAATGTTTTCAAAGGCTTTCTTTCTCAGGGTCGTTAAAAGTCGGGATTATGTGGTAAAGAGTTAAACCTTTACCACACAGTCGCATGTTTTAACCCTTACCGAACGACAAAATCTTGGACCTGTGGAAATTGAAAACATTTTGCAGACAACAAAATAAATGTGAATCAAAAATTGAAATTCGATTTGGGAAGGATAAAAACATTGTGTGAAAAGGAGAAAATGCTGATTACCAGCATTTTCTCCTTTTCCCATAATGTTTTCAAGAGTTTTCTGTCTCAGGGTTGTTAAAAATCAGGATTGTTTAGTAAAGGGTTAAAGACCCTAAAAGGCAAGGCTTTTCGAAATATTCCAGGTGAAAGTTTAAGTAAACAGCATTTTCTTCCTTTTTCC
The DNA here is from genome assembly GCA_943736015.1 of Tridacna crocea. NCBI lineage: Eukaryota > Metazoa > Mollusca > Bivalvia > Cardiida > Cardiidae > Tridacna > Tridacna crocea. Next base: position 68,090,355 of record OX031057.1, on the reverse strand, counting down.
CACAAAATTTTCTACCAAATAGAAATACTGAAATTTACATTAAAGCTGCATTTAATTTGTCGTCTGCCTCTGCTTTCAATTTAGTCCATTCTAAATTTTTGTCGTGTGGTCACGAATCAACTTATCAAACGACAATATTTTAGACTTGTCGAAATCGAAAGCATTTGCAGACGACAAAATAAAAATGACTGAAAAATTGAAAAAAAAAAAACTGTTGTTTGACGGGCAGTAAACATTGTGGGAAAAGGAGAAAATGCTGGTTACCAGCATTTTCTCCTTTTTCCAGAATGTTTTCTAAAGCCTCTTTCTCAGTGTCGTCAAGAGTACGGCTTTGTGTGGTAATGTGTTAATGTTTTATACGACTGCAAAATGGCAATGTTGTTTGCAGGTCGTGTTGTGGTAAATAGTCATTTAAATCAATAGTTTTACCCTACAAGCCATAAAATATTCAAAAAGGCTCACGTGATACTTGTAATGAAAACTTACGCCTAACCTATGAAGAAACAAGACGCATCACTGAGAAGTGACTGATGCCCCCAAAAGTATCCTTTTTCCTGTAAGCTTTTCGGATGAAAACTATCTGGGGAACACAGGGTCCAGGGTTCGATCCCTGGCTACGACCCCTAGCTCGACCAATTTCATTCTGAGGATCTATGATAGTTACTGCGACAAGATTGATTTCTCTCCCACCGCTGACCATTGTATCTACGATTATCATGTGCGAAAGTAGCCAGTGCCTTGGAAAGAAAACTGCGAAATACTGGTAAAAGAAACTTTAGGAACACATGGATAGGTGTACTGGCGCTGCGATATAATGGAAATGATATTGAAAACGCCATACAGTCAATCAATCAACTATCTGGGGACGCAACTCTTACAAACACTTCTGACATTACCTTCACCTTGACTTTTGACCTACGAATAACTTGCAGGGGATTCGTCATTTATATGTTTACATGTTTAATTGTGCAAAGTTAAACTAAAGTTCATACATAATTGAAAAAAAAAGTTACATGCCGGATAGACTTTTGTGCAAAGATACTTTGATATTAAGATATAATATATATGTAAGTTATGCCCTGAAAACAAATATAGAATCTTGACATTGCCATGACCTTGACCTTTGACCTACGGACCAGATTCTGGCTGTATGTGTTTGACTATTCTGCATATTTATATTGAAACTCATTCAAGAAGGAAAAGATCTGACACAAACCCTATCGCCAGAAACTTCTATTTCAAACAATATTTGACCATGCTGTGACCTTGAACTTTACTGACCCACTGATATGGTTTTTTGTGAGTGAGATATGGTTGCCAATTGCACAAAGTTACACTGAAATTTATTATGATAACATTTACAGAAATACTATCCTCCCAACACATTTGACATGGTTTTGACGTTGACCTTTAACCTACGGAAATTACTATTGAGCATGACAAATCGTCTCTTTTTAGTTAACATTAATTTTGTTTCGTCTTGTCCTTTAAATTGAGTAAAGGTTAAAGGATTTATAACCTTGGCAAGTAAACGGACAGAATAGATACAAACTTAACGCCCCCAAAAACATTAAGGGCATAAAATGGAAGAACTAAAGGTCTTATGTATATTTCCATAGTATATAATTATATTTAAAGAGCTTCTTGACATTACATTATCTTTGAAAAGTGAACTAAACACATCTGCAAAAAGTATAGATTCAGGTCGGCATGCACAGTCTACCTGTATCGAAACTTTTTTTTTTACATAATTTTCTGCATTTCCAACGGCCAAAATACCTCATAATTCATTGCGTTTTTAGACAAAAAGGATGTGATTGATACATAAATTACTTATTATAGTGCATGGAGGACTTCTAATAAACCAATTTATGTCAGACCATGGCTATAAATCCCATATTAAGCTAGTATATCTGCAAGAAAATATAGAGGATATTTGTTTTTTTTTTTCGGTGAAAGATCGAAATTTATTTCATCGGTAAAAATTACCGATGGTGTTCTTGAGATGAAATAAATTTCGATTTTCCACCGAAAAAAAATATTATATTTATTTTATGCTTTTAACCCTTTCTGGGAGGAGCTTTATCAAAAGTCAGTACAGTTCTTTCCCTTATTCCCCGTGGCGTACCCCTCCCGCATAGCAACATTACGTCAAGCGCGAGAAATATAAGGTATATGACGTCATATTTCCCATCTGGTTGTTAGGCACGCGCAATTTACCTAGGCAACAAGGACGTGAAAATCGGTATTTTCACTGGTGGTACATGTGTAAGATCGAAAAAGATTTTCACTACTATTTCTCGATATCCTACCGGAAAGCATGAAATAAATGTTGAAAGATACATCTATACCCGTTTTAGGCAGTTTTGAGCAGGTTTAAACCCAATTCATTCCTATTCAATGAAACTTTGATCATTCTTCCATCTTCATACCAAATATTCTCCCTGACGGCTGCAAGGGTTCACGGGATACGACAGATAGAAAATGCAATTCATGTCTTGAAGGCCTTCAAAGCAATCGCTGATGTCATTTTCGGTTTAAATTGAGGACAAAACCCATTACTGTTTCTTTCCCTTACGTCATATTGGTTTGTAACAAGTCAAAGGAGACATTCAGACACTTAACAGCTACATTAGATTTTGTTCAACAGTAGCCTTGCGCAAAACAGAAAATTACATAAAAAGGGAAAAGGGCGTTTCGGATTAGTCTGTGTGAGGTGCACAGGCTGATCCGAAACAAAACTTTATGGACATGTCCAAATGCTCCTTTACTCGTATTTCAGGCCATATTTTGGTGGCTATGCTTACATAGCCGAGTCATAGTACATACTTGTAAGTTTAACGTAGAAGATCCCTAATAGAAAACAGTTATTTCCATAATACTATTATCCTACAAAATTTGCTATGATTAAAAAAGAGTGTCATTACACTGCTTTGACCTAGTCACTTTTCCCTTTTTGTCTGTTCTAGAATTATCATTTATGAATCTAAAACCACTATAGTTTCATTACAAAGAGAGATAGTAATTACCCCCCTTTTCTGGAAGTAACAAAAGTATCTACAAATAATTTCAAGATAGGCATAAAGATATTTTTGGTCCGTTAAAAATGTGCAAAAGTATTATTCCTGTATAAATCCGTATTTATCAACTAGCAAGAAAACTTAATGGAATTCAGAACTAGAGGTATTAGAGGTATTAAATAGAATTTCTGTTTATGTGTAAGGATGGCACAGTATGTATCTTTAAAATATTAAAACACACACAGGCACACATGCATACATTCATTACGGACAATCGGACAATGACACGAGCTCCCCCATCTTCGCAAGCCAAGGCTGACGATTCATTACGCTACTCTACCCTTGGCGGATCGAGCTTGATTTTTACATTCACCCGATACAAAATTTCATTGGATGCAGCCAGCTGTAGCTGCAACGAATGAAATGACTTGTAGCATTTCATCTTTGATAAAAATAGAACAAGGTCGCAACCTTTCGAATAGAAGGTAAACACGGAAACCTACGTGGATGTCTACTTATCGCTTCATGTGTATTCGTAAGCGGTTTATAAAACGATATTTCATTTGCTTTTCGAAATATGAAGTAAAAGAGGGGGGTAATAACCAGCATCCAATAGAAGGTGCATCGCAGGAATCTCGAAATCGGGCTCAATCAGCCAAGGTAAGATCCATGTAGTGATCGGAAACTTGGCTCGCGAAGATGGAGCTCCCCAAACGCCGGTCAGGTGAGCTAATAATGAATAAATGTTAGATTTTACGTGTTGTTGAACATTATCTTTTATATCAACGAATGATTAATGATGTTTGCTCAATGAAATATGAAAGGTCAATATAGTAAAGTGTTGCTGACTTGTCATTGAACTGTCTTCCTTGGAAACACTGGTGATACAAATGCGTATCGGTCGTTTTTGTCGCGGCTAATTGTTTTTTTTTTTAATCAGACAGTTCACACCGTAAAATGTGACACATATCCCATCTGAAAAATTTGCAGAAAAGGAAAACTGTGAGTCGTGTTTTCTTTTTTTGAGGAGGAGGCTGCCCATATTACGGCGGGTAAAGAATGCATTTCATGTTGTCATTTTCGGTTTGAAATGGGGACAAATTTTCAGTTTGATATGAGGACAAATCGTTTGAGTTTTTCTATCCCTTACACAATTATATATCAGTAGTATATCTATTTTTACACAGCTGAGCCATTCTATCTACTTTTAAAGTTTTAACAGCGTGTGATTTTATTTTTCTGTCTAGCTGTAAGGGTTTTTATCTTTAAAATAGGCCAGTATCCGCACGGGCGGATCACGGACAATTGGCCAATGACACAGCTAAGCAGAGGTGCAAATAAGGAAAAGTGTTGGATTCTATGTGTTGCTGAACTTCATCTTTTATATCAACGAATGATTAATGACGTCTGTTGAATGAAAAATAAAAGGACAACAATATAGTAACGTGTTGCCGACTTGTCATTGAACTGGGTACCTTGCCAACACTGATTAAAAAAATGCTTTCTATTATCACTGTCGCGGCTAATTACCTTTTTGTTAACAGTCTGTAAAATCTTGCACGTATCCCATCTGAAAGCGTTTGCTGGCAACACGTTGAATGTGGCTTAACTAATTACCGAACGACAACATTTTAGGTTTGTCCAAATCGAAAGCATTTGCAGACAACAAAATAAAAGTGAGTGAAAATTTAAAATATTTTGTGAATGGTAGAAAACATTGTGGGAAAAGGAGAAAATGCTGGTTACCAGCATTTTCTCCTTTTCCCACAATGTTTTCTAAAGGTTTCTTTCTCAAGGTCGTCAAAAGTATGGATTGTGTGGTAATGGATTTGATAATGAAATTCGGCTTAGTAAGGTTAAAAAAGCATAGTGGGAAAAAGAGAAAATGCTGGTCACCAGCATTTTGTCCGTCTTGTTATCAGAAGCTTATTTATTTTTATTCAATTTCTATAAAATGCGGAACTGTTGTGTGAAACGTTAGTTTCCAATCCTCTGTCTTAAAGACTCTGTAGAGGAAAGTTTTATAATACATTGTGGGAAAACGCTATAATGTTGGTTACCAGTATTTTCTCCATCTTTCAGATTCTTTTTAAAGATCCTGAGGGGGGAAAGCTTTGGAATAAATTGTGGGAAAAGGATAAAATGTTGTTTACCAGTATTTTCTCAGTCTATCAAACGTTTTGTGCAGTCTGATCTTGATCTACACTGTCCACAAAAGGTCCCTGAGTCGCGCTTAGGCTACAGTTAAGCAAAGTTCAACATTTAGGTGTTATTAGCTAAAGGTAACATAAAAACAATTAAAAAGGGAATCTTGACAAATGAGCGACATTAAAAGGACGTGATAGTATCTAGTTTCAAATCAGAAACTCGATAAAATGCATTAAGTAATTGATCAACTCTTAGACATTCAGGCATATATACTCTGTTACATCTGCGGACAGTATATATCCAAGATCAGACTGCACAGAACGTGCAGTCTGATCTTGAATCTATACTGTCCAATATGCAAACATATTCTGAACAAGTGCGCTCTAAAAATTGCTGTTACATAATATTATTCCTCTTGCCGACGATTTAAAGGCGAATCTGCAAGAAATCATATAGACTATGAAAATGTGTGATACTGGAAAAAGATACTACAAAACTTGTTTTTTAGTAGAATCTGCGCATTAAAATAGTGGCTGGTGCTTACTCAGCTTTAATAACGTCGCATTCTGTAACGAAGAGTGTTTTTCTTTTATTTTTGTTTTTTTGTTTTTGACTCAATTAAAAACAATTTGACATAAGAATGAATACTCGATGACAAGAAAAGTTAAAATGTTACGATGACATAGCCATTAAATCACTGATTTTGATTGCTTTTGTAAGTATTATAAATCAAGATCAGACTGAATATTATGTGAATATTGTAGGTCAAGATCGCACAATTTGATCATGGATTTACAGTTTCGACTGTTGACAGAAATACTCTGCTATGATGATTAATGACATAATTCCATACCCAGCTCAGCGGTCAGTTTCAAGAGAAGGATCATCGGAAGTATGATGATTTTAGCAATAACTGAACGATCCTACTTTAACCAGGTCCTTTGGAAGAAGGAGAATTTTGGTGCAAACAGGAAGCTTTCACCTTTTTGTTGCCGGAAAGCTAGCTCTGCTTAAGTCACTTCCGGTGAAGCAATCAAGCCCTTAATACACAATCCCACGACTTAACAACCCCAGACTCAAGAAGCTTTTGAAAACATGGTGGGAAAAGGAGAAAATGCTAGTAACCAGCATTTTCTCCTTTCCCCACCATGTTTTCTACTCTATCATAAACTAATTCCATCATTTGAGCAAAACTTAAATACGCTTTGATTTTGGACCAGTCGAAACTTTTTGTAATTTGGTAAAAATACAGTCATCAAATTTTATGATTTAATCGTATTTAAAGCACCTACAGACAACAAACTGATTGAAACTCAAATGCCCTTTTTCTTATGTTCTAACCATGAATTTCCTACGTCTTCTTCGCCTGGGTTCTAAAAGGATAGCATAGTCTCATAAAGAGCAAGACGAACAAATAACCAATGTTCTTTTTTTGTCCATAGAAAAAAGAAGAAACCACATACATTGAAAAAAAAAACAGAAGTAATGGATGACATTCATGTCTAGAAATGCCAGGATCTCATTCAACTTCCGGAAATCAGTGTCTTACGACAGGCAATAAGACGTCTGTTTCCTGTAGACGCTCATTGGTTGTCGAGGGAATTTAAATCACTCACCGGAAATGATGGGATCAGACTAAGCAGATGCTTTACGAAAAGTAATCGATATTAAGTAGAGTGACCTGGTTTTATTCCTGGTGACAATTTTTGTATATGTGGCTTATTTGTGGCAAATGACTTGGGGGGAAAAACACAAATAGATTTTTGATACCGTAATTGGACTGTAGAACAGCCTCGTCCATTTCAATGCATGAAGATGGATGGAAAGACATGTTGTGATTTTAGGGGTTGTTGACTAAAAAATGGACTCGACAAGTACGATTTCTGTGGACTAAGAAAGTCATCATGGCAAAAGTCATCCCTCTCTCAAGGACTAGTGAAAAGGAATCGCAGCCACCTTAACTCAGTACTATACAACAAAATTTTAGGTTTGTTCAAATTGAAAGCATTTGCAGGCGACAAAATAAAAGAGAATGAAAATTTGAAATCTATTTTGTGAAGAATAGAAAACATTTTGGGAAAAGGAGAAAATGCTGGTTACCAGCATTTTCTCCTTTTCCCACAGTGTTTTCTTCAGGCTTCTTTCTCAGGGGTGTCAAAAGTAGGGATTGTGTGGTAATGGGTTAATAGAAGCACCGGCCATCAGGAAATCACTGGAATACTTTCGAAACATACAAAGTGAAAAGAACGCCAAAAACTACTTCTTGCAATCACGTCTAGAGAAAACCAACAGCACTCTATTCCGTGTCTACGCTTTGCTGTTGTTACTTTTTTTTAGTGAAATTTATAGGTCGAAAAGGATGAGCATGAGCGTGTCGAAGTATCTTACGTTTACTGTCCTTATTATATGTGTTCTCTTTTTAATAAATCAAGTTTGGGGTAAATATCGCCCGTTATGACAGAAATATCATATATTATCATACTGCAAAGAAATTTCTCGAAATCTGATTAGATAACATGCCCGTAACATATATCATGTATGATGGCAAACATCAACATAAAAGCAGTTTCCCTTTCTAATGCCCCGTATACATGACCACACTATCAACACAACAGCCAAAATGGCGGCGTCAATCAAAATTAACATCAAGATTATGCGCCAAGCTACACGTTTTAGCACATATTGCCAAGGTGACGTCAGTGACGTCAGTTCCCAGTAACGTCAATTTTCATTGAATTGGGGTACTCAGAAGGGAAATCGCACTTCGTCAGCATACTCAATTTAAAAAAAAAAGATCGCTTAACAAACGTTAGAATGGCAAAGCATTGCAGTATAATAAATTCGTTATACAATCAGGTGGCAGGGGACTTGGAAACTTGTTCACGGCTGTGGTGAATCATGTCGCCCCGAACCGAAGGCGAGGTGGCGACATGATTCAACATAGCCGTGAACAAGTTTCCAAGTCCCCTGCCACCTGACCGTACAACTAATAATGCTTTTCTTTTTCAAACGTCGACCCAAAGGCAGACGGGAACGACGATGATAAGGAAGACGTCAAGGATGTGACACATCTGCGAGAACAGAATAGTCAAGCTAAATATAGAAATACAGTAGAGCCATTAGTACCAATACAGAAATACTGAAAGACTTTTCAAGACTTAAGATGCCTAGTCGGCCAATGTAGATAAAGGTCAGGGTGCACGAACATTGCAGTCTGGTCTTTGATCTGCACTGTTTGGTTTGCTAGGATATTCTCTACAACATCAACCGTTGAATGGCAATTATTATGGACTTATCTTTAGATTGAAAATGTATGCAATGCTGTAAGGATTGACTGACTACTTATAAACGATTTTTGTGATAAAGGGTGACAATTTCCATGGCAACATAACAAGTGACAACTGTACAATACAGTTTTTCATATACATTCGGGAAATCTAGATGGCAAAAATAGGAAAATAAAATCCAATGCTGAATTACCCTTTTGTGCTCTATAAAGTGTAAAATAGAATTAAGCTACGCTCTTTGAAAAAGAGATTAAATACATTTGCAAAAAGTATCGATTCAGGTCAGCCTGCGCAGTCCGCGCAGACTGACCTGGATCGAACCTTTTTGCATGTCTCAAGGAACATTCTACCTCATGAGTCGGCCAGTTGTTGACAAAGTCAATTTTATGGATTCGTGATTAGGTGATAAATTGCATTAAACTCCCTTTTTTCAGAACAAGGAACAAATAAGAATGATTTTACGATGACTAGTATCAATCAAATCTGGGCACGTATAGTTTCAAGATCAGATTGCTCATTCTGCTTTCAATCCCCGCTGAGAACGAGAGAGAACGTGATCTTTACCTTCGGCAAGACACTGCAACATCCAAGCTTAGTACTGCTTAACCCCTTGAAAAATGTCAATGAGCTGTTTTTTGTTGTAAAGCTGAAACAATGTTGAAACATGCAATGTATCTTAAAAAAATAGACGGCGTGCGTTTGTCAGCGAATTGTCAGAAATAAACATGTCTACATTTTTACCAAATCGCAAATTTCTATATATTAATTTCTTATCGATCCTAAAAGTAGGTCAAAAGCCGTTATTTTAAGCTACGCCAAAAACGAAAGCAAGGGTGACAATCTACGTCATAGCAGAGGTGTCGGAATAATCGCCATTTTGTGCGCAAAGTGCAGATTAATTACTTTAAAAAGATAAGTCTCTAAAAATTACTTAGAATACCTACTTCAACGGGTGACGGTAAATATATATGTCCCATTCGTGAATTCAAAATGCCATGAAACAATGTTGTAGCTCTAAACACTTCAATACAATTATTCTTAACGGCATTGTATACGACATCTATTTCTGAATCGCACATGTGTCACTGGCTTCGAAAATTGTGCGGAGGTAATTGCAAAATCAACAAACTTAATGAACAAAATATTAATGTATACTAACGAAGAAAGTTGTCAGGTACCATATGCACTGCTTTTTTTTGGACAGATCTTTAATAACAATAATGTACAAGCTGAAAAAATTACCTTTTAAAAGGAAAATGACGGATTTAAAATGTCTCCGATGACGTAATGCTATGACGAGATTGTTACCCATGAAAAGGGGGCGTAACACACCATTTGAGGAAATCAACTCTAGGCTCAGAAAAATTGTTTCCCATCCGAATAAGCTATGAGACAAGGGAGGTATTTACGTGCCGGGATTAAGTTTTCCTCCGGAAGAATTGTCTTCTCATTGTAGACGGAAAACAAACGTTTTCCGAGGTCTGGGCTGGGCTTTCATCATACTGCCTTACGTACGAAATGCTCTGGCTCAATTTGCTTGAAGTATATGAGTTACCTGATACTTCCCTTGGGCAAGAAACTGCAACATACCAGGCTAATACTGCTTAACCGTAGGAAACATCTTGTTGAGCTGTTTCCGTAATATGTTATACACTGTCACAAAAAAGGCGTAAAACACCACTTGGAAAAAAAAAAACTTTAAGCGGAGAAAAAATTTTTCCAATGTTTTTTTTTTTCTAACTGGCATCAACCCCTATCCTGCTAAATAACTAAAAATAAAATTTTCAATTCGATAGTAAAACCCCCAAAAAATGTTATTTCAAAGGTATGTTTCGCGGAAAAACATCTCCAGATCGGACAGCGTAGATCCAAGATCAGACTGCACGTTCTGTGCAGTCTGATCTTGATTTATGCTGTCCGCAAAACGTCTGTGAGACACGATAAGCATCCATAGGGGTTCAGACAAGGGAGGTACCTTCGTGCCGGGATTAACTTTCTTTCCCAAAACAATTACCTTCTCATAGTAGACAGAAAACAAACATTTAGCGAGGTCTAGACTGCTGTACACCAAACAGTCAAACGTGCGGAATTTGCGTCTGCAGTTTAGGTAAGCAAGTATCAGATCTGAAATAAAGCGCATTAAAATGCAGAATTTTATTTTTTTGAGTAAATAGACCATAGTTTGGCAAAAAGGGGGTGGGGGAGGGGGTGGGGACTTAGTGCTTAGCCGTGGTGAATTATACGAAGCAAGATATCATATGGCTCGCAACACGGAAAAAGGGACAATCGGACATCTGCGTAAAGTGTCGTTTTGGATCAACCTGCACAGTCCGCGCAGGCTATTCCGAAACAACACTTCCCTTTTTTGTGTAATTTTCTGCTTTGCGTAAGTCAATAGTAGCACAAAATTTAACGTAGTCGTAAAGTGCCGTCTCGGATCAGCCTGCGCGGACTGCGCAGGCTGATCCGAGATGACACTTTACGCAAATGTTCGAATGCCCCTTTTCGTGTGTTGCAAGCCAATTATAATTATAGATCAATGACATTCATTCAGACAAACAATCGACTGAATCACGAGGAGGAATGGTCCCTTGACATGCAGAAAATTTGCAAATAGCAACAAAGTATCGACCCAAATGCACTAAGCTCCCTCCTAGGCTCATAGAGCATTGCTCAAATATTTGCATAACCTTATCCCAGCACATACTTTTGAGTAAAGCATGGATCGTATGTGTGTGTATACAACACAAATTGTATGGTAAAGGGTTAAAAAGTTGACAAATTATAGCATCCCTGGATGAATACACTGAATGCAGTAACATTACTGGAATTCTGCCAAAGACGTCGCAAAACAACATATAAACAACCACACAGGCAAATAAGTAGATCCAATACAATGGTTTTGTTTAACTATTTTTTTAAATGGAAATGAAGGCCCCCGCTAAAAATACAGCTTCACAAAATGTTGCATTTTTACATACTGTCATTCTTACTATACTGCAAGGAAATTTCTCGCAATCAGACTGGATGATATACCCCGATATCTATATCACATACACTGGCAAAACCAAGGTAAAAGTCGTTTCCTTTTCGGGAGCCCCGTATATATGACTTCACTATCAAACACAACATCGAAAATGGAGGGGTCCATCAAGAGTAACATCAAGATTATGCACCAAGCTGCACGTTTTAGCACGTATTACCAATGTTTCAGTGACGTCAGTTCCCTGTGACATTAGTTTTCATTGAATTGGGGCACTCAGAAGGAAAATTCTACTTCGTTAGCGTACTCAATTTCTAAACCAAATACATGTAAAATTCGCTTAACAAATGTTGGAAAGATAAAATTATGCAGTATAATACCGGTAAATCCGTTGTACGGTCAGGTGGCAGGGAACTTGGAAACTTGTTCACAGCTGTGTCGAATCATGTTTCCACCTCGCCTTCGGTTCGTGGCGACATGATTCACTACAGCCGTGAACAAGTTTCCAAGTTCCCTGCCACCTGACCGTACAACCAATAATATCCCCTTTACATAACGATAATAGATCTACATCCAACCATTTTACCGCATTATTAAACAATTCCAATTTCTTATGACCAGCAGATAGAAGACAATGTGAAAACATTGTAGTAAAAGGACAAATAAATACACCCACAATGTTCTCTTTTTTTTCTCAATGCCTTTCATCCTTTCAAATGGAGAATCTATTGGTGTAGGCCGCTCCTAAGGTAATGAAAGGTATTTACTCTAAGCTGAGAAATATCTCTTCCAATACCAATCGAAACGTGAAACAAGGGAGGTATCGACGTGATAGGATAAACTTTATCCGAAACGGATTGTCTGCCCATATGGCATTCTAAATCAATTGTTTCTTTCATTTTTTTCCACCGACCTTGGTAGTTCTGTGATTTCTATTTGTGACCTATCACGCAGTAAGGGACCTTGTGGGAACTGCATGCGAAAAATGTCAACCCTGGTCAGATTGCGCGAATTGCGCAGGCTGACCAGGGTTGACACTTTTCGCTTTAATGATATTTTCTGTATGAAAAGTGGTCATTGTACCTTGTTATACAATCATTTTTGAGTTATCAACTTAACTTGACCTGCACTATCGTTGATCTGTTTTCATCTAATTGATGTACAGAATTCCCAGATGATCCCTTTTTTTGCGTGATGGGTCACATATCTTTGTCTGAATGGTGTTAACGCCATTTAGAAAATTATTTCGATTAAATCACGACCGCCTGTGCACCTGTCCTTGCTTTTCTTGAACCAGTATTTTTCACAATATTCTTTCCAAGCCATTGGCTGCTTTCTGATAAGAACATCCTAGAAACAATGGACAGAGGTGAGTGAGAAGAATGAGCCCTTCGCAATGAATAATATCAATCCTCGTTAGGACTTTGGGCGAGCTGGCGATTCGAAACATCAGTGCTGCACTGAATAGCCAGCATTTCTGAAGGACTACAACTTCGAATCTCGGCTCGCATACAATTAATTTTGAGCTTTGTTTGCCGAGCCACAGTTGCTCAGTCGGTAGCGTGGAGGACTTGAGAAGAGGTGGTCTTGGGTACGATCCCTGGCTCAGCCAATTTCTTTCCAAGGATTGATGATAGTCATCGTAACAGAATTCATTCTTCTTCCACCACTGACCATTGTTTCGACCATGCTGGAAAGCAAGTATTTGTTTAGAAAGTATTAGTATTGCGGATGCCATAAATCAAGTGCAGTTTGCTTGAAAAGTGCAATGTTGCCTGGGATCTATACAAATTGTTTGTTAACCCTTTACCAAACGACAAATTTTTGGACTAGACCAAATTGAAAGCATTTGCAGATGACAATTCAACTCTTGCTGAAAAGATGATTACTGTCTATTATAGGGTAGAAAACATAGTGGGAAAAGGAGAAAATGCTGGTTACCAGCATTTTCTCCTTTTCCCACAATGTTTTCAAAAGGCTACTATTCCAGACCCGTAAAAACCAGGGATTGTTTGGGAAAGGGTTAAGGCAAATTTATAAACGACAAAAAGTATCTGAGTAGAAACGGGTCTTTCATTACTCTTATTTTCAGCAATAGAAAGAGATTATATCGTAGGTTTACTATAAAAACCTCGTAACTACAGCTTGTAACAAGCTGTAGTTACGAGGTTTTTGAAGAAAACCGACGATATAAATTATGGTGCTGATAAAAAGACAGTGGAAAAAGCAGGAACACATGGATTAATGCACTGGCCGCTTTGATATAACTGCCAAAGAACTGAAAATTTTATCTGATACAAAACAAATAAACACATCAAATTAACCCTTTACCACACGACAAAATTTTAGGTTTGTCCGAGTCAAAAGCATTTGCACACTACAAAATATGTTTTGTGAAGGGTAGAAAACATTGTGGAAAAAGGAGAAAATGCTGGTTAGCAGCATTTTCTCCTTTTTCCCATGATGTTTTCAAAAGGCTTCTTTCTCAGGATCGTCAAAAGTAGGGATTGTGTGGTAATGGGCTATAGGCCTTTCCTCTAAATTGAGAAAATTATTTCCCGAATACAAACTAGATCAAAACAAGGGAGATATGTACGTGGTCAGATCAACATTAATCTGGCATGAATTGTCTTTCATTGATTCAGAGAAATCCGCTTTTTCCCATGAACAGTTTCGCTTTTTAGATATTGGATTATTTCCCCCCCCCCCTTTTTTTTTTCTATCCAATTCATGGTGATTTTATAAAGCTAGGCTCTGACAATAGGGGGTTTAATGTATCTCCTTGGTGCGTTGTATTATATCAAGTAAGCAGTCACATGATAGTAATGGACCCACGTTATCTATTTTATCTGGATCATGAGGTAGAATGAGCGCTGGATTTGCAGCAAATTGATCGATAGAAAACAAAACAAACGAATCAGGGCCTGTATTCACCAACCATTCTTGAGAACATTCTTAGTCTTCTTCTTCAGAATTTTGTCAGTGTGAAAGTAACAGAGCTTCTGTTGGTTGTTTGGTTGGTTGTATCGGGGTTTAATGCCACTTTAACAGCTAAGGTCATATCATGGCGGTCGGTGACGCACATGTGTTTCCTGGCTTTCTCACACCGGTACTTACACTACTTTCTTTCCAAAGCCACCGACTACTTTTCTCACATGCTTTAGCAGAGGTGAGAGGCGAAAATACGCCGGAAAGAAAGTTAGCCTCAACCGGGTATCGAACTCACAACCACCAGGTCATGAGACCGACTCGCTCACCACTGAGCCACCCGGGCGGGCTAACAGATCTTCTGATTGGCTCAACCATTTGGTTTCGCCAATCAGAAGTTCTGTTACTTTCACAGTTATAGAAAGTCTTGAAGAACAAGACAAAGAATGTTCTTAAGAATGGTTGGTGAATACGGAGCCAGGTCAGTCTGCACCGACTGCGCAGGCTTTCCTGAATCGACTCTTTTTGAACATACATAAAGACACAGTTTCAAAGGACAAAGGGGCTGCTCATCTAACGGGATCTAGAAAAAGTCCTGTTCCATTTCATCTACCATTGTTTTAAACCCTTAGCTAACTAAGCACAACTCACTGACCTATTGCGGACAGTGTAGATCAAGATCAGACTACACAGAACGTGCAGTCTGATCTTGGATCTACACTGTTCGATAAGGAGATACTATTCCCGAAATCATAACTTTGAAATAGAAGTAGTTTGGGTTTAACTGTCGGAATGAAAAATTTATTGTAGTTATTTATTAGCTGTACCAAACGACATAATTTTAGACTGTTCCAAATTGAAAGCACTTGCAGACGACAAAATACACTTACATCAAAAATTGACATTTGTTTCCAGTAGGGTAGAAAACATTGTGGGAAAAAGAGAAAATGCTGGTGACCAGCATTTTCTCCTTTTCCCACAATGTTTTCAAAAGGCTTCTATCTCAGGTGTCGTAAAAACCAGGGATTGTTTGGTGAAGGGTTAACTTATTAATGGGTTAAGCAATGTTGTCAAGTGTCCTTGTTTACCCTTACCCTGCTAAATAATTGAAATGAAATTGAAGGTAATAATTACATTTAGACGCATTTTAACACCTACACTGATTATAGTTTTCCACCACTGAAGTTTTAACCCTTTACTCCATAAGGCATTTCTATTGTATCTCTAATTGACCCTAAATAACAACAAGGATGAAGCTGTTTCTTATGTGTATACGAGTATGACACCTTTTGATAGCATAGAAAACATTGTGACAAAAGGTGAAATTGCTCGTCACGAGCAATTTCACCTTTTGCCACAATGTTTTCAGAAGGCTCCTACAAGCAATGCGTAGAAATGAGTATCTATGGAGTAAAGGGTTAAAGGTGGCCCTTCAGATTTTGGGAAGAAAATTTTACAAAAATACTAAAAAATCATCCATATACTCCCAAAGTCTTTTAATTTTCATTCATATAACTCTAGTAGTCGAAACCCATCCGACAACAAAGTATATTAGAGATTTTCTATGGCCCAGGTCGACACCGACCAGAAACATGTTCTATTTTCATATGAGCAACTCGCTCATTTACATACTGGAAATACACAGACAAAGCTTCAAAGATAGCGTCCGAAGAATTACATTATGGAAAATAACTACATGTTTGTTATGATGTGAAATCTAAGCGTCATTAGTCACATGCCAGTCACTTGACATTCCCACAATGTTTTTTTTTTATCTATTTATCTAAATCTAAAAATTGTTTAAGAGGCTTTTAAGGGAACACCATCAAAACCAATTTTTTTTTGTAATTTTCTTAATTATTGATGATTTGTATTGTTTTTTCACATAAATTTCAGTGCTATATATCTTAATTTGGTTAAACACCCACCTTTAAAATCACACTACGCTGAAAATACAGTTCGAGCTTGCCACCAATCCAGCTCTTATTTTGTAAAATAGTTTTGCCCTCAGAATACTTATGATATGATCAAAGGAACACTCCCTACGTCAGAGGACGACACTTGACAACCATCAAAGCCAATTTACGGCAGGAAGAGATGTTGTTCAGCGAAATGCCATGAATATGTCGTAAAATTCCAAAAACCAGTCATAAAACGTGAAGATGATGAACGCCACAACAAACGTCGCTTTAAGTCTTTCCCAAACAATCCCTGGTTTCTACGGGTCTGGAATAGTAGCCTTTTGAAAACATCGTGGGAAAAGGAGAAAATGCTGGTACCCAGCATTTTCTCCTTTTCCCACAATGTTTTCTACCCTATCATAGACAGAAATCATCTTTTCAGCAAGAGTTGAATTGTCGTCTGCAAATGCTTTCAAATTGGTCTAGTCCAAAAGTTTGTCGTTTTGGAAAGGGTTAAAACCCTTTTTTCTTTGCAATAAATGAATGTCAACTTTATCCTGCTAGATAACTGACATCAAAATTTTAAATGGATAGTTAAAACCCAAATTTTCCTTTTTCAAAGGTACTTTTGAGAGAAAAATATCTTCTCATCGGACAGTGTATGGCCAAAATCAGACTGCACGTTCTGTGCAGTTTCGTATTGATCTACACTGTCCTCAAAAGGACAGTGAGTCCGCTAAGCTGCCAAAGGGTTAAGGTAAGGAAAGGGGCTTTTGGGTTAAAAAAAATGGAAAAAAGAGAAGAAAAAAATCAGGTAACCAGCGTTTACTTTCTTCTGTTTCCATAACATTTGGCAGATAAGTCCTAGACCACTATTTTGGCCAAACTTAATTTTCATTTGTCGTCTGCAAATAATTTCAATAAGGACAAGTATCAAAGTCGAGGATAAGCTGCAATTTCGGTTAAAGAATTTGTCGCACTGCATAACCTACTCTGTTTTTTTTTGTGAAATATAGCCATTACAACTATTCTTATCTTAGTATTCGTTTAAGATAAGATTCTGTGACGTCATAGACGCATTGTGTGACGGCATTTTTAAGCGTTGTGTTCCTGTCCGTAATTTAAAAAAAAGAAACGTCACGCAATTCCCGACAATCAAATTATCAAAAGCGATGGTCGTGGTAAAGCTAAGGTTTAAATCACGTTCGGATAGAAATTCAATTCGTTATATGCCAGCTTCTTTGAAACTGACTTATTCTTAAAGCCCATTTAAAGTCCAAATAGGTAATTTTCACCGTATATATCGGATAACCCATCACAGCACGCATATATAAGATCGGAGAAAACCCGAACGTGTCAGTTACTAAATTGGTTGCCATGATATTCGTGTGTGAAAATGCATTGAGAAGCCCGTCGGTTTCAGGGACGCCATTGATCGAGACAACCTTCGTTATCGTTCGTGTATATTCAAACAATGTCTTCGAGAACGTCACGTGATGACATTGTATCTAGTTAGTGCTACATGACGTAGTACACAGGACTACTGCTTACACTTCCACTATTATGCCATCGGAGAGAAAGATTGCTAATTCTGAGCCTGTTTTCTTATTCCGATGTAGTAAACTCTTCCTGTATTGATGATAGACAAATAAGCGACGATCAGTCCGTGTCGCCGTTTCTGTTTTCAATGTCGATAAACTTAGGTTTTTAAGCCTAGAATGGGGTTAAAGCGATCATGTGAATGAAGGTTTTGCTTCGACGCACTGAGTTATCACGTGGTGTTTACCTGACCAATAACGTCACTGCGGAGATATATGACGAAAAGTCGGCTAATCGTCGGCGATCGTCGATATAAACAACAGATCTGTTCTAGTTTCAAAGTTCTTCTTTTTTTTCCATTGACTGGGATTTTGCAAACTGCACCTTTACATATCGTTAAAGTCACAATAATCGCCATATTTTTACATGGTAATAATGCAATTTACTTTTATTTTATAAACAGGCCTTTTTAAATTTTTGACTTTGTTGTGCCTTTGACGTGCGGTCGTGTCAAAACAGTGTGTCGGTTTTATTAATTGGTTTGTAAGTTTCGCATGCAGAACTACATGAATATGATCTTAACAAAATTAATGCAGATTAACTTATTGATATAGAGGTATAATGGCTTGGTGCAGTAAAGTATGCACACGGACAGAGAGAAGTATATAGAAAGAGCTATATGTAGGCGGAATAAATAGAAGTTCTAAGCATAAAATGCATAAGAATGGCTATGCATTGAAGGACTTGGTTGGAAGGAAGCAAAGGAATAAACAAGATATAGAGAAAATATGGGAATTTAGGCCAAAAACTGCTCGAAGAGGAAAAGTGTAGAGGGTGCAAATGTCTTGAAAATGATGGCGATAGGAAAGCAGGAATTGAAAATCAAAACGGGACAAGTTTTACAAAGAAGATTAAAAACGATCACGGAAAAAGTAAATGCAAGATTGAACGAGGCTGAGAAAAATTCAGGGAAGGATACGCAAATGCGTGTTTACAATAATTATGTCTGTAATTGCAGACGCCGCCATTTTATTTTCCGTGGAGTAAATGAACCGGAAGCTGAGATAAGATGTCGATTTCAAAATGTCAGAACTGTCTAGTTTGAATTGTATCCTAAAATGAGAGCAACGAAAACACCACGAACGTAAAAGTTCCCAAATAGATAGGAAAATGTCAAAAATAGATAGAATTTGAATTGTATCTATAAATGAGGGCGGCAAAAGCACCAGGAACAAAAAAAAAATCCCTCACAAAAGAAAGGTGCCAAAAAAGAAATAGGGCGACCAAAAAAGACCGCAATCGGTAAAAAAAAACGAGATGTCGATTTCAAAGTCTTTTTTTTTTTGTCGCCCTATCTTTTTTGGCACCTTTCTTTTTCGAGAGATTTTTTTTTTTCGTTCCGCGATCTTGTTAAAAAAAAGATGCTGTGGATTTCAAAAAGTTAAAACTATCGTATTTGAACTGTATCCATAAATGAGGGCGGCAAAACATCGCAAACGAAAAAAGCTCTCGAAATAGAAAGGTGTCAAAAATGGGGCGACCAAAGAAAGACCGCGATCGGTAAAAAGTACATCTGCCGTTGACGTCCATTAGACCGGAGGCCGCTGGCTGGTTTAAATAATAAATGAACATTCAGCTGTGTAATTCTTGGTCTTTCATTTGTCTTTGATATTGAACAGACTTAAAGGTAAACATATTATTTATCGTTGTCCAAAATGGAATCTAGGCTGATTTGGAAACTGGCTCGACCAAACTGGAATTCTGTCTGGACCTTGTCTGGAGCAAATTAGGGTTCCAGTTTTGTTAGGCAGCCCACAATTTGCCTTGACCAAATTGTCAAATTGGAATGCTTTCTCCTTGAATATAGAGCGACTACTTATAAACTATGTGATCTAACAAAAATGAAGCCCAAAAATAAAAGAAGTTTTAAATAGAAGATTAGAGTAAGGATAATCTTTTAATGTTTTGTCAAAGTTATTTTTTTGACAAAAAAAGATATCTCCTTTTATGTCATGCTTTCCGGTAGGATATCGAGAAATAGCAGTGAAAATATTTTTCGATCTTACACTGGTACCACCAGTGAAAATACCGATTTTCACGTTGTTGTTGCCTAGGTAAATTGCGCTTGCCTAACAACCAGATGGGAAATATGACGTCATATAACTTACATTTCTCGCGCTTGACGTAATATTGTAATGCGTTACTATGCAGGAGGGGTACGCCACGGGGGAATAACGGAAAAGAACCGTACTGGATTTTGATAAAACTCCTCCCAGAAAGGGTTAAAAACATGAAATAAATAGAACATTTGTTTTGTTCGGTGAAAGATCGAAATTTATTTCATCGAGTGAACACCATCTGTAATATTTTCACGAGTGGCTGCATTTATTTCATAGAGTGAACACCATCGGTAATATTTTCACGAGTGGCTGCATTTATTTCATCGAGTGAACACCATCGGTAATATTATCACGAGTGGCGCAGCCACTCGTGAAAATATTACCGATGGTGTTCACTCGATGAAATAAATTTCGATCTTTCACCGAAATAGCCACGAGTGAAAATATTACCGATGGTGTTCACTCGATGAAATAAATTTCGATCTTTCACCGAAAAAAACAAATATCCTCTATATCTGTGTAGTTTGATCTTGATCTACAGTGTCAGTAAAAGATCCTCGAGTCAGGCTTAGCAACATAAGGGTTAAAGCCAGATTGACTACAGTGCAACATGAAACTTAAGCCTGGAAGATTTTTCTGTTGCCAAAATCATTTATACTAAACTCAAAGCCGAACAGAAGGGCTGTGTTCGTGAGTTGAGATGGGTTAATGATGTCATTAGTATATTTCTATCTAGATAGTATTTCTTGATCCTCGAGTAATTACACGTTAATGTGAACAGTGGAAAGAGTCTTCGTAACAGTGGTCAGTGTGATATTATACACCAGTAACTGTTTAACACCACTGAAGAGCAACTTTTTTCCCAAAAGCAACTACAATCTTGTATTATACGAGGCATGATTGATAAGTTAGGAGCCTTAGATATGTAAGCATTTGATTTTACACTTTTTCCAGTCATTTTTTCAAGGCCTCGATACCACTTTTAACGCAGTCATTTTCTTGACCGTGCGGAAATCCTCCCACTTCATGTATGACGTCATCATCTTACCGAGAGACGGTACCTGAAATGACCTTTTTCAATTTTGGAGAGACATCAAAGTCTGAGGGAGCCAGATCAATTGTTTTATGAAGATGCTCAATCAAATCAGTCGTTAGCGGAAGCCATAGTCGTGACAGGCTTGCGAACATGCATTGCTCTGGTGGAACACCAAAACTTTACTGAGTTTTCTGTTGCGCTTGAGATAAATATTTTCTCTTAACTGCCCATGAAGTAATGCATAATATATGCCAATGATGGTTGTCCCATTTGCAGATACTCTTCCTTCAAAATATCATCGGCCATCACAAAAGACCAAGGCCATAGCCTTTCCAGCAGATGGGAGAGTCTTTCCCTTCTTTGGCAGGGATGAACCACGGTGTTTCAATTGTTTTGACTGTTGTTTGGCCTCTGGCGTGAAACGATGGACCTTTCTTTCAACATCGTCACAAACCCGAGTTCAATTGTTATTCCTATGGGAGAAATGAACATTGTTTGATTTAATCGTCCGTAGGCGCAAATAGGATTAGAAAAATTACAGTGAAGCACATTCCTTAATGCTTGTTGAAGATTACGTACCTTAATGCAGTCATAGGCACGAATAGTTTCCACAGAAACAACCTAATTTTACTAGTTTCTTAAAGTATCACCATATCAACACCAACAAAACATTTTTGAGTCGTTTTTTCCGTCTTTTTTCCATTACGTGTAATGGGAAAACTATAGCAATAATTCACTGTGCGGGTCGCAGAGTAATTTAAAAAGCTTTGTTTCTCCTTTCCTCGCAGGTTAATGAAGCAAAGGAAAAGCTAGTGAAAAAATTAGTAAAACATATGGATCCGAACTGTGAATTACTTTTCTAGTTTTACCGCTTACAAAGGAAGGATGAGGGCGAGATTAGCAAGTCTATAGAAGGAAAAAAGGACCCGAACCCTTTACCAATTATTCGGGAGTTTTCACGAACTTCCAGAGCAAAGACCTTTTGAAAATATCGCGTATAAAAGAGGAAACACTCTTACCTTCTGACGTTTTCTAATTCGAAGGTCGTTACTGCTCAGGATTATTTGGTAAAGAGATCTTTTTTCGCAGACTAACCACAACCAACCCTCAACCTCAACCCCTATCTCCATCACAGTATTTTTTGAAAACGTTAGCATTTTGTTTTTGTTCTAAAGGCTAAGCGGCCAAACCCCACCCCTCCCCTCCGCATGCAATCGAAAAAACTAAGCAGTATTTGTGTTTTTATTTCTTCCACGGAATATCCCCCCTTCCTTGTAATTGGAAAACTATAGCAATAATTCAGTGTGGCGGATAACCTAATAACAAAAGCTAGATAATGTACTTGTCTTTGATCGCTTTTGAATGGAACGGAAATTACGTAGAGTGGTCGATCGAAGGGCACTTAGAAAACCCTTCGAAAAGGATATCATACACGTAACTTTAATTTAACTTTTACGGACAGTGTAGAGCCAAGATCAGACTGCACTGACGTGCAGTCTGATCTTGGATCTGCACTTGTCCGTTTTTTAAAGATACTCATCGAAAAAAATCTTTTGAAAATTTTGAAAATGGGTTTGTTTTTCATCCCCTGAATATGTCAGTTTGATTGTTTTGTGTACAAAGGATTGTTATTCCATAAAATAGCTTTTCTACGAAGCATACGTGCATTCAATTGCATGTTGTTTGAAATGCATGTCTCTCTTTCGTAACAGCGACTAGTCTGATGACGATTTAATGACAACACTTTTATGCAGTTTTTCGAAGTCGTCGCTGCTGCTGATGTTGATGCTGCTGCTGCTGATGATGATGATGATCATCATCATCATCATTATCATAATCAAATGCTGATACCGATGGTGATGGTCATGACGATGATGATGATGGTGATGCCTGAAAAGGGGGGCGATGTGAAAATGTTATTTTCTCTTTTTCATTCGCATTTTAAAATGACAACAAATTCTTTGACCAAAGCTGATTATATGAAGCTTGGCTGGGGAGTGGTATGGAACCAAAAAAATATTAAGACATCAGCTTCAAATACATGAAAGATCTTGACTGATTGTTTGATTGATTATATTTGAGTTAAACGCATTTTTAAAAACTTATTTCATATCACGGCAGTCAGTGCACCTATGCATGTGGTTCCTGGCTCCGTTACACCTGCACTGACACAACTTTCTTTTAAAGTCACTTACCACTTTTCTAACATGCATCGAAAGTGAGAGGTCAAAAATTGCCGGTGTAATGCAGTGAAATGACCTTCCCCTACAAAATGACCCATGGGTCATTTCACCACGTAGAGAAGTCACCCATATATAGGTCATTTCACTACGTAGTGAAATGACCAGGGTCATTATTCTACGTAGATGAATGACCCCAGAGGGTTATTTCTCTACGTAGAATAATGTTCCGTGTCATTGCTCTACGTAGTGAAATGACCCATAGGTCATTGTGTAGGGGAGGGTCATTTCTCTGCAATATTCCGGAAAGAAAATTTGCTTGAACCTGGTGTAGAACCCACAATCACCAAGTCATGAGTCCGATACGCTAACCACTGACTAAGCCAACCCGCCAAGACCATAAAAGACCTGAGCCATGCCCTGTCAAAAAGGAGCTTAATTCACAAGCAACAAATATCGACCCGTGTCAGCCTGCACAATCCGCTGACCCAAGTCAAACTTTTCGCTAACGATTAATTTCCTGCATTTCGAAGGACATTTCTACCCAATGATTTTAGTGGATTGTTACACAACCTGCGTTTTGTAGTTCCATAATTACATGCAAACTTGAATTACAAAGACGTATTAACCCCTGTCTTCACAGTGCATGACTCATCTCTGTTGTGTGTGTATTTTTCCCTGTATAATTAGCTCAATCTCAATCCCCCAAAATAAAACAGCTATGATGTCATCAGTTTGTGATTGCTTTTTTGAAAACTGGTTCTCGTGTCCCTAAGGTACAACTGACGTCAGGAAAGCTTGGAGGCTAAATTGAATTAGATTTTCTTGGCTTTTTTTATAAGACAAAATCTGCGAATGAGAAATCACGTGACTGACTGGCGAAGACTCTACAAAAAAAGAGAGAACTATAATTGCAATATATAGAATAGATTATTTTCTTTTACGATGAAAGGATGAAAGATCGAAATTTATTTCATCGAGTGAACAGAACTGGTATTATTTTCACGAGTGGCGCAGCCACTAGTGAAAATATTACCAATGTTGTTCACTCGATAAACTAAATTTTGATCTTTCACCGAAAAAAAAAAGATAGTCTAATTATTTCATGCTTTTAAATCTTTCTGAAGGGAACTTAATAAAAATCGAGTACATTTATTTTCGGTTATTCCCCGTGGGGTACCCTCTCCGCATAGAAACGCATTACACTATTCCGTCAAGCGCGAAAAGTGCAGGGTACGTAAATTACGTCATATTTTCACCTGGACGTGAAGCACGCAAAATTTACCTAGGTAACTAAAACGCGAAAACAACTGTTTCTACCTTCAATTGAAGAGTTAGAATATCACAATCGATATTTTCACTGGTTCAAACCATGAAATATCGAAAAATATTTCACCGATTTGTCTCAATAACCCACAGGTAAGCATGAAATAAGAGATATTACCTGGCAATGGATGTGTAATATATCTCCAAGATACACGATACTTAGTACGTTGCACCTTATTATGGATTTATAAAATCGGTTTTGTATAACAACCTACTGAATCATTATGTAGAGTGATCCTTAGAGATACACATCATTTACCAAAAGCTGAAAGTATTGTGGTGTCCGTGGTCGTGAGGTAGAGCGTCGGCCTCATAACCTAAAGGTCCTGAGTTCGATACCCGGGAGCGGGTGTCAACTTTGGGATTTTTCATTGGCCCACACATTCGGCGCGAGTACTGGTGTAGTTCCCAGGAAGCAGAATCGAGAGAGATTAGTATAAGTTGTAAGAACTTGTTTCTCAATCGATGTAAAATAAATATGTTTAAACTAAAAGTATCGACCCAGGTCAGCCTGCACAGTTCGTGCAGGCTGACCTGAGTCGAAACTTTTTGCTATTGATCAATTTTCTGCATATCAAAGGTCTAGTCTACCCCTAGATTACGCCGATTGCTCGTCGTTACCTAATCATATGATTGGTTGCTTGGTATGATTCAACGCGGAATTGCATTAATCCCCCTTTTGCAAGAGCATGACTCAAATGGTCTCGTATATGTGAGACCACTATGGCAGAAGGAGAAATTGTTCAGGACTCACAAATTCAAATTCAGATATTTTTATTCAAATATATAGGCCACCGGCCTATAATATATAAACAATTTTACAGAACATATCGCTTGTAACACGTGAAAAGGGGCATTCGGGCATTTGCGTAAAGTGTCGTCTCGGATCAGCTGCGCAGTCCGCGCAGCCTAATCCGAAACAACACTTTCCGTTTTTATGTAATTTTCTGTTTCATACAAGTCTACTGAAGGACAAAATCTAGTGTAGTCGTAAAGTGCCGTCTCGGATCAGCCTGCGCGGAATGTGCAGGCTGATCCTAGACAGCACTTTACGCAAATGTCCGAATGCCCCTTTTCACGTGTTGAAAGCCATATTATTATAATATCTCCTTTTATCGCAATGGTCCAGATGTGACTAAAGCTGTCTTTGACACGACAAGGACAATTCGCGTCCAGGGGTTAACGAGATGTGTTGCATTTCTGGTGAAATCTATGCATCAACATCTTTGTTTACGGTAATTTTGTCTGTAATTACGAGCGCCGCCATTTTATTTTTCCGCGGATTTAATGAACCGGAAGCTGAGATAAGAAGCTGATTTCAAAATGTCAAAACTATCCATTTTCAGCTGCTATGACAACGAACGAAAGGTTTACATCTTTGTCGACAGCGCAAATCAAGATCAGAACAAGCAATTTCGTTGAAATGACAATCCCTGTCGAAAAAGAACTTTTTTGATACAAACATATTAGGGACATTGTGTTTTGTTATTGGTCCATGATAAAATTATAAATTAAGCTCCATTTTTCCATGGCACAGCCTTTCATTACATAAAAACAAAATATAAGAGGTCCATTACAGGATTATACATTAAGTATCCCTTTTCCAGAAACTGGCATTTCATGAAAGGACAAATAAAGAAAATATACATCAAACCCCCTTTTTCCATGTTTTTCAACGTTACATCAATATATATAAAGAAAAAGAAATGTACCAACGGACTATCCAATGGAAGACATGCATGAAGTTTCATCAATTTTTGTGTAGGGCTTGAGAAGATATCCCTCTAACAATATACGCAACAAGATTGCTGCCATTTAGAGCAGCTAGCAAGAGACTAAAGTGTTGGAATTTCTAGCACCTGCCTGGGTAGCTCAATGGATATATTGTGTTACTTGTGATCTAAAAGTGTTACCAATAGACTGATGGATGGACAGATGAATGGACAGACGGATGCACGATTGACTCATCAATCAACCAATAAAAACGTGAAGTTTCGTGAATCTATGTGCATAAGTTGGAGATACATTGATAAAAAATCAAATTTGACAAATCTGTTGAAATATGTCCAGTAATTAAAAAGATATTGGTGAAAAATGAAATATAACTTATTTCATGATGCAGTAACAAATCCCAAAACCTTGACAATATGCAATAGGTCACATGATTCTGTGAAAATTGCACCAAAATCTGCCAAGAAATGTGGAGGGCGTTCACAAGAAGTAGAGAGAAATAAACATGAAGCCTCCCTTTTTCCATGATGCAGCTTCAAATCGCAAAACCTTGACAATGTGCGATGTGTCACATGACTAGAAACATTCTGTGAAAATTCTATTCAAATCCGTCGAAGAAATGTGGGAGGAGTTGCGATCACAAGAAATGGAAAAAAAAAAAACACGAAGCCCCCTGTTTCCACTCCAGGAAAAGAACTTTAGGAATGAAAGAAATTATGTTGTTTTTTTTTTTCATTCTTAACCATACAATCACAAGTATTAAGTTTACTGGGCAAGAAAACGTTTAAGAATATAGCAGTAACAGTAGAAAATGCTCACAGTCGGCATATTCTCCTTTTTCCACAATGTTTCTATTAATTTAAAAACAAATTTCACCATGTGAGCCCCATATGATTTGCTGCAAATGCTTTCAGTTTGGACAAGACTAGAATTTTGTGGTTTAACAAAGCGTTAAAGTGATATGAAATGTCGTAAGGTATTTTGAATTTTCGTTCCCGAATTTCATAAAGGATGGTTGTGGTATTACCTGGTCAAATGCAGCGTCAGTTGTGGAACCACATTTGAAAAGGTACACATACGATGACGTCATATCTGGTGTCATAATAGTGGACATGCGTTCCGCTGACGAAAAAAAGACAAATTTGACATTAAAACCTCAAAATGACACCATCATTTTACTGAATGTAACCAACCTGAATGTACTAGTAATTTACTATGTGTAAAGAGAAAAAAAAAAGATATTATATACCTAGCAGTGAACTCCTGGAATTTACCAGTGTAACTAATTTTGATATCATCACTAGTGACGATATTAACTTTCACTTTCACTTCCTGCCGTAATTTAGGAACTCCTTTTCTTCTATTAAGCACTTATATTCTTCTATTAAGCACTTATATCGAAAAATTAAAAATAATAATGTTAATAAGGTATAAAATAAATAGAATAATCAACTAGTTATTTTTTATATGAAAAATATCTCACTCGGATGCGTCGTAAGGCGTTACAAAAACTCGTGCTGCGCACTCGTTTTTTCAACGCCTAACAACGCATCCTCGTGGGAAATTTTTCATATCAAAAGTATTCAGTTAATTATCCTCTATATATCGGTTAGTACTTATCAGTTTTATACAAGAAAATACTTATAGTACCACAAACTGCTGGTTTCCCCGACTACCGCCAATTTTTGATAACTGACAAAACCATGACCTGCTATGGGTGTTCCCTGAATCGCTAAGGCAGGAGAGGAAACACACGAAAGGGGTGTGTGCAGGAGGGAAGTTCTTGGGAGTATACTTTAGAAACTTTCTAGTTTTTTTTTTTTCTTTTTTAAAAAATGGCTAGAAACGGATTTAGATTGTGTGTCGTTTTGAACGAGCATCTCAACATATGTACCAAATTTTAACTTTAGGGGTAGGCCCTATGTACTGATTGGAATAGAAGAGTACAAACGACAATAAGGTAGGGTACACCTGGTTTTAATCTCCTTTTCGGTTGTTGTATAACGTTCTTTGGCTCTTGCTTCAATTACTGCGTCTTTGATCTTTCACAACTAAACATACTCATACCAACGACCAGCGTCACACGGACAAGCAACATTTCACTACTTTGCCCTATATGATCTTTGAATGATACTTTCAAAAATGGGACAATTTCCTCAAAGGTCAAAGGTCAAAGGTCAGGGCAACTTCCCAAGAATGAATGAAAGACCTTTTTATCATGAAATACGTATTCCCTTGGGACATGTTCTAGATATACCAGTTTCCAATAGATGATGTATACTTCCAAAGATCAAATCGATGGAAAAACATCACTCTATCCTTCTGGACTCTTATGGCAATCTTTTGTTGATTTTACGGACAGTGTAGATCCATGATCTTGGATCTACACTGTCCGATATTCTGTAAGATACTTTGACCAAATTTTCCTGAGAAACACAAGTTGGCTGCTTACCTAGAGTGAGTATTTCCAAGTCATTGGTTTTGCGCCAAAAGGGTTATCTGTGGAAAATATTTGGAATGTGTAATGTAATTTGTCAGAAATGTCTGAGTTATGATTCGTTTATAACTGGCATTTTTGGTTGTTTTATTGGTTCTGATCTCGTCTTCTATGTAAACTTGGGATGATATATGACATTTTGGGCAAATAGACCTATATATCATAAAATCTTTGCTTGAAGAAAATAAGAAATTTGGAGGAATATCGCATAGTCATTTTTCATTGAGAAATAAAATCGACCAGCCAAAAAGTAAATCGACAACCATTATGTTTTATGCTGCAAAGGAATTTCTCGTGATCTAATTGGATATTATGCCCCGAACATATATATCATGTACACTGGCAAAACCAACGTAAAAGCAGTGTCCCTTTCGGGAGCCCCGTGCACATGACTATATTACCAACACAACATCCAAAATGGCGACTTCGATCATGATTAAAATCAAGATTACGCGCCAAACTGCACGTTTAAGCACGTACTACCAAGGTTTCAGTGACGTCAGTTCCCAGTGACGTCAGTCTTCATTGAATCGGGGCACACAGAAAGGAAATTTCACTGCCTCAGCGTACTCAATTTAGAAAAAAAACAAACGATGGAATGGTAAAACTTTGAAGTATAATAAATGCGCTGCACTGTCATGTGGCAGGCGACGTGGAAACCTGCTCACAGTTGTGGTGAATCATGTCGCCACCTTGCCTTCGGCTTGGTGCCACATGATTCACTACAGTCGTGAACAAGTTTCCAAGTCACATGCCACCTGACCGTACAACTAATAACGTAACCGTTTTATATACAAGTACATGTACATTTATGTTATTTGCACCTACAGTTACTAGCTTCGGGTCATGCTCTGACAAAAGGGAGCTTAATGCATTTCCGTGATACAATACACTAGGCAAGTTATCACAATATTTTGGGTTCAGTGCATCCAGTTTCCGTTACAAATGACTGAATCTTGAGGTAAGATGGTTATTTGACATGCAGAAAATTGACTTCACTTATTGATCTTGGTCAATTTTTGGGGGGACTTTTTTTGCAGGCGTATTAACCCCCCCCCCCCCCCCCCCCCTTTTCGTAGAGCATGGCTCATTTGTTTTTGTAGCGATACAGGGGATTGTATTGTGACTGTCTTCACAATCGTAAGACATCATATAAACGAAACAAATATTCTTCCTTAACTCATTACCACACGACAAAATTTTAGACTGGTCCAAATTGAAAGCATTTGCAGACGACAAAATAAAGGTGACTCAAAAATAGAAATTTGTTCTGGTAAGCGTAGAAAACAACGTGGGAAAAGGAGAAAATGCTGGTTACCAGCATTTTCTCCTTTTCCCACAGTGTTTTCAAAAGGCTTACTTTCTCAGGGGCGTCAAAAGGAGGGATTGTGTGGTAATGGGTTAAGTCCCTTCCCCAAGAAATCAGTTTCTTCCCTGTGCTCTAAAAATGGCTTCCAGTCATAAAGCATTTACCCTAACTTCATTAATATTGTATTTTATGAAGGTTCGTAAATGTCTTGCATTTTCTAGAAATAGGTATTAAATTCAATCCCACTAAATGTTGAACCCTTTACCTAACAGTCCTGAGCTTTAGCTATCCTGAGAGGAACGAGTTTTTAAAAACATTGTTTCAATTAGTATATAATCGGTTTACTTCAGAAAACTCGTAACTACAGCTTGTTTCAAGCAGTACTTACGAGGTATTTGACGATATTCTCCTATTTGAATAAAGCTTTCTGCCATTTTCACGGTATATTGAAGTTTCAGAGCCCAATTTTCAATGGTTGTCTGCAAATGTCTTCGATCTCGACGAGGTAAAGAGTTAATTGGTGATTTCAAAGTAAGGTTTCTCCTTAATATGTGATACAGTAGGAATTTTGTTTTATAAGACACAGCAAAAATTCTGTTAACTTCTTAATCCTTAATCATTATCTTGCTAATAAACTAATTGAATTAACGTTTTAAGGCGATAGTAATGCCGAATAATGCCGAATAATGCTACTTCAAACTTATGGTTTGGTGAAAAAAACTCTCCTTATCGAACAGTGTAAATTCTAGATCAGGCTGCACCTTCTGTGCAGTGTAATCCTGATCCAAACTGTCCGCGAAAGGTGAGTGAGTTGCGCTAAGCAGCTTAATGGATATGCTAATACAACAGAGAGTTTGTTCAGCTGACACAGCAAAAAATATATTGGAAACTCAGAGAAGTTTTCTTGGCTCACTATAAATTATTTAGTTATCTGAATCATTACAAATTTTGTTTAACCCATTACCACACAATCCATACTTTTGACGCCTCTGAGAAAGAAGCCTTTTGAAAACAATGTAGGAAAAGGAGAAAATGCTGGTAACCAGCATTTTCTCCTTTTCCCACAGCGTTTTCCATCCTTCCCAGAACAAATTTCATTTTTTAGTCACCTTTATTTTGTCGTCTGCAAATGCTTTCAATTTGGACCAGTCTAAAATTTTGTCGTGTGGTAAAGAGTTAACTGAAACATTAGAAGTTTTATTTAATGGACACAGTAGACATTATGATTATCTGAATTATTGGAAATTTTGTTTAACTGACACAGAAGAAATTTGTTTAACTGACACAGAAAAAAGTAGTTGTTTAACTGAAATAGAAGAAATTAAGATTATCTGAACCACTGACGATTTGTGTAACTAACACAACAGAAATTTTGATCATCTGATTTATTACAAATTCTGTTCAACTGAATCGATAGAAATTTCATTTATCTAAATCATTATAGAATTTGTATAACTGACAGAGAACAAATTTATTAAACTGACACAGAAGAAATTTGTTTAACTGACACAGTAGAAATTTCATTTATCTGAATCATTGAAAGTTTGTTTAACTGACGCCGTAGAAATTTTGATTATCTGAAGAAATTTGATCGTCCAAATCTTTAGAAATGTTGTTAAAACGGAAAGTTGAAACAAAAAAATATTCAACTGACCCATTAAAAAATCTGTTGAACATGCAGTAGAAAATATTTTGATTTTCTTAGTCATTTAAAAATCTTAAAAAAGAAGATTATATTTATCTGAGTCATTAGAAAAAATTCAACTGACACAGTAACAGTTTTATTTATCTGAATTGTTAGAAATTTCGTTTTTAAAACTGACAGAGTAGAAACTATGATTACATGAATTATCAAAAAATTTGTTTAACATACACCAGAAACTTCCATTTTGTTTAATATACAGCAGAAATTTTATTAATCTGAATCGTTGGAAATTGTCACAAAATTACTACTATGTAAATCAAACGGTGATTCAGATAATCACAAACTTTTACTGTGTCAGTTAAACGAAATTTTTAATGATTCAGATAAACAGAAGCTCAATCGTATTAGTTGAACAAATGTTCCGATGATTAGGAAAAATAAAATTTCTATTCTGTCATTTAGAAAATTGCTAATGACTAGGATAATATAACACTTCTACTGTATCTTCAACAATATTTCTCATGAATCAGATAAATAAATAAAATTAGTTCATCTGAGAAAGTACAAATTCTGCCTAGTAGACTCAGTTCTATTAAGCTGACTCTGTAGAAATTTTATCTATGAAACACAGTACAAATTTAGTTTCATTGACATGGTAGAGGCTTTTTTTAATGTGAAACAGGAAACTTTTTTGTTTGTTTTATTATTCTGATACAATTGAAATCTTGTTAACCCTGTCCCAAACGACAAACTTTTTGACTAGACCAAACTGAAAGCATTTGCAGACAGCAATTCAACTCTTGCTAAAAAGATGATTTCTGTCTGTAATAGGGTAGAAACTATTGTGGGAAAAGGAGAAAATGCTGGTTACCAGCATTTTCTCCTTTTCCCACAAAGTTTTCAAAAGGCTACTATTCCAGATCCGTAAAAACCAGGGATTGTTTGGGAAAGGGTTAAACTGACACAGTAGACATTTTCTAAATCTGACAAAGTAAAAAAAAAAGAATCATTTTTCTGATACAGTGCAAACTTTGTTTATCCGACAAACTTTGTTTATCCGACAAAGTAGAAAAAAAAACTTACAAAGTAGATATCGTCGGTTCACTTCAAAAACCTCGTAACTACACCTTGTCTCTACTGTGGTTAGGAGGTTTTTGAAGTAAACAGACGATATATTGTTTAGCATGCACAGAAGAAATTCCGTTCATCTGACACAATAGAGAAGTTTGTTTATTTGACGCAGTAGACAGTATGTACAGCTGTAAATGTAGATTTTCTTTTTAAATCTGATCCAAACGAAATTTTGTCTCTTGGAGACCATTGAAATTTTATTTAGGTGACACGATTATTGTTCTTTATTTCTTCCAAGACGGCTTCTCGCTTAAACATGTTTATTTCATGCTTTCCGGTAGGATATCGAGATACAGCAGTGAAAATATTTTTCGATCTTACATTGCTACCACCAGTGAAAATACCGATTTTCATGTTTTTGTTGCCTAGGTAAATTGAGCATGCCTAACAACCGGATGGGAAATATGACGTCATACACCTTAGATTTCTCGCGCTTGACGTAATATTGTAATGCGTTGCTATGCGGGAAGGGTACGCCACGGGGAATAACGGAAAAGAACTGTACTGGATTTTGATAAAGCTCCTCCCAGAAAGGGTTAAAAGCATGAAATAAATAGAACATTTGTTTTTATTTCATTGAGTGAACACCATCGGTAATATTTTCAGCCACTGTGCCACTCGTGAAAATATTACCGATGGTGTTCACTTGATGAAATAAATTTCGATCTTTCACCGAAAGAAAAACAAATATCCTCTATATAAGTGTTATGTTACATTAATTTGTTTTAAACCAAAATGGAACTAGAATGAAACATGAATAGTTGAATTTTCCAGATGTTTACATATTGTGTGAACCAAATCTATCATACTCGTTTAATACATTCAGAAACACATTTATGGCCAATCAATGGATCTATTCTAATACACTGACAATATTTAATTATTTTACCACACTCAAGAATGACTTGCTTTTAGTTTGTTTGTTTAAGCATTAAGTTAATCAATAATGTTTCAACTTTCTCTTTAGCTAGCACTAATGACTTTCAACCAGACAAGAAAATTTCAGACTCATTGAAATTGAAAGCATCTGCAGACGCCAAATTCCATGAGGCTCAACATGATAAATTATTCTACTGAATTGTAGAAAACAGTCTTGTAAAATGAGAAAAAAGCTGGTTACCCGCATTGTCTCCTTTTCCGACATTATTTTACAGGTTTATTTTTCCTTGTTGTCGTTATACACAGGTCTGTTGATATAGGATCATTTGAATATTGAATAAATATACCTTTTGGAATCGAACGAAAGTAACCATAGCTGTAAAAACCAAACAAAGCGAGTGTTAAAATACAATCAATTTTAAATTATGCCATCCATTTAAAATGTTGAATATTATTGTGAAAATGACAATCTGGTAATGTACGCTGGGTCCAAATGTTAGTCACAGGCAGAAAAACTAATTTCACAACTCCTAGACCATTTGTCATGAATTTTCGACGTGGTTGAATACACTGACCTTGAATCTATTTCTTTGCATATATGAGCACATAGTTGCTCATGCAGTCGACATTAGCCGATGCTAAGTTCGGACAATAATTCGGCCGTGTAATATATATACTAATAAAAGTCATTTATTTCATGTTAATTTGTTCAAGAAACACTAGTAGTATGTCCCACATTTTCATAAAGATGCTTTAGCGGATGTACCTTATTCTGCTTTACTTAACCCATTTGCATCAGTGATAGGAAGGTAACAGGAAGACCCGCCTAACGTGTGTATTTAGTGCAGACTTCCACATTCAACACTTTTTCAAACAAATAACTGCAACTTCAGATGATTTATTTACACAATCACGAAAACATTTTACCTAAAGCCTCCGTCATTTGCATAAATAAAGGGGAGGTAATTGTTTCCTTGTAGTCAGCTTCTTTTATATCCATCAAAGGAGAAATTGTTAGACTTGTCCAAAAGTTTTTCAAGCATATACAGATGACAAATTAAATACAGACAAAATGGTGTTCTTGTCTTTGAAAGGAGGGTGAGCGTTGTTGGGAAAAAAATAGCAAGCATTGGTTACCAGCGTTCCTGCTCGTAATATACAAGGTTAACCCTTTACAACACGGTACCAACTTTTAACTAACCTGAGTAAGACGCCTTTTGAAAAAAATGTGGGAAAAGGAAAAAATGCTGGTAACCAGCATTTTCTCCTTTTCCCACAATGTTTTCTACCCTACCAAAATCACATGATTAGAGTCACATTGAAATTGTCGTCTGCAATTGTTTTCAATTTACACATCCTAAAATCGTCGTGGCTATGCGATAAATTCTTGCAACAAACATTTTGCCCTCCTATCTAGGTATTTTTTACTCGATTCTTGTAATATTCATAAATGTTGTTTTTTCAAGAATGTTTGCAAATTCGTTCGTTCTCGACATACTCGTTTCCATAAGACATTACTGAACTAAAAACAAATCAAACGCCCACGTTCGTGTCAGAGAACTTGTTACGAAATTATCGGAAACCTGCCTTTTTCATAATGCTTAATGTCATGGCATTTGGTAAGCATTTTACAAGTATTTCCGTGAATCGATAGCTAACTTGTGGCTAAATGCTATTCCCAGATATTGTCCACCTATATGTGTGACCCCACGTCCGTTTATTTATTCGTTTTGTGTTTTTGATATCATTCTCAACAGCCAGTTGCTTGGAAGGAAATTTGTGTAGACTACTGGTAAAAAGGACTCAAGGAGAGCGAGGATAGGTGCACTGGCTGTTGCGATATAACTGAAATAGTAATAAAAAAAACGCCGTTAAACACCATAGAATCATTGAACCAATTAGTCAACAGTGCCCTAGATATAAACCAAGTTCTTTGAAAAGTGGACTAGATGCACACGCAAAAACTTGTCTACACAGTTCAGCCTGCATAACTTGCGCAGGCTGACCGGTGTTCAGACTGTTTTCAACGGGTAGGTACTCTACGTGTCCAAAATCCGCTCTTAAACATGACTGAGTCGATTGTTTAACAAAATGGATTTTATATATCTATAACTGAGCCATGCTCTGGCAAAAGGGGCTTAATACATCTGCGAAAAGTTTTGGCCCAGGTCAGCCTGCGAGGACTGCGCATGCTGACCTGGGCCGAAACCTTTTGCTCTGGGTCAATTTAATGCCATTTCAATGACCATTCTATCACATGGTTCAGTCGTTTTTATCAGACTATATGGATCTGTAATCATGCCATGACTTGCTTTCTTTAATGCATCATGGAGAAGCTTTAATCCACTTTTTGCCATAGCAGATTTCAATTATATGATGGCTTGAATTGAAAAAAAGTCATCAAAGCAAAACTTTACACTTTTTTTGCCGGTGCAAAGCTCATGCGTTTAAGGTGCATCATATTCACCAATGGGATGATGCAAGACTGATTGATAAAGTCTAGGGCTCGTTACCTACAGCTCCCTGGTTTGAGCCTCAAGGAAAGCTCTGATTTTTTCGTGTAAGGAATGTTTTGTTTTTGTTTTTGTTTTGTTTCTTTTCGTTTTTGATTTTGTTTCTCTCTTCAGGTAAAAAGATATTATGATATTTACCCTAATTTATATTAAACAAAAAAGATATTCAATGAATAAAAAGATGTCTACACAATCAGTTGAAAAACTGCTTGCGTTATACGACAAAGGTATAATTGACGGCTTTGCATTAAACAATGCACTAAGTTCTTTGAATATACCAGCGAAGAAATCTTTTAAGAAGAAGATAGAAAAAAAATGGATATAAAAAAGATTGAAAGAAAGCAACGAAGAAGATAAGAAGAATTTGTTGGAGATGAAGTTTAGTGTTTAGAAAAGGAAGAAAGTAAAAAAGGAAGAACATCAAGAGAAAACCGAAAATGAAATAGTTTTAGCAGATAAACCATTATCTAACTATTTTAAAACATACTTATTTTTTTTATTGATAGATATAAAGACCCATCAATTGTTTTAATGACAAAAAAGCAATTATCACCGAATAAATAAAAGAAGACAGAAGAATATAAAGGTATCAAATTTTCAATTGGTACATCTCTTAAATTTTATCAAGATGAATCGTCAAACGAAAGAAGTTCATGGACAAACACAAGTTGACCAAAGTGATGTTTTAAATGAAGATAAAATATCAAACTTATATGACGAACAAGTAGCTTATCTTGATAAATGGATAGAACAATTTACAAATACCGCTTCTGGTCTTGAAATAGAAAGATGTGGAAATTTATATCTGAATGTTGCTAAATACGAACCAGTCAAGGGATCATCTTATATTGAGTAAAGTAATTTCAAGTTATAGAGCAACAATAAATGTAAAGAATAATGATGAAAGATTCTTAGAATGGGCTCTTTTATCAGCTATTTATCCAGATGAATCTGACGAACATCCAAATATGATATCCCGATATAAAGAACATCTTGAAAAGTTAAAATTTAAATGAATTGACTTTCCAACACCGATTGATCAAATTCCCAAAGTTGAAAAACAGAGTGATATTGCAATAAATGTATATGGTTATACTGTATCAGAGAAAAAACAGAATGTGAGTACATTTCCATATCATATTTCTGAGCAACCAAAATCATTAAAACGTATAAATCTATCGTTAGTAATTGAAGAATATAACAAAACTGAAAATGTAAAAGATATAAGATACCATTATCGTTGTATAAAAAATGTAATCGTTTTCTTTTTGATCGAAATAAATATGATCACACCACTTACTAATGTGATAGATGTCTTCATGGACTTACAAAAGAACTATTGAACAAACTTATCGAAGATTGTGAAGGAATAAACAAATCATCCATGAGAATTGAATGCCAAAAAAAAAAAAAAAAGGGAAAACGTAGAGATACAATGTATTCTAAAAACCATCATCATCAAATGCCAGTCCCATATATTATTATTGTAGACTTTCAAAGTACCCATGTTTCAAAATCAAGACTAAAACGAGTCAAATAGAAATAACCGATGAACATGAAACATGTGGATTTGATGGAAAACCTGAAGAGCCTGTAATATACAGAGGGGAAGATACTGCAGAATTATTTCTAATCACTTAGAATGTGAAGTTATAAATATAAATAATAAGTTTTCAAATCCTAATCTAATTAGAATGACAGAAGATGAAAAGAATTGCACAAACAATCATATTAGCTGGATATGTAAAAATGAAATAAATATGATAAAAGACAAAGTAAGAGATCATTGTCATTTTACCGGTAAATTCAGAGGACCTGCTCATAAATCATGTAACTTAGAACTTAATATGAAATCAAACGTCACAGAAAGTCATGTTGTAATTCATAATCTAAAAGCATATGTTAGTCAGCTGATACTAAACAAAAAATACGAAACACCACAGAAAAAATAACATGTATAGCAAATAATAACAAAAAGTTATGTCTTCCTGTGTTGGTCAATTTAAACTTTTAGATAGTTTTCAGTTCATGGCATCATCTCTTGCAGGTCTTGTATGTTTTCTTGAAAAATCAGCATTTGAATTAATTAGAAATGCTATTGGTGAAAATACAGATCTTCTTTAAAGAAAAGGAATATTTCCATATGGATATCTTGATTCATTCGACAGATTCGAAGAAACAACATTCCCACGAATTGAATCATTTTATTCAAAACTAAATGATGAAAGTGTTTCTGAGACAGTGATTTTGCAAAAGAAGTCTGGTCAAAAATGAAATGTAAAATCTTAGGAGATTATCATGACTTATATCTTATAACTGATGTAGTTTTACTAGCTGACGTGTTTCAAGACTTCAGAAAAACATGTCTTAAACACTGTTAAGTTGACCCACTTCATTGTTTTACTGCTCCAGGATTATCTTTTGACGCATTATTCAAATACAGAAAAGAAAAACTAAAACTTGTAACTGATATCAATATGCTCCTGATACTAGAAAAAGGAATAAGAGGAGGAATAAGTATTGTTTCAAAAAGACATGCAAAAGC
Organism: Tridacna crocea; assembly: GCA_943736015.1. Taxonomy (NCBI): domain Eukaryota; kingdom Metazoa; phylum Mollusca; class Bivalvia; order Cardiida; family Cardiidae; genus Tridacna; species Tridacna crocea. Next base: position 68,051,637 of record OX031057.1, on the reverse strand, counting down.
AAACAATCCATATCTAAATGAGTAAAATCCAGGAAAAGAAAATAACTACATGTATTTAATGTACCATGATGCAAACAACTTATATGGTGTTGCAATAAGTAAGCCATTACCTTATTCTAGATTTAAATGGATGTAAAAAGGTGAATTAAGAAAAACCAAATTCTAGATTTAAATGGATGTAAAAAGGTGAAAAAAGAAAACCAAATAAAGGATACATTTTTTAAGTTCATCTTGAATATTCAAAAGAACTACATAAATTACATAATGGTTATCCTCTTGCTCCTGAAAGGCTTGCTGTAAAATCAAAATGGTTATCTCCATATCAAAAAGAACATTTGAAAAAAAAGCATACCAAAAACAGAAAAATCAATCCCAAGTCTAATGAAAACAACAACAACAACAACAACAAATTATGTCATTCATTATCGAAACTTAGAACTGTATAGAAATCTAAGAATGAAAGTTACGAAAGTTCACAGAGTTATAGAATTAAACGAAAAGCCTTGGATGGAACCATATATAAGACTTAATACAGAACGCAGAAAAAAACAACAACTGATTTTGAAAAAAAAGTTTTCCAAACTCATGAATTACTCTGTCTTTAGTAAGACGATGAAAAACACAAGAAAAGGAGCTGATAAATAACTTGCAAAAACCGATTGCTCTAAAGATGAAAAACTAAGAAAACTATTTAGTAAACCAAACTTTAAAACTTAAAAGAAGGCAAAAAAAAATAAGCCATGAACTAACACCAATCCAAATGAACAAAACAAAACTCACATTAAATAAACCAATCTATGTAGGTTTTAGTGTCTTACATTTTGATAGACTTCTCATACATTTAGCTTTAACCCATTACCACACGACAAAATTTTAGACTGGTTCAAATTGAAAGCATTTGCAGACGACAAAATAAAGGTGACTGAAAAAATGAAATTTGTTCTGGGAGGGGTAGAAAACACTGTGGGAAAAGGAGAAAATGCTGGTCACCAGCATTTTCTCCTTTTCCCACAGTGTTTTCAAAAGACTTCTTTCTCAGGGGCGTCAAAAGTAGGGATTGTGTGGTAATGTGTTAAATGGAGAAAAAGGGTATTGCGTTTTCATCTCCAAATCCTGAATTTAAACTAAGTAAAGATCTCTAATCAGCGTTAGGATTTGAAATAAAAAAAAAAAAACAAGAAAATACTAACAACTTAGAAAAAAAGGCAGTAGCTTTAGTAGATTCCTTAACATGTTTTCTTACTTTTCTTGAATTTTTTGCATTATTTTTAAAGCTCTAGCCTAGCACTGGTATTTAACCTAAGGCTTACATGAATTCATGAGCTGTCGTCATGATATGACTAAAATAATTATGAAAGCGGCGCAAAGCATTACTTAACCAATCAACCGTATCTTTTTACCAGTAATACGCGTCATTATACTTCCATTTATTTCATGCTTTCCGGTAGGATATCGAGGAATAGCAGTGAAAATATTTTTCGATCTTACACTGGTACCACCAGTGAAAATACCGATTTTCACGTTCTTGTTGCCTAGGTAAATTGCGCGTGCCTAACAACCAGATTGCAAATATGACGTCATATGCCTTACATTTCTCGCGCTTGACGTAACGTTGCTATACGGGAGGGGTACGCCACGGGGAATAAGGGGAAAAGAACTGTACTGAATTTTGATAAAGCTTCTCCAAGAAGGGGTTAAAAGCATGAAATGAATAGAATATTTGTTTTTTTTTTTTCGGTGAAAGATCGAACTTTATTTCATCTCGTGAACACCATCGGTAATATTTTCACCCGTGGCTCCGCCACTCGTGAAAATATTACCGATGGTGTCCACTCGATGAAATAAATTTCGATCTTTCACCGCAAAAAACAAATATCATCTATTTATTTGTTAGTCGATTCGAGTTTCATACGATTTTCAACAGTTTTCCAGTCACGATTCTAACAGCAGCATGCACTCATGGGCCCCGTTTACTATGGCAGTCATGAACAAAATTTGCGTAAATTTTACGTAAATATAGTGTAGTGGTATTTTATACTACTCAATCGATAGAAAACAAGTGTTGTTAAACTAAATCAAATTTAAGTAGGGAACTTACATCTTTCATACAAAGGTCAAAATCTGTTTTTTGTCCCTTTAAGAGAGCCAGTGTCCTGCAATATACAGTTTGTTTTTTTTCTCGATTTAAAACTGATATCTATTTCTTTCCCGAAAACCACAAAACATATAACAATTATTCTCTGCGTCCAAGAAAAAAAGTTCCTTCTATCTGAGAATAAATAATTTAAAGGCGAGAGCATTAACTCTTTACCACAGAGTCCCGGAGAAATTTAACGACCTTCTGTTGAAAACATTGAGGGAAAAGGAGAAATTGCTGGCGACTAGCAGTTTCTCCTTTTGTCCACAATGTTTCCGAGACCTTCTGCGACACTTTTTGCACTATTTGAGCCTTTTTCTTCCACTTGTTATCTGCAAAATAATTTGATTTAGAATAGTCCAAAATTTGTCTTTTCGTACAAAAGGGTGAAATAGAAAAATTGACTCGGACATCTTCCCATCTCCTTCGGGGGAAAAAACCGGGAAAATAATCACTCGCTAGTATTTTTATCTCTCGCCTGTATCGTCCGCGTAATCATGTGATTATTTCTGTCATCTTGCTAGGAAATATTTTCAGCCGGACGATTTCTCAATTGTTTGACAACAGGGAGGAACCGAGAGAGACAGAGACAGAGACAGAGAACGAGACAGAGAGAGAAAAGGAGAGAGACAGAGACAGAGACAGAGACAGAGACAGAGGGAGTGAGAGAAGCAGAGAGAGAGAGAGGGAGAGAGAGAGAGAGAGAGAGAGAGAGAGAGAGAGAAGCAGAGAGAGAGATAAAGACAGAAATAGAGAGAGAGATAGCGAGAGAAAGAAAGAGAGAGAGACACTGAGAGAGAAATAGAGAGAAAGAAAGCGAGAGAGAGATAGAAAGAGATAAAGACAGAGGCAGAGACAGAGAGAGACAGAGAAGAGACTGAGAAGGTGAAGTACAGCACATAACAACAATTTATGTCTTGTAAAACAAAAAGCTCCCACAGCAATCATTTCTGCTTAGTTTCGCTACAAAGTGCCCCAACCCATGCAAAAATTGAAATCGAGACTTCATGCTAAAATCCATTGACAAGGCTTAAACTACACGATTCCCCCAACTCACTCCCTTTTAATATACCACACACATTAGATTCAGTTCGAGGATATAATTATTGTCCAAAGGAATCCTTTAAGAATATTACAAAAATGCTGGAAAAATCACAGTATTACTCATCATGAAAATAGGATGACTCTGATACTGTCTTCCACAATAATATCGGGGTCAACAAATACCGCAAGAAAAGTAACTATATTCTGCAAGTTCTTAAATGGCAAGGCTTTTTAACGGGGATTAACCGTTAATATTTATCACGAAGGATATGATGATATTATTCTTTATTATACCGCAAAGAAATTTCTCGTGATCTGATTGGATAAATGCCCCAAATATATATATCATGTACCCTGGCAAAGCCAACGTAAAAGCAGTTTCCCTTTCGGAAGCCCCATATACATGACTACACTATCAATTCAGCATCCAAAATGGCGGCGTCAATCTAGATTATCAACAAGATTATGTGCCAAGCTGCACGTTTTAACACGTATTACTAGGTATTACCAAGGTTTAGTGACGTCAGTTCCCATTGACGTCAGTTTGCATTGAATTAGGGCGCTCAGAAGGGAAATTCTACTTCATCAATTGGCTCGCAACACGCGAAAAGGGTCATTCGAACATTAGCGTAAAGTGTCGTCTCGGATCAGTGTATGCAGTCTGCACAGGCTAATCCGAGATGACACTTTCCAACTTTATGTGATTTTCTGTTTTACGCAAATCTAATGTAGCATAAAATCTAAAGTAGTCGTAAAGTGCCGTCTCGGATTAGCCTGCGCGGACTGCGCAGGCTAATCCGAGACGACACTTTACGCAAATGTCCGAATGTACCTTTTCGCGTGTTGCACTACTCATCATGCTAACTTTTTCAAACAAAAAAAAATCGGTTGACAAACGTTGCAATTTTTAAAATTTTGCAGTATAATAAATGCGTTGTACGGTCAGGTGGCAGGGGACTTGAAGACTTGTTTACGGCTGTGGTGAATCATGTCGCCACCTCGCCTTATGATTTATCGCAGCCATGAACAAGTTTCCAAGTCCACTGCCACCTGACCGTACAACTAATATTGTCCAACTGGAATCGTTATAGGAATTAAGAGGTCCCCATTCCCTTGGAATTCTACATATTTTTCTTTGTTTTGATTTGTTTTACTAATTCTTAATGCTAAGACTAGAAGTCTGATTGGCTGAGGGGATATGTCTATTGACAAAGATCAGTGAAAGCTCATCCTGGTAGCGCAGCTCGATATATCGAGTACAGATCGTCAAATTGATCCCTGTATAAAACTTGTAATTTTCTAATCCATTACCATACAATGCCGACTATTAACGACCCTGGGAAAATAGCCTTTTGAAAAGATTGTGAGAAAAGGAGAAAATGCTGGTAACCAGCATTTTCTCCTTTTTCTACCATGTTTTCTACCTTATTAAAGAAAGTTTGCACCATTTGAGCTGCACTAATATTGTCGTCTGCAAATGCTTTCAATTTGGACAAGGTTGAAATTTTGTCGACTGGTAAAGTGTTAACGAATGCACGCTGTATATATCGAGTCGTGCTCTGTGAAAAGGGAATCCCTACTTTTGACAACCCTGAGAAAGAAGCCTTTAGAAAACATTGTGGGAAAAGGAGAAAATGCTGGTTACCAGCATTTTCTCCTTTTCTCACAATGTTTTCCATCCTTCACAAAACAGATTTCAAATTTTCAGTCACTTTTTATTTTGTCATCTGCAAATGCTTTCGATTTGGACAAGCCAAGAATTTTGTCGTTTGGTAAAGATTTAAGAAAATGCATTAACCTTGTCCCAAATGACAAATTTTGACATCTTAATTAATGAAAGCATCTGCAATTATCAAACTTTTAAAATCGGTAAAACTATCCTGAAATTCTCTGACATAGTAAAAAACGTTGTGGGAAAAGGAGAAAATGCTGGTTACCAGCATTTTCTCCTTTACCTACAATGTTTTGAACAGTCCTTCTCTGTCCGGGTCATTGAAACCCGGGTAAAGACTTAAACCTCCTTTCTCAGAGCATCGCACAATTGATAGAATTATAAGCATCACTAACCTGCTGCCGTCATCTTCCTCATCGTCAAAGGCCTCGTGTTTGGACAGATATCCTCGACGACTTTCACACCGCTCCGATTTCGCATTGGCCATTGGCCAAGCCAGGTATATCGAGTCTCGAACCATCGTCTCCAGGCTACGATGGCAATCGCTTTCGTACAGCGAATGAGCCTTGGGCAGGTGGAACTTTTCCCGTAGTTTATTCATTTTCAAGACACCTGAGTATCCAAAGTAAACGAAGCACTATATATCACTGTTTAAAAAGTATGTATATCAATATAGTTTAAACAATTTGCTTTTTTAGCTTTCTTTTCTACATCAATTGTTTGTTTACACCTGGTATTCAAAAACACTTCAAATACCTTGATTTATAGAACTGAAGTTACATGTACGTTCTCAAAAATTCACAATGTCTGTCAAACTTTCAGTCTAAGTCGGACACTAATTAATCAAGCATTCTTTTGTTATCATGTCTCCACTGTGTATTTCACTACAAAATACATATTTCCATTCAAAGATTTTTCTTTTATTTCATGCTTTCCGGTAGATTATCGAGAAATAGCGGTGAAATATTTTTCCGATATTTTATGGTTACGACCAGTGAAAATACCGATTTTTATATTCTAGTTACCTACGTAAAATGCGTTTGACTCACTATCAGATAGAAATATGACGTCAATAAACCTACATTTCTCGCGCTTGACGTAATATCGTAAAGCGTTGCTATGCGGTGGGGTACCCTGTGGGGAATATACTGAAAAGAATTGTACATACTGGATTTTGATTTACTTCAACCCAGAAAGGGTTAAAAGCATCAAATAAATAGAATAATTTGTTTCTTTTTTTTTTTCGGATAAAGATCGAGATTTATTTTATCTCGTAAACTCCATCTTGACTATTTTCACTCGTGGCTGCGCCACTCGAAAAAATATTACCGATGATGTCCACTCAATAAAATAATTTTCAAACTTAAACCGAAAAAAAACAATATAAAATATCCTCCATCTCTTTCTCTCTCAATAACGCACTTGAGCTATGCTCTGGCAAAAGGGGGCTTAATGTATCTCCGTGATCTATGAAGAAATGAAACACATAATTGTGGATCAATAAAATCGATTTTGTCACACAACTGACTGAATCATGAGGTACACTGGTCCTTCGACATGCAGAAAATTGACCCAAAGCAAAAAGTTACGGCCCAGGTCAGCCGGCGCGGACTGCGCCGGCTGACCTGGGTCGAAACTTTTTGCAGATATATTAAGCCCCCTTTTTCACAGAGAATAGCCCATTTGTTTACAACTCAGTATTTCAAGCCAATCCTAATTAGTTCACAATGTATGTCGAACATTCATTCCAAGACGCATACTAATTACGAATGCACGTTTTCCTCTGTCTGCATTGCATTCACCCCTTTAAGACACATTTATGTCTATTTAAAAAGAAAATCACCATTAACTCTTCCACTAACAATGGCAACCGTCATATCCTTCGTGGACGCCGTATATCAAGATCAGACCACACACAACCTGAGGGCTAACCTCTAAGTATTTCAAGCTATCTTGATACCAATTAAACTTTTATCAAACAGCACCTGGTTTTTATAACCCTGAGATAAAAGCTTTTTGAAAACATTGTGGGAAAAGGAGAAAATGCTGGTAACCAGCATTTTCTCCTTTTCCCTCAATGTTTTTCTCTTCTCTTTGACATAAATTTCAATTTTTAGTCACTTTTATTTTGTCGTCTACAAATGCTTTCAATTTGGACCAGTCTAAAATTTTGTCGTTTGGTAAAGTGTTAAAGATGCGTCTTTTTTTCTGTGGGCACCGTGTATTTAACTTCAAAACACATTTATATCCATTTTTAAAAAAGTCACACAATCCACTGACAATGGCGACTAAACTAGCGTTTCCGAACGGCAAAGACGAAAATCAAACTGCTGCAAACAGCTTGTAGTCTGACCCCAAAGTGCGTCGCACAAAATTCTAATAAGTTCACAATGTGGATTGCTCACTAATTAAATATGCATCCCTTTTTTTCTCCCTTCATGTATATCCCTATAAAACACATATATACACCTAAAGGGAAACTCACGTTAATTTTTCAACTGACAATTGTGACGGAATAGGCCTTTAGAAAGTGCAGTCTGTTCTGTCATCTACACCGTCCGCCGCCTAATGCTCAGCAATTATCAAACTATCATTGAATTGCAGTAGAGCACTAGCTTCGTACATTGAAAAAGAAGAGAAGCTTATATTGACAGGGAAAGATGACATCCTTTAGCACAATCCCCGAATTTCATGAACCTCTATATAAAAGGTCTTTTGAAAACATTGAGGGAAAAGGTAGAAAATGCTGGTAACCAGCATTTTCTCCCTTTTTCCCACAACGTTTTCTAACTTATCAGAGACAAAAACCATCCTTTGAGCTAATCAGTCTTTACACAAGATGTCAAAAGCAAACGAATCAATGTACACTACTAGAACTATGATTGCGCAATCCGAGATACCGTAACTTTCAATTCTATCGTTTACACAAATGCTATCGAATGAAAACATCCACCTCGAATTTCCTTTGCTACAAATTCCCGAGTTTTAACGACATTTTCTCCTTTTATACTACAATGTTATCTACCCTATCAAAGACGGAAGTTGTCTTTTGAGTGCACTCATTAGGTCGTCTGTAAATGCTTTCAGTTTGGTAGAAGCCAAAATTCGATTATTTATAAAGATTTATAACAACCTGTCTTCTAATTAAGAAATAATCTTCTTTCTATCGTGGTATATCGTTCAATAAACCACAGTTGTGAGTTATGCGGCGCAATAAATAATCCATGAGGGCGATAGTCCGAGTGGGTTATTCATTGCGCCTCATAACTTACAACGTGGTTTATTGAACGATATACCACGATAGAAAGAAGATTATTTCGATTCTAACATGGCCAATTCTTAATGAAAGAAAAACAAGTTCAAACTAAGAGTAAAAACGCGGATGAAGATTATGTTCCATTGAATAACTCACTCATTGAATGACGTCACTCTACATGGATTGTCGCAGATTTTACCACGTTTTCCTTGCACTGTGTTTATAGAGACAAAGTCGCGTGTCATGTTAGAATAAGTCTTTACACAAGATGTCAAAAGCAAACGAATCCACAAACACTGTTCTACGATTGCGCAATCTTAGATACTATGATTTCCGATTCTCTCTTATACACAATTGCTGTGGAATTAAATATCCACCTCGTATTTCCTTTGCTATGAATTTCCGAGTTTTAACGACCATGCAGAAGTAAGTTTTTGAAATCATCGTGGAGAAAATGGAGAAAATGCTGGTAACCAGCATTTTCTCCTTTTTTCTCCACAATATTTTCTACCATATCAAAGACAGAAGTCACCTGTTGAGTGCATTCAATAGGCCATCAGTAGATGCTTTCAGTTTGGTCGATTTCAAAATTCTATTATTTATACAAATTTAAAAAAAAAAAAAAAAACAGTCTTCTAATCAGTCTTTAAACAAGATGTCAAAAGCAAACGATTCCACAAACACTGTTCCTAGGTTGCGAAAATCTAAGACGCCGTGCTTTCCTATTCCGTCGTTTACACAAATGCTGTAGAATTAGAGATTCACCTTCCTTTGCTACAAAGAGCCGAATTTTACGGGATCTGAAAACCAGGATGTTAAATAAATTACTGGGAAAAGGAGAAAATGCTGGTAACCAGCATTTTCTCCTTTTTCCAACAATGTTTTCTACCTTATCAAAGACAGAAGTCGCCTTTTGATATGCAGGACGTTTTCAGCAAATACCTTCAACTTGGTCAAGGCCAAATCTTCATCGTTTGTGAAGAGTCAAACTAACAAGTCTTCTAATCAGTCTTTACACAGGATGTTAACCCATTACCACACAATCCCTACTTTTGACGCCCCTGAGAAAGAAGCCTTTTGAAAACATTGTGGGAAAAGGAGAAAATGCCGGTAACCAGCATTTTCTCCTTTTCCCACAATGTTTTCTACCCTTCACAAAACAACTTTTTCAAATTTTCAGTCACTTTTGTCTCTTCAAATGCTTTCAATTTGGACCAGACTAAAATACTGTCGTTTGGTAATGGTTTAAATGCAAACTAATTAATAAACATCTTCGATTGCGTAATGTGAGATACCGAAACTTCTAATTCCGTCGGTTACACAAATGCTGTAGAATCAAAATTAATATCCAACAAGAAATTTCTTTAATGAATTGCTGAGACGGGTTTGTAAATGGATTTTTCGATACAAGTTTTCCTTTGCCTAAAATAGAATACAAACAAAATATTTTCTTCCCTTTCAAAACACTTTTTATATCTACAATATATATGTGGATTAAAAATATTTACTCAAATAGTACAATCTTGAAACTTTTTTTTTGTCAGACTTGGTGATGGCTTATCTAATAGTACGGTCACAAATCAGTAAATGCCGCCTGCCGGCGTTGTAACTGCCAGTTTTCACTCAATTCGGCCGGTGGCAGCTCGATGGCAGCTCGGTGGCAGGCATAATCGGCAGGCGGCATTTTAGACGCCGCCAGGACGCCGCTGAAGTTTTAAGAAAAAGTTAAAATTCTGACTGCCACCGGCCGATTCTTTCCAATTGTGCCTGTCGTCAGGGCGCCGGGCGGGCGCATTTCGTAGTCGCGCGATGGCTGTCAAGCGGCAGATGGGCTGCAGTGCGATTTTTACTCGGTCATCACGGGGTTTGAAGGACTTCAATCTTCGGCCGGCGATCGGTAGGAACTAACTGCCACTCTCCAGCATCCGGCCTGCTACCGTTATGCTACCGATAGGCCACCGTGCGATTTCAAAATATCTACCAGCGGCAGGGCGGGGATTGAAAAGCAGGTGGAAGGCGACTGGTGGTGTTGGTAGGTGGCAGGATGGCGATCTACCGAGTGCAGACTCCTGGGCACCTGGATATAAATCCGAGGCTATTCATAATAAAAAAATTGTCGTCATGGTGATTCTAACAGCACCATAGCAACTCAGAGACTTACGTATTCCTGGGTTGGGCTCTGGTCTCTTGCGCTTCGGTGCTGGCGCTTTGTCCTGCCCCTTGCATTTAGGGGGCAACTTGTTGGAAGGGAAAAAAATTCTAAAGAATTAGATCTATTTATCTTGTGGTTGATTATAATGATGAACACTTTGTAGTGATACGAGAGCAATCTAGCTTTATATATCCTCCGTAAACCAGCCTGCCGCCGCCAGGTTATCGGGCGGGCGCCTGGCAGTGGCAGTTCGAACGCCCGATCGCCGGCCGGTGTCAGGTGTAAATGGTCAGTGTTCGCCAGGTCGCCGGGCGGTGGCAGCTAAAATCTGACGGCTGCCGGCCTGTCGCCTAACTGCTACCGGCCGACACCCGAATGACGCCCCACACCCCTCGAACTTATGAAACTGCCTGCCGCCGCCCGGAACCCGCCAGGCGGCCTTTAACTGACAGTTATTTATGACCACTCTCACCGATTTGTAAAAAATCGGCCGGCGGCATCTAATTTTAAGAATCTATCGATGTCTAAAAATCGGCAGGCGGCAGTTTCACATTGTGACCATAGTGTAATCCACAAACGCAAATTTCGTGCAGAGTTTAGTAAAAGGCAGTCCCGAGGCCGTGTATTGGGTGTTTTCTTCTTAAAGTACCTTGTATTTTTTTCTTTCGAGCTGACTGTATTCAAATGTGTTTAAACCATCATTGAAGCTAACAATTTGACCAAATTTCATAAAAAAATCATTCTGATTAGGTTTAATAGATATGGACAGTACTGAGGCCGCCAAACTTTACATTTATTTTTTTTTTCTGAGATTTGTCCTTTTGGTTCCTGTCTTTAGCTGTACGGTCAGGTGGCTGGGGACTTGGGAACATGTTCACCGCTGTGGTGAATCATGTCGCCCCGAGCCGACGGCGAGGTGGCGATATGCTTCACCACAGCCGTGAACAAGTTTCCAAGTCCCCATTCCACCTGACCGGACAACAAATTTAGTATCCTGCAAAGATTTACCATTCCAACGTTTGTTCAACGAATTTTACCTGTGTGTGTGTGGTTTTTTTTTTTGTTGTTGTTGTTTAAAAAAATTGAGTACGCTGACGAAGTAGAATACCCTTTCTTAGTGTCCCAATTCAATGAAAACTGACGTCACTGGTAACTGACGTCGATGAAACCTTGGTAATACGTGCTAAAATGTACAGCTTGGCGCATAAGCTTGATGTTAATGTCGATCGAAGCCGTCATTTTGAATGTTGTGTTGATAGTGTAGTCATGTATACATACGGGGCTAGCGATAGGGAATCTGCTTTTACGTTGGTTTTGCCATTGTGCGTGTTATATATGTTCGGGGCAAATTATCCAATCAGATCACCAGAAATTTCTTTGAAGTATAATAAAACTATTTGCAACCCGTCTTAGATAATGTCAAGATAAACATTCTGACCAACTTTCATAAGTAGTGTCTATAACCAGTTCAGAGACTATCTTTATAGCCGAATAAACACTTATTTTAATATTTATTTCTCAAAAAAAAAACTTGAAATGAAACCAAGCTCCATGACTGCTGTGTGCCTCATTTTTTTTGCGTGTTTGTTTTTGCCATTTACGAATGACAGCAATACAATATCACTATACGTCCACAAAGGAATTATTTTTCATTTTTGCATAGAAAACAATCACGATAATATAAACAGTAGTATGACGTTCGCAGCGCCAATCCTTTGTTATATTGTATCACAAGTCCTTTGATAGCTTGCTTTGGGTGGTGTGGTACATGTACACAGAGCATCTATTTCCAGTAGCTTCGGTCTAGTCTGCCAGATTAGCAACGACTCTTGTGGGCTTTCGTAATTAGTTCAATTGTAAAAGAAAAAGGTATTTGTCATGTCGGCTTACTTCAGGATGTGGGTTCGATAATCACTGCTAGGGAAAGAAATTAAGTAATTCAGCATTTTGGACGAAACTTAAAATATGTATACATATGTTCCGTGTGACAGTGCTGCACACAGATCACTCTGACCCTTTCGGCGCCAAGGGCTAAATTAGGGACTTTTGCGGACGGAATAGATCAAGATCAGACTGCACAGAACGTGCAGTCTGATCTTGGATCTTTTCCGCCCGTTTGTTTAGTCAAGCCTATGAGACAAAATTCCTTCTGAGCCTCAGTGGATTCTATTTTCAGGCATCGAAAAGGATCGAGTTTATATAATTGCCACTGAAAGAGTAAATCGGCCATGTGTGAGTTACTATGGATTTTGTCATTTATCTTGTACTATCTCCCTTAGCAAAAGTAGCATCACGGGTGTGGGGGTAAGGGATGTGGGCGCCGTCCATAATGGTATGGGCGCCCGTTGGCTCATATATGTAAATTCAATCAAATGATGTAGGTCATCGGTCTGATTCCTTGTGATCTTCATCTTCACGAATCAAATGCCTATTGTCGATGCATCTCCTTTGGTTCAATTAAGACCCAGAACTAAGAGTATTCTATACAGCATATTACTATATCCGTGCACTTGAAGGCATGTCAAAAAATTATCCTCCACTTAAAGTAAGAAAAGCAAAACTGCAACGGAGTGAAAGTCACGAAAGTAGTTCCGTGGTTTCGCTCTTCGCACGTTTTAAGTAACAGATTCATGCAAATTCGAATGTCTTAAATAGTATGTGTAATTTTTCAACCCTTTATGAAAATATCCACTTTTTATCGGTTCTTGGAAAGAGAACATTGGGAAACATAGCGAGAAAAAAGAAGTGAATGTTGGTAACCAGTATTTCACTTTTATAAATAAAGTAAAGTCTTTTTAGAGGAAGATCTGGTTTGCCATCATCTTCAAATGCCAGTCAATGTGGACGACACTAAATCTTGGTCGTCTATAATAGAGTTGGTCGACGAAAATAAAATGAAATATGAATTGACATGATATTTGGCCTGCAACACGCCAAAAGGGACATTCGGACATTTGCGTAAAATGTCGTCTCGGATCAACCTGTGCAGGCTAATCTGACGCGACACTTTCTGTTTTTATGTAATTTTCTGTTTTGTCCGAGTCTGCTGAAGAAAAAATTCTAATGTAGTGGCAAAGTACCGTCTCGGATTTGCCTGAGCGGACAGCGCAGGCTAATCCGAGACGACGCTTTGCGCAAATGTCCGAATGTCCCTTTTCACGTGTTGCCAGCCATGTGGAATAACCAAGAAATACACTTGTTAATACCTAATTAACTTGATGCAAAGGTGTTTCATTCCTTTCCTCTAATTTCATAGAACACTCTAATGAAATAGGGCATGGAGAAAGGTAATTATACTCCCAACATGTTTCAACATTTATTTGACACTTCTTCTTTAAAACGAATATTGTCCTAAAGTAAAATTACGTTCACTCTCACCATTGTCTAGATAAACTAAATCTTTCTTTTGTTTGTATGTTTTTTACTTGTTGACTCTCGCCAAAAATTACCCTCTCTTTTATTCGGCATGCCTCGGGTGATGGGAGCCATCAAACCCCTCGGCTGTATTTGGTGGATTGATATGCAGCAGATCGGTACATACCCGGAAATACGCCGGTTTACCGTTCTGAAAATTATCATGCTCCTCTTACAAAGAAAACTTGAGGTTCAATTTTTCACCGAAATCTTTCTAACTATATTTCAATTGATAAACAGTTCGTACATTCATTTTTAACGTGGTTTATTAATTCTGATTGAAGTTTTCACCAACAAATAGACAGATGTGAATAACTTCATCGAGGTTGTCTTTAACGACTGACATTGGCGCGCCACGTATAAGATCAATTGATTCGCAGTTCGAATGGAAACGACCGTTATACGGACGAGGCGAGGTTAGATGTAAGTACGGAATCGGCCTCGTTGTGATGAGTGCCACTGTTAGACAGATCAAGTCGATTAATCCAACACTTTCATCAGGCAAACTTGAAGAACATTATCAGTTTTCAAACTAACTGCCACCATGCTTACACCTCCCGTGCATAGACGATGAAACCGTGAGGAAGCTCTCAGATTAACTTTTTAAGGATCTTTTGGCATGACTCGGTTGGGGATTGGTACCAGTGTGACTATTTCTAGCGCGACTGAATGGAGTTTCCGTCCTCATACGTCGGTTTGCTTCCAAAACCTCGTAACTACAGCTTGTAACAAGCTGTAGTTACGAGGTTTTGGAAGCAAACCGACGGGTTATATTCGTATAAGCCATGCGTCGACAAAAGGGGGCTTAATGCATCCCTGTGATACGTTATGCCTAGAAAATCATCACATACGTATGGATTCGGGCAATCAAGGTTGTTACATAGAACACTGAAGGACAGTTGAAAGGTGTTTTACACCGTTTTCAACATTATTGCAATCATATCACATTATTGCAGTCATATCACGACGACAGTTCACAAATTCATGTATTTCTTGGGTTTCACCGGTATCAGGCTAGGTCTAAGAAGTCTCTCGCCGAAGGACATTCCCACGAAAGAACAATGGATCAGGTGGAGCTCGAACCAAGACATGAGAATGAATGGTCCTTGAACATGCAGAACATTAACTAACTGCAAAAAGCTTCGACCCATATCAGCCTGCGCGGACTGCGCAGGCTGATATGGGTTGAAACTTTTTGCAGATGTAGTAAGTCCCCTTTTAACAGAGCATAGCTCATATGTCAATACCACGCGTGACGCCCGCCAACGGGAGTGACGTCATTCACAGAAAGGAAACTTATTTTGACACCTGTCACAACCGTGAAATGTACCAGGTCGCTGACATGAATGAAAGAAAATTGATTTGACGAACATGCCGCTTTAAAAGTCGGTAACAGTCTATTGGAAAATAATATATTCATCGAAATGCGGCTGATATTCTAGACTTGGCTCTTAAAAAAGACATTGACAAAGGAATTATCCCATTTGTCTTGTCCTTTTACTAAAAGAAACTGTGTCCTGTGGTATAGTATGTCGGTATTTAACATTATTTTCAACACTATTTTGTTGTAACACGGTAATCTAAAGATTCTACAATAATTTAATAGCTGTTTATCTGGGAGTCATTTTCATTTCGTTTGAAAATGCACTCCTTATTAGTCCTTATTACTTAAAGATTTATCCGTAATAGTTTTGTGTGTGTGTTTTTTTTTTCATTTCAGATAATGGACCTGTAATGGAAAACAGCTATTTCCACCATGATATTATCCTACAAAATTTGCCATTATTAAAATGATTATTATTGTACTACTTTAACCCAGCCACTTTTCCCTTCTTTTTTTTTTCATTCATAGAATTATCATTTATAAATCTAAAACTACATTACAAAGAGAAATAATAATTATCTCCCTTTTCTGTTAACTAACAAAAGTATCAACAAATAATTTCAAGATAGACATCAAGGGAATTTTTGGTCGGTTAAAAACGTGCAACAGTATTATGTATGTATGAATCCGTATGCATCAACTTCCTAGAAATTTTTATTCCATGCTTCACTAGGAGTGTTACGGGTCTACTAGCTTCAAAGGCCGACCTTGTTGGTTGATTGATTAAATTTTTGATAAACTCCGTTTTACTAACTTACGTCATGTCCGGGCGGTCATTGCATCTATCCATGTGTTTCCTGGTTTTCTCACACCAGTACTGACACAACCGTCTTTCCAAGTCACTCACTACTTTTTAACATGCATTAGAGGTGAAAGGCGAAGTATTTCCACAAATAAAGTTTTCCTCAGCCGGGTATTAAACTCATAGCCACCAGTGCACTGAGCTACCCTGGCGGGCCCGACCTTGTTGAAGTAATTAAGATCATCTGAACAACACATATGCAAACTTCGCCATTTTTGAGCCGCCTGATTGCGTAGCAACCACGCTCTTATTGATTTTATCCTGATACATGGAGTAAAGTTACTATGCCACCAGCCTTGTACTGCTTCTTGTACTGGTCTCAGTTCAGGTTTTTGGAGGCGTTGCCTAGTTTACTTTATTTCTTTCTTTCTTTATTTATTTATTTATTTGTTTATTTATTACAATTAAAATGAGCGAAAAGAAATTATGTCACATTTCGTAACAATATTTTTAAAGGAATACTTAATTTTTCTATGATTACTGCAGTACTTTCGCTTTTCGGCACTGTCAGAGCTTTGATCCGGTTGAACTACGTGTATTTCATTGTAAAGGTTTGTAAATATTTACGTTGAACAATATGAATAAAGATATCTATCAGTGTGGTGTATGTGCTGTTTTAGAATGAGACAGTTGCATTAAAATTTTCCCTGTCTCGATAGTTGAGTATGTAATGCACGCGACTGCAACCCAAGTGTCACAGGTTCGGACTTAATCAACGCTGAGATTTAATAAATGTTATTTCAACATGGGCCCGCTTTCGTCAATCACTCAAAATAATCAATCTCTTTAAGAAATTTACAGATAGAATGTAGGACAGGTTCTTTTTTTTTTCAGTGTCACAGTTTGGTTATAACATTCAGTATCCCCTTTGAAATTCAGAAAGGTCTTTCGAACTGGAATTCAATACATTGCTGCAAAGTATAGAAAAAAGACTCTTAATTCCCCCCAACTATGTCTCCGTAGCCAAGATCACTTTAACCCTGTTTACGAGGAGAAAAGGAACCACTTGCTTGGCGAAAATTTTGTGCCAAATGCCGGAATTAAAAGTGATCCTTGTTTAACCTCCACCTGTTGAATACGGCAAATCGAGCTGTCAATAGCACAGTTTATAAACCTAAATACGTGTAGTGCTCTATCGAAGTTGATGGGGTGGAAGATATTTCTTTACCGGACAGTGTAGATGAAGATCATACTACACAAAGCGTGCAGTCTGATCTTGATCTACACTGTCCGCCAAAGGTCCTCGAGTCACGCTTAGCAGCCTAAGGGTTAAACCCTTCTCCTAACCCTCGCCTTTTCACTAACGTGAGAAAAGAATAATTTTGATAACGTTCTTCTCAACCGATGTTTTTTCTACCTTTTCAAACGTTCCGTAATTTGAGCCATTAAGTTGTTGTTGTTTTTTTTGTTTCATAGAGGTGACAATGGTTGCCAGGTAAAGCGTCGGCCCCTTAACCATAACATCTCAAGATCAACATCGAAACCCGGGAGCGGGTGTCAACTTTAGCTTTTGTTCATTGGTCCATACATTCGGCACGAGTACTGGTGTAGTTCCCAGGAAGCGGAATCAAGAGAGTTTAGTGTAAAATGCAAGAATATGTTTCTCAATCAATGTTAGATAAAATTGTATGGTTGTTAAGGCTGTTTTCAACGTTATATCAGTTATATCGCAGCAGCCAATATACCTAGCCATGCTTTCCTGGAGTTTCTGTAGCTAGTAGCCCGCATATTTTTCCTTCCGACCCAGTGGCTGCTTTCCCACATAACCATCGTCGAAACAGCGATCAGCGGTGAGAATCAATCAATGTAAAATGAATATGTGACCCGTCACACAAAAAGGGACCATCTGGGAATTCTGTACATCACTTAGATGAAAACAGACCAAAGATAGTGCAGGCCAAGTTAAGTTGATAGTTCAAAAATGATTGTACAACAAGGTAGAATGACCACTTTTCATACAGAAGATATTATAAAAGCGAAAAGTGTCAACCCTGGTCAGACTGCGCAATTCGCGCAGTCTGACCAAGGTTGACACTTTTCGCAGTTCCCAGAAGGTCCCTTTTTGCATGATGGGTCAAATATGTTTAAAGTAAACTAAGTATTTTTTAACCTCCGAAGAAAACATTGGACTTAGACGAAGATAACTTTTTGTCGGTTGGTGAAGGATAAATGTAGGGTATGAAAAAAGGCCAATACGCTAATACGCGGATAAATGGAGAGAAATAAATATGTATTTGGCGTTAATTAACGCCTTATCAACGATGTATCATCTATTAAATTGTTTTATAAGTGCTTTTATTGATTTTCAGAGGACGAAGCGGTAAAGAGAGAGAGAGAGAGAGATCAGTAGCTTCTTTTATGCCTTCAAGCTTGAAACCCGTAATCTAAGCATAAGCTTTGGTCGATCGAGTCCATGTTGTTTTGCGTTACTTTCAACATTATTTCAGTCACATCTCGTGCGTATTATATATCTGTATTGTCTATGAATATGTTTGTATAATATGCCAAATAAAGATTACGTTACGTTATGTTACGTTACGTTACGCTACGCTACGTGACGTGACGTGACGTTACGTTACGTTACGTTATGTTATGTTATGTTATGTTACGGCGCCAGCTCACATGTTAACATTCGTACCCGGGTTTCACCAGTACTAGGCTGGGGTTCTCAAGTATCTTACCAAAAGACGGTCATGTGAAAAACGCTTCGCCTCTAACTAGGCTCGAACCCATGTAATCCAAGTTACAAGTCTTGCACCATGCCACTGAGCCACGCAGGACACAAACATAAACATGGGCATTAACTCTTTACCAAACAATTCCTTATTTTCACGACCCTGAAGAAGAGGCCTTATGAAAATATTGTGGGAATAGGAGAAAGTGCTGGTAACCAGCATTTTCTCCTATTCCCAAAATATTTTCTACCCTATCAAAAGACTTGAGTTCATTTATACCTCCTTCAGATTCGTTGCCTGCAGATACTTTCAATTGCAAAGGCTCTTAAGTTTTTACTTTGGTAAAAGGTTAATTTGAAGGATTGATCGACTGAAAGGGATTTAAAGTAGCTTTCAACATTATTTCAGACATATCACTGCGATAGCTCGGTGCTTTGGGTCAAGCTCTGTGAAAAGGGGGCCTAATCAACATACAAAAAAGTATCAATTTATGTCGACCTATAGTTGAGGGGTGACACTTTATGCTATTGGTAAATTGTTTAGATGTTTAAGAACTGTTTCATTGGTTCCGTGATGAAACACTGCGGAACTTTTGGCCAATGAATGTACATCTTACAAAGTATTTGTACTATATATTTTATGATTTCAGCCAATCTGTTATGCGCCTTATCATTCAAAATATTAAGTAAAGATAATGAATTAAAACATTCCTATTTCAAAGCAATTTTGGTCAGAATACTTCAAGATATATCAGACAGTGTAGATCAAAGATCAGACTTCGCGTTCTGTGCACTCTGATCTTGATCTATACTGTACGCAGAGGTAATTTTAAAAAATTCGGTAATTCGAAAGAACAATTTTGCCCCATTAGAATTCTCATTATCAACAACTTCCTCTATACTATATAAATTCTTCTAGTAGCCATTCCCTAGGTTCAAAATGGCATATGTTCCTTTAAAAACTTCGTTTCAATACCATTCTGCGTGGCCTAATAGTTAGGCGTCGAATACATGCGATGCTGGTCAATCGGGATTGTCCTTGTACAAGGAAATGCAGAGCCTAAGCTTAGCACTTATGAAACCCGTGAAAAACATGGGTTCGGGAGCTGTTTCCGTAATGTATTTGGAACACTTTTGCAAGTAGTGAAAGAAAACATGCAATCATACAAATCGTTTCATTTGAGAGAAAAAAAAAAAAACAGAGCACCGCATGGGGATGCCAGCGTTTGGCTTCAAGTACTTGAAGTCGAAAAGGGACATAAATGTGTAGAAATATATCTTTAGTTATCTGCCCCTGTGATCTCCTCATTTGATAGTAAAGAACTTATCTATGTTTGAAGTCAACATCTTCAGTTAATACCGAGAAATTACAAAATGTCAAAGTTTCCACATGACGATGAGGAACACGCAGGGTCATGGTAATGACTCGTCGCCGTTTTCTTCGAAAAGAAAAAAAGAAGGCCAAGCTAAATGGGAAAATTTGTTTCATTGACCTTTAACACCTTTCAACACCTTTTCCTTTGTTTCTTAGTTGCAGGTCCGCCTATCCATAAGTTCAGTACTGCGCACACCAACTTCCAGTGCATGCAGTGCCATTTCAGCGTTTAGCTGCAATAGAAAAGAATGAACCTTGGCAAAATCGATTGGACTTTCATTTGTGACCCATCACGCAATAAAAGACTATCTGGGAGTTCTGTACACCAATTAGATGAAAACAGATCAACGATAGTGCTGGTCAGTTTAAATTGATAATTCAAAAATGACTGTATAACAAGGTACAATGACCATTTTTCATACCGAAAATGTCAGTACAGTGAAAAGTGACAACCCTAGTCAGACTGCGCATTTCGCGCAGTCTGACCAGGTTGCCACTTTTCGCAGTTCCCAGAAGGTCCCTTTTTGACTGATGGGTCACATTTATTATCTGACAGAATTTTGGTCCTGTTGGAGCTTATACGTGCAACTTACTAACTAGCAATACGTGTAAACGAATAGCTATTAGGATAAAGCATTTTGGGTAGTAATGTTATCGAAGTATGCCACTTTGGCGTACTACAGTTATTTGTGCATAGTATTCTATGATACTACAGTAATTTGAAACATGGCATTTTATATTACTATGGTTAACGAACTTTATGGTACTACGGTTGTCGAGGTAGGGTACTTTGTGGCACTATGGCAATCGCAGCATAGCAATTTGTGTACTACGGAAATTGGGAGATGGCACTTTACGCACTACTGAATGAGGTTTTACCTAATCTCCAGGAACTACTCACCATTTATTATCTAAGAAAAAAAACTAACACAAGATATTTTCCCAGAAAACACTTTCTAATCCACTATCGAGAGAGAATCGAAATAAACACCACCATAAAAGTCCGAGTGATTCTGACAACTTAGCAATTCACACGACAGCACCGGTCTATACCTCAAGCGACATGCAAAACCGATATATTTTAAACAAAAAAATAACGCCGTTATCCGATATAATGATTCTACTGCCGGGAAATAAACACGATATTGAATATTGACGGGCAAAACCGCAGAAGGATAGAGTGGGAATTTTCGATTACTTTTGCCGTGTCCGTTAGGAAAGTATATATTTCCCCGTAACCAAAAACAGTCCCTTGTGTTACGCTCCTCAGAAAGAATACATGCTCATGAAAACATTTGTAGGAAAAGGAGAAAATGCTGATAACCAGCATTTTCTCCTTTTCCCACAATGTTTTCAACCCTTTCAGAGATGGTTTCAATCATTTTAGATAGTTGATATTTTTTTCTGTCTACGAAATATTTTAATTGGGACATATTAACATTTTGTTTAAACAAGCACATGACGTAATGGATAGGCTCAAGAGAATGAACTGTATTTTTCTATCTATCGTATTCGGTGCAACCTCAAACATCGGGGCAACACTTGTCATAAAGAATGACTATAGTTTCATTAGGATAAAGATGACACTGGTTAAAAAAAACTGGATGAAAACGAGTAAAGGTGTATCTTTAAAGGTGGCCCTTCAGTATTGGGGACGAAAATTTTACAAAAATATCATCCTTATACTCCCAAAGCCTTATAATCATCATTCATAAAACCACAGAAGTCCAAAACCATCAGACAACACAAGAAATTAGAGATTGACTACGGCCATGGTCGACATCAACGGGAAACACGTTCTATTTTTACATGAACAACTCGCTCATTTACATACCGGAAATACACAGACGAAGCGTCAAAAATAGCGTTCGAAGAGGACATTATGGAAAATAATTAAATGTTTTTTATGTAATAGTCACGTGCCAGTCACTTAACATTCCCACAATGCATTTTTTATTTTTGGCGCGAAATCTAAAAATAGCTTAAGAGGCTACGTAGCCTTTTGAGGGAATACGATAAAAAAAAATTATTTTTTTTTTGGTAATTTTATGATTCTTATGTATTAATGATTTGTATTGTTTTTTCATATAAATTTCAGTGATATATATATTTTTTTATTTGGTGTGATGTGAAAATTCTAAATACCCACCTTTAAAGCTCGCAGAGAAAAATATATTCTCTTGTATTAATCAGTTTTACAAATGATAAAAAATGCGAAAGGCCCCTATAAATATTCATCAAAATTTAGCTGAATTGACAGTTTGTCTCTGTCACCCATGATGGTTGAAACTCTCCCACAGTTTGACAGACAAAAACAGTTCATCGGAAGTATAAACACGATCATTCGCAGTTGGCTTAGAGAGAAAATTTCTATCATTACTTTAATGAAAGAGAAGACGTTAAAGTTCCCCAAGTTTGACAGGCTGTCTTCTACCTATTTACAAATAGTGGTTATCCACGAATACACCAATAGTGAAAGGCAATGTGGGCGGTTTGATTCCAGTTAACTCTTTACCAAACAATCCCGACCTTTAACGATACTGAGCAAGAACCCTTTGGAAAACATTGTGGGAAAATCAAATTTAGCTAATTCTAAGGTATTTTTGTGAGAAAGATATCGTGTCATTGGACAGTTAGGATTCAAGTTCAGACTGCACATTCTTAAAAGGTCACAGAGTCGTTCACAGCTGTCTTAGGTTATTGATACGTACTGTAACCTGAGAGAAAATTGGAATACTATCTTGGTGTAAAACAAGGTGATACATGTTGTCATTCTTTATATATGTGGCACTTTTTGTTTTAATTTGTTAAAAACAATTGTAAACAAAAAACCTTCTTGGAACAAATATTTTCAAACCCTTTACTCCATAGATACTCATTTCTATGCATTGCTTGTAGATCTAGTAGTTTTTGGAAAACATTGTGGCAAAAGGTGAACTTGCTCGTGACGATCAATTTCACCTTTTGTCACAATGTTTTCTATTGCTATCAAAAGGTGTCATATACACATAAGAAATGGCATCATCCTTGCTCTTATTTAGGGCCAATTAGAGATACAATAGATATGCCTTATGGGGTAAAGAGTTAAATAATATCTAGGGAATAACCTGTATCATACAACTGTTCTGTAATCATGTCAGGCTGAACAAAAGAAAAGGTTTTCTTCCAACTCAAATCTTCAAGACAACACTGAAACTAGGTCAGATAAAAAAGATATTAACTGACAATCAAGTGACGGACACATTATTTTTCAAATGTAAGTCATGAAGAAGGCTGGTCTTTGATCTGCATCGTCCGCAAAAGGTCATTGAGTCGCGCTTAGTAACCTAATAATTCAATATTAGTTGTTTTCATGGACAATGGCGAGTTCTGATTGGCTGAAAAAATTTTTTCATAGCTCCATGAAAAAATTTTTTCAGCAGTGCCGAGACTACTTTTGCAAAGTAATGTAAACAAATGTGTATACGAGAGTTTTAAAATTCTGATCATTATCGAGTCCGAAGTTCAACTTGCTTGCTGAATTTATTTTCTCTAAATATTGATCAAAATATCCTACAGCAAATTCAAAGAGAGAGCTGAAAACTCATTGTCACTTTGCGGGGTTCTAACAATCTTACTTTCAGCTTAGTTCTAGCGTATTGAACCTCTAGTACTAAAGCTACTGAACCTGCAAATGTTCAATACTATAGTGACGTCACGTATACGTCATTGTTACGTCATGAACCAGCAGTTTTACCGCGCTATGAATTATGCATGAAATGGACATTATATAAATACGCAATGTTAGATTTTCAATGAAAAAAGCAGTTAGTAATTTTCAAGTGTATATTTGTTGTCTGTGATATTGAATTATAAGGAATGAAGAGAATTTTTTTGTTTTCATGGAGGTATGAAAAAAAAAAAACCTAATCACACTGTATGAAACCGCGAAGCGGAGCGGTTTCATACAGTGTGATTAGGTTTTTTTTTTTTCACCTCCATGAAAACAAAAAAATTCTCTTCATTCCTTAAATGGTTGGTATTAACACGATACGCCTATACAACACGATGCTCAGTCACCGAAGGGAAATTTTGAAATACTAATGTGGTGTCAAGCAAGGTGATATTTTTTCTCCTGCTTTATTCACGCTGCACTTTTTTCTGCTTTAACTCTTTCCCGAACAAGCCCTGGTTTTTACGTGTCTGCATTAAAAGTCTTTTGAAACCACTGTGGAAAAAGGAGAAATTGCTCGTAATGAGCAATTTCTCCTTTTCCCACAGTGTTTTCTACCCTTTTTGAGAGCTTTCTGCCTTTTTCTACAAATCTAAAATCGTCGTCTGCAAACTCATTTGGTTTGGAAGAGTCTAAAATTTGTTGTTTGGGAAAGGGTTAAAAAGTACGGCTTTCTGAAGAGAAAAAAACCTTTTCAAACAGTGCTTGCTTTAAGAACTGTTTAGAGAAGAACTTGTATCGTACAGCCGCTCTAAATTCATATTTGTCTGAATCGAAAAAAAAAGTTTTTCTCTACCCAATCTTCAAGGCAAGTACGAAACTGTGAAAAATAAAAAAGATACTAACTGAAAATCAGGGAGACCTCGAACGTGCCAGACACATTATTTTCTAAATGTAATTCACGAAGAAGGCTGGTGATATCCCATACGATTTCGCCGGGGAAAAAATGAATCCGCCGGACTGCCGACGAGAAACGAGAAGAAATTCATTCATTGATGTTTGCTGTATTCTGATCACTCAATGGGTTCGAAATTTCCGTGCTTATTTCCTGACAAAGGTCGATGGAAGGTTAGCTTGTTTTCAAGGACCCGCCATTGCATGACCAATCTATGGAGAACTGTTGTGGCCATGTTAAATCTCACTTCAGCAAAACATGACAAAGAGACACTTATCGAATCCCAAAAATGACAACTTTAACTTTTTTCTTGGAACATTGTATGAAAATTGACATTTGTTGTTTGATTTGCGAGTATTAGCACAATTAGGCGTTTAACGACGTTGAAGATTGAATGATTGATTGCTGCTTTCAAAATTATTTCAGTTATATCACGGCGACAGCTCAATTATAACATGTAATTTCCTGGTATAACCAGTACTTTGACGATCTGGAAGACAGAGCCTTTTGAAAACAATGTAGGAAAAGGGGAAAGCCGATAACCAGTTTTTAATCCTTTTCCCAAGATGTTTACCCTTCTAATTCAACTTTTAAATCATATTGATTTTATCGTCAGTAAGCGCTTTGAATTTTGACATTTTGACAAGTCTAAAATTCTGTCGTCTTGTACAGAATTAGGCCGATTCTAACACTTTCTTTACTCTTTACGATACATGAAGGTTTTGCGTACAAAGTAGATCAAGATCAGGAGTTTTTCATGTTTCAATATTTTTGTCAAGAAGTTTGTTCTACACAGTTTATACAGACTTCTTGTAATGAATCACGTGTACAACTTTAACTTAGCATGCTCTAATTGCAATTAGCATTTTAATGCTGACATAACAATTTGGAAAAAGCTTCAATGTCACTGAACGGCTGGCTGACTTTTGGCTGGCTGTTGTTTCATAATACTTTCAACTCATTTTCAGTCAAAGCATGGCAAGATCTCACATGTTTTCGAATGACCTAGGCTACACAAATTACAAGATACGGTTCTTCAGTGTCTTGCCCAAGGCCACTCCCTCAAAAAAAAAAAAAAAAAAAAAAAGAAAGACATTGACCAGCATACTTTGTGGTTGTGAGTTCGATACCCAGTTTTCTTTCCATCAAATTTTCGCCTCTCACCTCCAATGCATGTATGAGAAAGCCAGGACATACCTGTGTAGGTGCACTGACCGCCATGTTATAACCTAAGGTGTTAGAACGGCGTTAATCTCCAATGCAATCAATAAAAGCCTTAAAAACCCCAATCGTCGTTTTACTTCAAAAACCTCGTAACTACAGCTTGTTTCAAGCTGTAGTTACGAGGTTTTTTAAGTAAACAGATGCAATGCTTCAAGTAAGGAACCGAACTTTCAGGTTATGTCTACTGCTGAGTTATGCAGGATTCCATAGTTTTCAAAAAGCTGATCCTTCAAATTGGACACAAATTCTATGGAAGTGTGAAACGTTTAATCATTATTTTTTTTTCTGCGTTGGCGTATTTCATTGAAAAAAAAGACATCTCCAATTCTAATTACTTTATGAGATTTTCTAACAATTGACTGCTGGACAACATGTGGTTTCATTGAAAGTAAATGATTAACTATTTCTACGGGAAATGAATGGAGAAATGCCGATTGTGTCAGCGAATATTTCCCAGAAATATTGTATGGAATCCACTGTTTCAGTGATAGGGGGCTTAGAGGAAAAACTGTCGAGCCAAAGGCCTCTTTTTACTTACAAATTTTCATAGCATTACTCGTCAAAACTGTATTTAATTTTAAACCATAATTTCTGATTGGCTGGACCATTTGGTTTAGCTAATCAGACTGACTAATTAGTTAAATTGTGTTTTAAGCCGCATTCAATTCCTTTAATCATATCATGGCGACAGCTCACTTATATCTTTCCTGTGTTTTACCAGTGCTCTGGAGCTCTGAAGTGTCTGGCCAAAGGACACCCCTAAGAAAACCACAGTGGATCTATTGAGGCTTGAACCTGGGTCCTATACGTTACCACTAAACCACGCAGGACCCCTTTTGCCAATCACAAGATGTGTTACTTTTTATATATAAAAAGTAAAATGAGAAAGCATTTTAGAATGCATGGTAGATACAGTCCCTAATGGCTCAGTTGTCGGGTTCTTCGTGAATAACTGCGAGGTTATATGATTTCCAGTACAAAATTTGCCTAAATTCAAAGCGGGGATTGATAAATCGTTGTGATTCTTTCTTCCGTTAGGGATAACCATTATCCCAACTTGGATTTTGTGGAAAAGCACTATGTGCCCTTAAACCGTGATACACCTAGTACCAGAAGGCATGGAGAAATATGCAGGAAACATAACTGTAATACTGTCCAGAATGTGGAAAAACATTTAGGAAACACAAACATCTGTACATATCAATCACAGCTTTAATTCCTTACATTCATGCATTCAAACACTCCAAAAGGATCGAAAGACCCAGTAGTAACAGCTTTGTATTTGTACTAAGAAAAAATTGTTTCGATTAAATCGAACATTTGGTAGTACCCCTGGACAAACCTTGGAGAGTCTAAACTATGCATTTATAAAACTTAAAAGTAAACCCGAGTAATTGGGCTACCACAGAGATATGACTGATAGTGTTTATTTTTACATCAAGCAATTCAAAAACGAAATAAAAGACATCTTTGATAAATGCAGAGGGATTGAAATAAAACCCTATACAAAAATTCTGGTCACGCAATCTTGAGAAAAGATTTTTTTTTTAAATCTGAACCCAATAATTTTCATTGTGCGAGCTATGGTACAACCAATCTCAATAGGCAAAATGGGATGATTTCCTGAATTACAACCCGCAAACTTTTTTGGGGAAGAAAAGGCTTAAAATATATTCTCAATATGTTAATCATTACTATTAAACAACTATTATCACATAAAAGTTTAGGTATGAAACGATGAGTTAATCTGAAAGCATCTTATAGCGTGTGGTCTTCAGCAGAAACAACCGACGCATCATGAGCGCAAACTTTGCTAAAGAATACTATTACATGTATATGCATAAACTTTAAAGACAGCGGAATACGCGCGGACCTCAGTAAAAGCACGGACTCGAGCGAAAGCAACAGAATCGCGGACTCGAGCGAAAGCATCAGAAGCGCGGACTCGAACGAAAGCAACAAAAGCGCGGACTCTACCGAAAGCAACAGAAGCGCGGACTCGAACGAAAGCAAATAAGCGCGGACTTTATTGAAAGCACACTAAGCGCGGGCTTTAAAAAAAGCTTCTTCGGTACACTTTGCAAAAAGATATAAGGTCAAGCACAGACTAAATGGAGATGACAGCCTGATTGTGTGCATTATTCTTTGAATTCGATTTTTTTTTTTTTTTATAAACTGGACATCTATCTTTGCGTTTTAGGAATTTTATAAACCAGTAGGTTACACAGCATTTAATTCAAGCAATTTTCGAAACAATGTTACAATGACTGCAAATAACTCATAGTGCGGTCGAAATTGGATATGATTTTACATCTTCACAAAAAAAAAATGTAGAATGAAGCTGTATAAGCTCCAGAAACCGCCATTCAAACAAAAACACAAGCAAAAAACAAAGATTGCTTTATCTCCTTTTCTCCCATGACTTTGTATATTTTCCCTGTAAATAATTGATTTCCATTGACCGTGACAATATATCTTGTCATATATTGTCATGTTACGAGAATCTCAATAAAACAGAAGGCGTCTTACGTCTACAGATCATTTGATATCGTGTATTGGCAAAATCTGCCGAGTCGACGAATTACTGCACCAAACAGTCCCGTGCATTGACAACCTTAGCGTAGCATACTCTTTTTTCCTCTTATGGGGAAAAACGAAAAACATCGTGGAAAAAGAGAAAAAATGTTAGTAATCAGTATTTCCTCTTTTCCATAATGCTTGCAACTCTTTCAGCATCACAACCTGTAACCCACGTTTGATGTTATGTCGTTCATTACGAAATATGTTTATTTTGTCGTCGGGTGAAGAGTTTCCTCTTAAATCACTGACGAGGATAACAATATTTTCAGTAAATCGTAAGAATGTTTTGACCAATTTGTCACTGAAAATACTAGGCAATGTAGCTCAGTGATCTAACTGTATATTCGAAGCTGTCTAATTTTCATCCACTCTTACAACAGGATCACCTGCTGTCCATTTTTAGCTTGGTACGCGACCATCAATCACTGTGCTATGTTAGGGTATTTCTACGGTGCTGGTCTGATCTGATTTCCGCTGTTATTTGCTTCTACATATTTCTCTGTCTTTTAGTTATTGTATCTAATGATCTCTCTCTCTCTCTCTCTCTCTCTCTCTCTCTCTCTCTCTCTCTCTTTCTCTCTCTCTCTCTCTCTCTCTCTGTCTACGGTGCTGGTCTGTTCTGATTGCTGCTGTTATTTGCTTCCACATATATTGTATCTAATTCTCTCTCTCTCTCTCTCTCTCTCTCTCTCTCTCTCTCTCTCTCTGTGTCTGTCTGTCTCTCTGTCTCTGTTGTCTGCTGTAATATTTTATATGAACAGTACTTTTAAATAAATAGGTACAGCTATCACAAAATCAACTCCAGATAAATATAGGAAATGGAAACTTTAGCTTCTTCCACAAAAGGAGCAAAAAAGAAACTGATACAGAAAGAAACGTTGTTATAAATCTTAATAGTAAATGTCGTCTCAACGGAAATTCAGTTATACATTTACCATGATGGTTGAACCCGTGTCAGTGCTTCTTTTTAATCAGATATCGGTGTCAAGGTAAATGGGGAATTTTTGTGTAAAAGAACAATTTCAAGATTATCGGAAGCTACATAGAAATGAATTGCATTGTCAACATTAAAACCCCTAATTTTGCGATTTCAGCTTTCTTTTCGTTGGAAAAATCTCACTGTAACAGACAGTGTGGATCCAAGATCAGACTGCACATTCTGTGCAGTCTGATCTTGGTCTACACTGTCTAAAAACGCCTTACATGGGTATACTCTATCCATGTATGGAGGAGGTATAATCAAACAACCAAACAGCAAAACCAACAAAATGTAGGTGAACTCAATAAAACTCAATTACAATCGCTGTCTGCAATCTAAAATACGAAAACCTGAAGTAGACAAAAGGCATCCAAATAGTTTATAAATTTCTGTCCAAAATGTCAAGAATTGTGTGCCCAAGAAATATTATGTATCTTAAATTTGTCTGCCACATGACATCTCAAGAGACGATGGGTACAATAAAATCAAAGCGCTGAAGGCACTGATCTAAAATAACATGCGCAAACAAAGATCGGTTTACCACAGACTACTAAATGTCAAACTGATCGATAAATGTCGGCTCTTTTAGATTGTATTTTAAACAAAAACTTCTCTTATAATTACACTGATCTGCGAAAACCACCGAGCAAAATTGTGAGACACTGTACCACGCAAATATACTTTTCTCTCTAGCAAGTAAAATATATCAAGACCACTTTTTGCGAGTTTTCATACGTTATGGTGTTTTCTTTTTCTTTCGTTCATTCGTTCGTTTGTTATTCTACTTTTTCTTCCTTTTCTTTCCCTCCATTTCATTTCCCTCTACTTTCTTTTCCTTTTATTACATTTCTTTTCTTCCCCTATAATTTCTTGTCCTATCCTATTATTAGTCATCGCCGGGGCCAGTGCTCCCATCAATGTTTTCCGCGGATTTCCTTGACTAGTACCTTGCACGGTATTATTCCCCAAGCCACTGACTGCTTTCCCATAATGATCAGCTGTGAGAGAGGAATGAATCCTGTTGCAATTTACTATCATCAATCCAGGGAAAGAAACAGGCACAGCTAGGGATTCGAAAAAAAAAACTGTCCGGTATAGATACTGGTAAAATTTCATTGTTAGGGTCCGTATTCACCCACCTTTCTAATGAACATTCCTAGTCCAAAACTATATCAGATCTCCAGACAGAGGGAGTAATTTTGATTTCAAAATAGAAGTTGTTAATTATTCTATACTAAACCTTATGTTGTAGGTACTCATTAGAAGCGTCTCAACATAGGGGTTTGAAGAGAATCAAAGATTTTAGAATGTCACCACTCTCTCATATCTGGAGCTCTGTATTATTTAAAAGTATCACAACTTCTGATTGACTTAAACATTTGGTTTAGCCATTCAGATATTGTATTACTTACACACGTTGAAAAAAAAACTGAGAATAAGACAAGGTATGTTTTTTTAGAATAATTGGTGAATACGTTCTCTGATCTAAGATCTAAATCAATCAAAGATCCTCATTTGACTTGTGTTACGGGAGACCACTCCTTCATGCATGGCTTCCTCCCGATTTAACCCTTTACCAAACAATCCCTGGTTTTTACGACCCAGGGAAAGAAGGCTTTTGAAAACTTTGTGGGAAAAGGAGAAAATGCTGGTAACCAGCATTTTCTCCTTTTCCCACAATGTTTTCTACCCTATCAGAGACCTAAAGCTAATTTGCACCAACTCTGAATTTGTCCTCTGCAGATGCTGTCAATTTGGAAGTCTAAAATTTGTCGTTTTGGAAAAGGGTTAAATACACTACCTAAAACTTGCGTTGGAGATCTCTTTAGCTTAGTGGTTAAGGTATTGACTCAGTGGTTAAGTTATTGGCCTTTCGTCCGGGCGTTCTAGGGTTCGATTCCTGTCCCCTTCCTGTATTTCTGACATAATTGTACATTCGTTCATTTGTTTCTGTGTTACGAATCTTGTTCTTCAGACTTGATACTAGCATCCGAAGAGAGAATAAGTTTTTTTTTCTCACCGAAATTCAGAGGAAGAAAAAAATGGTCTATTGATTCCGTGGCAAGGCCTACATTTGTGATTTATTAGGGAGGAGAAATAATTTACAGGAACGGCATGCATTTTGCTCTGCGACACGAAAACTAATCATTATATTTCAGTTATTTGTTTAGATTACTTGGTCCTGAGGAAATTCGGTGAAATATCTCTTATTTCACATGTTTATTCGTTTATTTCACTTTTGCTTTTATTGATTTATGGATTGGTTGCATTAATGTTATATTAGTTCTCTTAAAAGATATCTTGGAGCATGAAACTAGAGAAATACACTCTCTCTCTCTCTCTCTCTCTCTCTTTCTCTCTCTCTTTATCAGTCTGTCTGTCTGTCTGTCTCCATCTCTCTCTCCCTCTCTCTCTCTCTCTCTCTCTCTCTCTCTCTCTCTCTCTCTCTCTCTCTCTCTGTCTGGCCGTCTGCTTGTCTCTCTCTGTCCCTGTCTGTCTCTGTTTGTCTCTGTCTGTCTGCCTATCTCTCTCTCTCTCTCGCTCTCTCTGTCTCTCTGTCTCTCTCTCTGTCTCTGTCTGTCTGTCTCTCTCTCTATCTGTCTCTCTCTGTCCCTCTCTCTGTCTCTGGCCCTCTCTGTCTGTCTTTGTCTCTCTCTCTCTCTCTCTCTTTCATTTTTTTATTCATCAGTCTATCCCATCCTGTAATTAAACACCAAACCAAGGTTGCGCAGTCGATTGAAAACATCCTTTGAGAACAGATGCTGGCTGGTCCGTATCCTTGGCTGGCCAGTTTCTTACCAAGGACTGAATGAGGCCTTGCCGAACGGCAAAATTTTGGACTGGTCCAAATTGGTAGCGTTTGCAGATCTAAATGATAAAATTAATGTGACTGAAAAATGAAATTTGTTTTTTGGAAGAGTAGAAAACATTGTGGGAAAAGGAGAAAATGCTGGTTACCAGCATTTTCTCCTTTTGTCACAATGATTTCAGGTGTAAAAAGTCGCGATTGGGTGGTAAACAGGTCTTTCCGACATGTATCACTCCTCTCTACATGATTATATCGTAAAAAAGCCACTCTTCCTAAACCGATTATCATGTATCTTTTTCAAAATAAAATTTATTCTACTGATGATATCAGCTAACTGTGCAAGTGTCACAAAAATCTGACTACAAATGCTGATTTTGTAGCGTAAACAATAAAGAGATTAACGACGGACGGACACACGAAATTCACGCCACGACATAAGCTCTGCTTGCCTTCAACATGTAAAGTCGTAAAACGCACATAATTCTTTTTTTGGCTTGCAACACGCGAAAAGGGGCAGTAGGACTGCGCAGCGGCTGATCCGACACGACACATTCCGATCACGTGTGATTTTCTGTTTCACGCAAGCCCAGTGTAGGACAAAATCTAATATTGATGCAGTCTGATCCGAGACGACACTTTACGCAAATGTCCGAATGTGTCTTTTTGCGTGTTGCAAACCATAATTAGCTAGAATAAAGGTTACAAAAGTCTGGAATTTCACATCCCTTATTCTCGCATTTAATACAGTAACAATGACAATACTATTGACTCCCCACTTAACCACGACATTCTAGACAATTCCATATTTGATGAAGAAGAATATTTCCAGAAATTTCAAATGTGGCCTGAATTATTTTGGCATATTTGACATGACAGAAAAATATTTTGAAGAAAAAAAAATAGATAAAAACACTGGTTACTCGCAGTTTATCCTTCGTCCACAAAACTTTGAAAGCCTCCCTTCCCTGAGATCATCAACCCGTTACCAAACAATCCCTGGTTTTTGACCCGGAGATAGGAGCCAGCATTTTCTTCTTTTCCCACAATGTTTTCTACCCTGATGGAAACAATTTTTTTTTTTCAGTAACATTTATTTTGAAGTCTGCAAATGCTTTCAATTTGGACTAGACTAAAATTTTGTCGTTTGGTAAAGGGTTCAACCCTTTCGAAAACAATCCCTGGTTTTTACGACCCTGGGATAGAAGCCCTTTGAAAAAATTGTGGGAAAAGGAGAAAATGCTGGTAACCAGCATTTTCTCCTTCTCCCACAATGTTTTCTAACCCTTCTGGAGACAAATTTCAATTTTGAGTGGTGTTTATTATGTCGTCTGCAAGTGCTTTCAATTTGGACTAGACTAAAATTTTGTCGTTTGGTAAAGGGTTTAACTCTTTACCACACGAGAAAATTGTAGACTGGTCCAAATTGAAAGCATTTGCAGACGACAAAATAAGGGTCACTGAAAAATTGAAATTTATTCTGGGAAGGGTAGAAAACACTGGGAAAAGGAAAAAATGCTGGTTACCAGCATTTTCTCCTTTTCCCATAGTGTTTTCAAAAGGCTTCTTTCTCAGGGGCGTCAAAAGTAGGGTTTGTGTGGTAATGGGTTAACACAGATTAGACACCTTCTTGGGTTCAGGAAAACACTTGCATAAAGTTTCAGGATCTTAAGTCGATCAGCAACTGAATCTGTTTTCATACACTGAAATTCACCCGTGACCTTGACTTTTGACCCACGTGACCTAAAGACTATTCGGCAACCCTTTGGGTCATGAAAAAGACTTGTATAAAGTTTCAGCGTCCTAGGTCAAACGGCTTTAAGTTATATCAAGGAAACGAAAAAGAATCAAATTACAGTTAGACATGGTAAAACCAGTATATATGAGTCGCTCTCAGCAACTTAAAGGTTTAAAGGTGGGTATCTAGAATTTTCACATCCCACCAAATTAAGAAAAATATATATCACTGAAATTTATATGAGAAAACAATACAAATCATCAATAATTAAGAATCATAAAATTACAAAAAAAGAATTTTTGGTGGTATTCCCTTAAAGGGCTACGTAGCCTCTTAAGGTATTTTTAGATTTCGCGCCAAAAATCAATAAAACATTGTGGGAAAGTCAAGTGACTGGCACGTGACTAATAACGCTTCAATTCCATTACATAACAAACATGTAATAATTATTTTCCATAATGTCTTCTACGTTTGAAACTTTGTCTGTGTATTCCTGTATGTAAATGAGAGAATTGATCATCTAAAAATAGAAAGTGTCTCCCGTTGGTGTCAACCTGGGCCGTAGAAAATCTCTAATTTCTCGTGTTGTCGGATGGTTTTCGACTACTGGGGTTTTATGAGGGCAAATTAAAAAGCTTTGGGAGTATAAGGATGATTTTTGCATTTTTGTAAAACTTTTGTCCTAAAATCTAAAGGGCCACCTTTAAGTTAATAACGAAAACAAGAAAATCGTCTCCGTCATCCAAGACTATCCCAGTCTTAAAAGAGTTGATCTAGTGACTTTTATTATTCAAAAACATGCCGTCGAGAGCCATAAAATATTCAAGATCATTGAGACGGAATAAACAAACGATGACTAAACCAAACATATATCGCATTGTTGGACTTGTAAGGTTTGTACTCCATGGAGCACAAAGTTCAAATCGACGTCCCCGTATTCACATGCTTGGGTCCCAGGTTTTGATCCTGCTCCTCCTTTTAATACTCTGACGTAACTTTGCTATTGTTTACGAAACCGAATAGTTGTTTATTGCAAGCTTTGCTTCTGTTCTTTAACCTTATACCACACAATCCCGACTTTTAATGATTCGGCTTTTGAGCATTGTGAGAAAAGGAGAACATGCTGGTGACCAGCATTTTCTCTTTATCCCACTTTTTTTCTACTCGTCCAAAACTAAATTTCAATTTCCAAGTCACATTTATTGTGTCGTCTGCAAATGCTTTCAGATTGGGCTGGTCTAAAATTCTATTGTTTGGTGAAGAGTTAAAGATGGATACATACTTTTAAGTTTTAACCCTTTTCCAAACAATCCCTGGTTTTTACGGGTCTGGAAGAGTAGCCTTTTGAAAACATTTTGGGAAAAGGAGAAAATGCTGGTAACCAGCATTTTCTCCTTTTCCCACAATGTTTTCTACCCTATCATAGACAGAAATCATCTTTTCAGCAAGAGTTGAATTGTCGTCTGCAAATGCTTTCAATTTGGTCTAGTCTAAAAGTTTGTCGTTTGGGAAAGGGTTAATTAACCCCTTACTCCATAGATACTCATTTCTACACATTGTTTGTAGGAGCCTTTGGAAAACATTGTGGCAAAAGGTGAAATTGCTCATGACGAGCAATTTCACCTTGTGCCACAATGTTTTCTGTGCTATCAAAAGGTGTCATATACACATAAGAAACAGCTTCATCCTTGTTGTTATTTAGGGTCAATTAGAGATACCATAGGAATGCCTTATGGGGGAAACGGTTAAAGGGTATGAACTATATTTTTCCACTTTCATACAACTTTGTGAGACAGATATATTAGAAATATTTTCTGTATTTATTCTTGCAATTGGTGGTTTTGTGGTCGTGAGGCAGAACGTCAGCCTGGCAACCATATGGCCCCCGAGTACGATTCCTGGAAGTGTATGTCCATTGTAACATAGATGCGGTGTGCAAGTATTGGTATGGCTGCTATGTTTTTGGTTGACTGTGTTCGAGTTTAAAGGTGGCCCTTCAGATTTTGGGACAAAAATGCAAAAAAGGTCATCTTTATACTCCCAAAGCCTTTTAATTTGCGTTCATAAAACCCCAAGTAGTCGAAAACCATCCAATAACACGAGAAATTAGAGATTTATTACGGACCAGGTTGACACCAATGGGAGACACGTTCTATTTTTAGATTATCAATTTTCTCATTCAAATACAGGAAAACACAGACGAAGTTTCAAACATCCGTCCAAAGACGACGTTATGGTAAATAATTATTACATGTTTGTTATGTAATGAAATTTAAGCGTTATTAATCACGTGCCAGTCACTTGACATTCCAACAATGCTTTAATGATTTTTTGCGCGAAATCGCTTAAGAGCTTAAGAGGCTACGTAGCCTTTTAGGGGAATACCATCATTTTTTTTTTTTTTTTTTTTAATTTAACGATTCTTCATTATTGATGATTTGTATTGTTTTTTCATATAAATTTCAACGATATGTATGTATTTTAATTTGGTGTGATATGAAAATTCTAAATACCCACCTTTAACCCGCTTTAACGGCTTAGGGCATATCATGGCGGTTAGTGCACCTACGTATATGTTTCCTGATTTTCTCATACCAGCACTGACACAACTTTCTTTCTAAGTCACTAGCTACTTTTCATGCATTAAAGTGTGGCTTAAAGGATGCAGAATTGAAAGAGATTTGTATAAGTTGGAATAAAAAACTTGTTCTTCAATCGATATGAAATTTATATGCTAATATTTACATAAACACTTCCCTTTTTTTTTTTTAAAATACCCAAGGGGGTTCAAGGGTGTGAGAAAACCAGAGAAGGGAGAGTGAAATCTATTTATAGAAAATCGAAGACAAGTACATTATTTTCTCCTCGAGTGCTCATCATAGCGGAACGATCCTACCCTTTACTGTCCATACCCTCGTTAGATCGCAACCAAATTCGTGATAGGCAATACACAATTTACAATACGTTAGTTCTGTATGCAAATTACAAGAATGATTTTTTTTTTTTTATTCTGGGCCATAAAATATCTCTATATCTTTGTTTCGCAAAATAGTGTAGATCCTTTTCCATCGTGATCTTTTAAAACAGCTACATAAAACATAAAAAATTCAGATTGTATCGGAAAAGCAAAGGGTTACAAGGTGATCATCCATTAAATTCGGGTATATTCGGTTCTAAACGAACTGTATCGTTGTTTCATAAAGGTAATGGAAGAAAAGTACGTTTTGTTATCTTAATCGAAGTTAAGTTTTAAGGTGAAAGTCTGAACCAACCAAGCGGTACTATCTCGCCGTCTGATCAGTTTTTCTTTGCCCTAAATAGCCAACGGGTATATGTTAAAGTGTACTGGGATGTATAATTGTTCGGCTGTGAACAAGTGTTGAATTGATTCGGACATGTACTTTTTTCGGAAATACAATAAGTTAGTGGTGGTTTAAAATGGATTTTTTTTAAGTGCCGACTATCTGATTAATGTGTAGTTTATTAAATACGGAGATTTTATGTTGATCTGTCGTAAGAAGGGATTTATATATGTGTTGATTTATAATAATACAGTGTAAGATATACGTGGGAATCATACTCTGTGAAAAAGGGGGCTTAATGCATCTGCAAAAAGTACCGACTCAGGTCACCCTGCGCAGTCCGCGCAGGCTGACCTGAGTCGATACTTTTTGCTACTCATTAATTTTCTGCGTTACAAAGGACCAGTCTATAGCATGGTTCCCTCGGTTATAGGACAAAATGAGTTTTATGGATCCGTAGTTCAATGATTACTTTTTTGATAAGACGACAAGGCTTGCAACACGCGAAATAAAGACATTCGGACATTTGCGTAAAGTGCCGTCTCTGCTTTTAATATTGATACAGTCCTTTTTGGCGACAACGAACTCTCCCTTGTCGACAACGAACATATCTTCCATGCAGTTCATGATTACATTGATAAAAGCAAGAGATTCTCTTAGTTTTATTCCAATCAAAGGTTAGATCCGCTGATCTTCTTTTCTGACAATGTACTGTCGCGAACTTTTATATACAAGCATAACTTGTATCTTTTGCTGCCGCTCTGCTCAATCACCAATCACTTTTCCTTTTTTCTTTTTAATTTTTCAGATAACGAAGCCCTTTTGTTTATAATCCTATTATCTGTTCTTTTGTAATAAATTCTTTTCTTTTTTGACATTTGATATTATTGGAATATCACGTGTTTCAGTTTAGGGAGAGGAACTATATAAGCAATATGCTTTCGTTCCAATCCTTTTCACATCATTTCTTGTATTGTAAATGTAAATGTCAATATATTGAATAAAATATGTTTAAATTAAGTGCCGTCTCGGATCAGCCTGCGCAGTCCGCGCAGGCTGATCCTAGACGACACTTTCCGTTTTTATGTATTCATCTGTCTCGCGCAAGTCTATTGTGTCTATATGTAGTCGTAAAGTGCCGTTTTAGCTCGCTCGCTCTCCATAACTTTGTCTAAATAATTCATATTGCACCAAAACGTAAAATGAGTATTGTTAAGTGTCATGCCGTCGGTCGGTCGGTCAACAAACCAACCAACTAACCAACCAAATCAACCAACTAACAAACCAACCAACCAAGAAATCGACCGACCGACATACCAACCAAACAACCAACCAAACCACCAAACAACCAACCAAACGACCAAACAACCGACTAAGTTTTACACATTCATCGAACAAGCTCATCCCTGTACAAGGTAATGCAGTGCATGCTTTTGACGAACAAAAAGAATATGACTAATTTCAACAAAGCAATATCAATTTCAACAAATCTCATTATTCGGAAGGATGATCAGTTTCAATTTTTTTTTTTTTCACATGTTTAACCAATTCAAAGATCACAACTGTTAGATAATCATAGAAAAAAAAAAATGAACCATTTTTTTTTTTGTATAAGAACTTTTTTTGTGTGTTAAGCGGTATCATAAAGACCCTAACAATATGTGAATAAAACATGACTAATAAAATACAAAAAAGATAATAAAAAAAAAACTAAATGCTTCATTTAATTCAGAGTGTCGGGCTATTTTTAGAACTCTCGGACATGACATTGACCGTGATGACACCAAATTAAGTCTCAGTCAAAAGTACTGAGCAGTGCCCTGGCAGAACGGGGTTTAATGAACCTTGATGGAAAGATTTCTCCTCATCGGACAGTGTAGATACAAGATCAGACTGCACGTTCTGTGCAGTCTGATCTCGATCTACACTGTCTGCAAAAGGTCATTGAGTCGCTCTCAGCATCCTTTAACTCTTTACCACACGAGAAAATTTTAGACTGGTCCAAATTGAAAGCATTTGCAGACGACAAAATAAGGGTAATTGAAGAATTGAAATTTGTTCTGGGAAGGGTAGAAAACACTGTGGGAAAAGGAGAAAATGCTGGTTACCAGCATTTTCTTCTTTTCCCACAGTGTTTTCAAAAAGCTTCTTTCTCGGGGCGTCAAAAGTAGGGATTGTGTTGTAATGGGTTAAGCGCTGACTGATTTATCACTCGTCAAAAACGTAGATTTCTGTTGATTTCTAATGCACAAAGAAATTTAATAACACTGAAGAATTTTTGAGGGTTTACACATAACGAGGGGCGTGTCATTTCTTCCCTTAAAAAAGCCATCCTTTTTAGAAATAAAATTGTAAAGTGAAATTACTAACCGACCATAAATTTACCCTTGCGAAACGAAAAATGTTAGAATTAGGATTGCGTGGTAAATAGTTAAAGGACAGTATTTGTCTTTGAAATGGATAGAGACATTGGGGAAAAAAGAGAAAACGCTGATTCTCAGCATTTTCTCTTTTTCTAAATATGTTTTCAAAAGCCCTTTTTTTTCTTTTGGATCGTTAAAAAACCAGGCATGTATAGTAAAAGGTTGACAATTTGGAAATAGGAGAACAATTTTTACAGTCTATATTATAAATCATCCTGTCCCGTCCTTTTCAAACCCCGTAATTATGCTTCCCGTGGCGAGCTCGGGTAACCTCGGTCAATTCAAGAAAATAAGTCTGATCTTTAGCTTTCGATATACATGTATACTTATAATAGTGATACATGCAAGTAAGCCATGCTCCGGAAAAGGGGGGCTTAATGCATCTCCGTGATCCGTGGTACCAAGTAAACCGTAACGTACTTATGGATCTATCATGTTCACTACTTTTAACAACCATCTTAATCCTGAGACAGACTGGTCCTTAGACATACAGAAAATTGATCAATAGAGAAAGGGTTTCGGCCCAGGTCAACCTGGATTGATACTTTTCGCAGATGTATAAAGACCCCTTTTAATAGAGCATAGCTCAAATAAATTCCAAAAAATAATATAGCAATGCTATATCTAGATTCGAAATCTCAACATATCACCAGTCTAACTCATTAATCAAAGCGTTGAGAACGCTGAAGTGGTATTTGTCAAGAAAACCCATTGTGTGGACTTAATAGTAAGTTTGAAAGAAACAGAGACATATTGTTC
Organism: Tridacna crocea; assembly: GCA_943736015.1. Classification (NCBI taxonomy): domain Eukaryota; kingdom Metazoa; phylum Mollusca; class Bivalvia; order Cardiida; family Cardiidae; genus Tridacna; species Tridacna crocea. The sequence goes on along the minus strand of OX031057.1, from coordinate 68,011,309 downwards.
AAATATTGGCTTAAAAGTCAACCCACTAAGCAAATGAATACCTTTTCGGTTGAAGGAAGAGTATTCATGACAAAGTTTTGTTTATTTTTGTATAAGTGGTCTCGCTTTGATCATTAGGAGGAAGCAGGAGTAACGCCCCTTGACAGTAGGATGCAGGACGAATAGAGAGAAAAATCCTGTTGATATATCGAACAAAATTAAGTTTGTTCCTGAAAACTATGATTTTGAAATACCACTAGCCTTTTACATTTGATTTCCAACATTACAATCAATTACCTCGATGTATAAATATTCATGAGCAATAGAATGGAGTAGCGCGCAATCATAGGACGAACAAGCCATGGAACGAATAGGTTTTGGAACGAAAAAGCCCAGGGTCAGTTGGCAAAGTTGTATCATTGCGCCAATAAAAGGCTATAATTATCAAAAATAAGTATCTCAACGATCGATGTACATGTATTTTAATATGCCATTTCAAATTACATATCTGAGTGCCACCGTAAAAATTATTTGCCTGAGAAAAAATGAGTATAACTGGGTTTATTTCCTTCGGCTTTGCACAAAATAAGATACATGGTTATCAAAATTCAATCTTGAACTCACAGTGGTATTGTCTTCGACAAATACCACAAAAACTGAAAGATCTTTCTTTTGAAAAAAAATTAAAAAGGAAAATCTAACCAGTACAAACAGTTTATCCATTAGCCACAAATGATTCTTTTTATATATTAAAACTTGTTGCACTTTTATCAAGTATAAGTTTAAGGTATGCACTATGAAAAAGGAAAGGGGGAGGGGGGTTGTTCATTGCATTTGCAAAAAGCAGGTCGGAGTTTGGTCGTACATTGGTTCTCTTTCTGACATATACTTTATAATTATGTTTGATATCTTTCTTCACTTTTTTTTGTTTTCTTTCATTCTTATTGTTTTCATCTATTATAATTATTTCCTTTGTATTACTATTGGAAAATGCTCGCCATTCTGACGGAATAAAAACAATGAAATGGTAAAAGGTGGCTGATCGGAGAAGCCTTTTGGTTCCGGTAAATTTCCTACATGTCAAAGAACCATTTTGCCTCATAATCTATCTATTTAGGAAATGGTAAAAGGTGTTGTTGGAAAAAAAGGGAAAATACAGTTTGCCAGCATTTTCGCCATTTTCTACAATGTATTAAAGAATCTTCTTTCTCAAGGCCGTGAAAACACGGGATTTTTGGTTAACCCTTTACAACATAATAATGATTTTTGACAACCCTTGGAAAGAAGTCTCTTGAAAACATTGTGGGAAAAGGAGAAAATGCTGGTAACCAGCATTTTCTCCTTTTCCCAAAATGTTTTCTACCCTGTCACAGAAAATTGCTCCATTTGAGCCACATTGAAGAAATCGTCTGCAAGTGTTTTCAATTTGGGCAGGCTAAAATTTTGTCACGTGGTAAAGAGTTATTTAATCCGTTTTAGAAATGACAATAATGACTAACAACAAAACTACGGAATACCTTCGAGGACTTCTATTGTGTTCTATTGTTATACTGTGTTCATTCAACCGTGTCGCTGGAATAACAACAAGTGCGAACTCTGGTAGGTATTCCTTTCTTTGCATTATTTATCGACTAATACCTTATTGCGTCATTTATAATCCCATAGGTCCGTAGAAGAAAGCCAGTCGAATTCTAAGAGTAATATTTCCTAACTTAACTCATTACCAAACGATCATATTTTAGGCTTGTCCAGATTGAAAGCATTTGCAGACGACAAATTAAAAGCGACTGAAAAATTGAAATGTGGTTTGTGAAGGGTAGAAAACATTGCGGAGAAAAGGAGAAAATGCTGTTTACCAGCATTTTCTCCTTTTCTCACAATGTTTTCTACCCTATCAAACAAAAATCATTTCACATGAGCCAGTTTAAAACTGTTATTTACAAATGCTTTTAATTTCGACAGATCTAAATTTTTGTTGTGTGGTAAGGGGTTAACCTGCTTACAAAGTGAAAACTTTCAAACCTACAGTAAAACTCGAAACTTTGCTGTTACAAAGATACTTTTTAGGGAAAATATCGTCTTATCGGATAGTGTAGATCCAAGATCAGACTTCACGTTCTGTGCAGTCTGATCTAGATCTACACTTTCCGCAAAAGGTCCTTGAGTCGCGCTTAGCAGTGTAAGGGTAAAAGCTGGGTTTAAATTTGACCTCTGAACGACCTGAAATGGAGTAAAATTATAATTGATGAAACGTTGTCCACGAACCCAAGTGAAGCATGGAGAGGTTCAGCTAGGCTAAATTGTTTCAATATTAATCAATCAAGAAAACATTGTTAGTTGTACGGTCAAGTGGAAAGGGAACTTGGAACCTTGTTTTGTGAATCATGTCGCTCCGAGCCGAAGGCGAGCTGGCGACATGATTTGATACAGCCGTGAACAAGTTTCCAAGTCCCCTGCCACCCGGCCGTACGAATTTACTATACTACAAAGTTTTACCCTTTCAAAGCGCGTTAAGCGAAATTTTCCTGATTTATAATCCCATGAATCGAGTTTGCTGACGAAAGAAAAATTCCCTTCTGAGTGCCCTTATTCAGTGAAAACTGCCAGGGTACATGATACGGCATGTTAACCAATCAGACCACAAGAAGTTTCTTTGCACTATTTTTTTTTCAGGGGCGTAAAAGTAATATAAATAATTGCCAATTTTTTATGGTTTCGATCATACTGTAGCAGTGGACAGTGTATAGTCAAAGTAAAATTGCACTGAACGTGCACAAAAGCTTGCATTCTGATCTTAATCTACACTATCTGTAAAAGGTCGGTGAGTCGTGCTTAGCAGCCTGATGAGTAACATTGTGATGGTTTATATACACCAGACATGACGAGGTCGGAGTTCATAACATGATGACATAACTAGTTTATTATTCAAAATAACGTAGACCACAAAACAAGATTAACTCTTAGGAGAGAGAGAGAGAGAGAGAAAGAGAGAGGTCGGACGAACGGACGGTACAGACAGATAGACAGACGGTTCATTTCACAAAACGTTCACCTATTTAGCAGGTAAACATACGAATGAACGAATTATTTTATTGACACAAAATTACCTAGTTTTAAAGTCATAGACATATGAAAATACACAATGCAATTATCATCGTGCTGTAGCTAAGGAGAAGGGGAAAAAAATAGTTATAAGGAAATAGCTGAAATGTTGCTAAACAAGACGAAATTATTTTATGTTTTGTAGAAAATTTGAATGATAAAGAAATCAAGTTGACATAAAATGTATGTGTTTGATCTGTATATTGACAAAGCAATCGACCGTGGGTGGACTTAAACCATTACTGTGTACAATATATTTTTATGTAAGAATAAATATAGGTCATGTGAAACAAAAATAAAACCTCCTTACGGGAAAAATTTGAGTACAGGATCATTTTGCTATTTACACTTGCTTTAAAACAAGAAGAAGCCCCTTTCATTCACACTTCCTGATGTTTTTAGTTTTTGTTCAAACAAAAATCTGTGCTTGAAGGTCATGGCCACTTTTTAACAGTTGAAAGGGTGCACCCTTTCGGAGAAAACAAAAATGTTTAACACACCTTCGTGGCGTTGATTTAAAAAATCATAATCTCGAATGGGCGACCCTCACCAAACTTACTGTTTCCACATCTTCCAGGAGTGCCAAAAATCCATGGTCGTGAGCTGGAATACCGACACGCACAAACCACTGTCTTTGACGAGCACTTTGCGCAATATTTCTCCCAAGTGACTGGCTAATTTCCAGATAAACCTCGTCGAAATAGTATTCAGCAAAAGAGAGGAAAATAGAAACAAAGTATAACATATAGCTTAACGTTAGCCGTGGTGTTGTTATGAAAAGAATCTAGATTATGCCAACAGAAGGCATGTCTTTCTAAACAGATGAAAACGCATCGGTTGCGCATTCATGGTGTCTATCAACCAAATCAGGTCAAAAAAGGGAAGCTTAACATTAGAGTATGTAGGTATTGAGACAAAAACACGAAAACTACTTTTCTACACAACCATTATAGAAAACAAGCATAAAGTTGTAAAGAATTTGGTTTTTCAATCTCCAGTGCTGAGTGAATGGATGTTAAATAAGCTACTCTGACAAGAACAAATAAATATATTCTTTTTAGGCCTAGGCTGAAGAATGGTTTTACACTGACCAACTATTCTGCAGCCAATCAAACCAAATTAAATTCATTTTTGTCTGGACATTGATGCAAAGACAAGTTTAACAGGGAAACAAAGCTTAAAATGGCGTTTTAGAAGTTTTGCGTACTGTATATGAGAGGGATGCGATACCATACCCTACCGTTGGCCTACCACAAATAAGTGACCATTTCTATAAAACAGCAATCTGTAAATAGCTACATCATACTGAGTTCAAAGAGAAGACAAATATATTAAAATGTAAATGCTTTAAGCAAGGACATTTTTCAAAGTCCTTTAGTTGCTTATTCAATACATGAAAGATTGTGTAAATTGGCCAAAATCGTTAAAAATGTACATCTAAATAAAACAACTATGACACTTGAAATACAAAGTGACATCATGTTTAAGCGATAACAATCTAAGATTAAAACATTCGATAACAATGAATCTGTCACAAGAACATGTAATACAGAAATACAGAAAATGGCCCTCAGCAAAAAGTGGGAAAATACAATTAACGAAAACTGACGTCAATAAGATGCTGATAGGATAATCGAAATAGACGTGATGAAACCGGCAATTTGTCGTATAATGGCAGGTTCTAATTATTAAACAAGAGCGTCGCATGCAGATCCTAACAGTCGCCTAAAGCTACTATGTCGGTGAAAATTCTAAGTCGAATAAAGGGGGCATAACCGTGCCAGAAGTATTTGGGGGTTATTTGCCCTTGCCATGTGGGTTCCCCGCTTGTTTTATGTACCAAGATGGGGGTTCTGTCCAGTTTGGCACATGTGAAATCTAGGTAAAAATCACAAAAAGTGACTTATTGAAGTAACATGGTTTAAACGACGTGGAAATCAGTGTAAAATTTTTTCTTTCTTTTTTTAATTACATGTATACATATCTACCTTAAATGTTCTTTTTGAAAGTTAGTGTAACACTTTGTTAACTAATTTTAAGCTGAAGTGCTCTCGTAGAAGGTGTGAATCAAGATTAGGCTGCGCAGAATGTGCAGTCTGATCTATGGTTCTCGCTGTCTTCGTCGAGGCAAACTATGAAAGCCGCATTTGTTTTGAGTTCTACAACACGAACATTTAGAAAGGCTTGTCCAACTTGAAAACAAACTAGATCTACCAGCACTGGTTACCAGAATTTTCTCCTTTTTCGACAATGTTTTCAGAAGGGGTCTTTCTCAGGGTCGTCAAAAGTAGGGATTGCGTGGTAATGGGTTCACCAGTCTTTCCCAAGAAACGTTCCGCATTAACAGTCCCGTTGTGTCCTTACATTTATAACATCTGTCAGATGGACAGATAACAGAGCGACAAATTGATACATTCAAGAAGGCGTAAAAAGCTACCCGTTGGGTACATTGTATAACAGCTTGCATAAACAGTATTTGTGTACTGTCATGGTTTTTAATTGCTTTCAGAAATTATCTTTTAACTCTTTACCAAACGATAAAATTTTAGACTGGTCCAAATTGAAAGCACATACAGACGACAAAATTAACACAACTCGAAAATGGAAATTTGTTTCCAGAAAGGTAGAAAACATTGTGGAAAAAGGCTTCTATATCAGGATCGTAAAAAACAGGGATTGTTTGGTAAAGGCTTAACTCTAAATCGTGCTAAATAAACGAAAAGAACTTTTAGAACCGATGATAACAACCAAATATTTTGTTTATGCGAAGGTTTTCATCTGGGAAAGATATCTCTCTTTCGGAAAGTGTAGATTTATTCTTTGTTTGTATGGCGTTTAATTATTTCAGTTAAATCGCGGCGGCCAGTGCACCTATCCATGCTTTCATGGAGTCTCTTTCACCAGTACTCCGTACAGTTTTCTTTCAAAGCCACTGGCTGCTTTCCCGCATAACCATCGTCGAAAAAATGATCGGCGGTGAGAGAGGAATGTATCCTGTCACAATGACTATCGCCATTTATCGATAATAAATTGGCTGAGCAGGGCATCGAACCAATGATCACCTGTTCTCAAGTCCTGTACGCTACCGACTGAACTACCGGGGCTCTTCATACTATAGATCAAAGATCAGACTTCATGTTCTTTGCAGTCTAATCTTGATCTACATTGTCTTCCTTGCTTTCCTCCTTACTGTATATCCTAACACTGCATTGTACTTGTAAAGCAAGTTATCACATGATTACGAATCCTTAAAGTCCATTTTGAATAAAAAAGGACTGAATCGTGAGGCAAACAGGTCCTTGGAAATGTAGGAAACTGACCAATAGCAAAAATTTTCGGACCAGGTCAACCTGCGCGAATAGCGCAGACTGACCTGGGTCAAGCCTTTGGTACATATGTATTAACCCCCTTTTTCCACAAAGCATTGCTAATTTAGATTGAAAAGCCATGTAAACTTTGATCTCTGCTTGTCGGCGTTGGTACACTTACCGACAGAAAGAAGAGTCGATCCTTTTTATCGTTACATGTTTTTTTTTTGGACAAAAGTCTTATCTAACAGGTCTTTAACCCTTTACCAAACAATCCTTAGTTTTTGCGGCCCTGAGAAAGAAGCCTTTTAAAAACATAGTGGGAAAAGGAGAAAATGCTGGTAACCAGCATTTTCTCCTTTTCCCACAATGTTTTCTACCCTTCCCTAAACAAATTTCAATTCTTGAGTCCAATTTCTTTTGTCGCCTGCAATTGCTTTCAATTTGGACAAGTCTAGAATTTTGTCGTTTGGTAAAGAGTTAAAGGTCTACGGCGCCTAACTCATCAGTAAACATCAAAGCTTTCCTAAATGGTATTCGGCGAATCTCGACAGCTTCCGTCTTTTAATGTAGGAGTTACGTGCCGTAAACCCACTAACTCATCGGTAAATATTGTGTTACATCGACGTTTGCGTAAAGGCTATACGGCCAATCTCGGCAGATTCTGCCTCTCCATATGAAAGTTAGGGGGTGTATACCTTAATTATATATCTTGTCTATTTTCAGATTCATCCCCTACTGGAGCAACATACAACCTTACAAAACTGAACGTTTACCAATACAACAGCGTATACAGGTACCAGGCTCGATGCTCGCTGGCATGCACCGGATCTTACCAGCCGGGAACCTTATACATAACAATCAATATTGATCGAGTTGCAAGTGCATTTGAGGTAGATATTACTTTATCCTGTCGCAAATCCGTTCTTTGAGGAAGGAGACGTTTGGAGGCATTTTGAGTGCAGGAATAAATGCTAGAAAACAAGCATTTACTTCTTTTCCAAAAACGTTTTTTGTCCTATAAATCAACTCGTGTTGTTAGAGACGCATTTATCATCCGCTTGTACCGCTAATCTGAGGGTCCAGGTATTAACTAACCGTTCTTTGGAATTTACTTGGTCTAATTCTAAGTGCAGAAAGTAACAAAACTTCTGATTGGTTCCACTAATTGGTACAGCCATTGAGAATTGTTTACTTCCAAATTTAGAAAATCTTTTAAAATCAGACTAGGAGGATACGGTCCCTGGATATATCTTAAGCCATAAAGCGCCTTTCACAACTAAAGTTGTGGTCAATGTAGATCGATATCAGACAGCACAAAGCGTGAAGACTGGACAAAGTGTGCAGCTTGATTTCCTATCTACAGTGTCTGCTTTTCTGAAATATGACAGGCAAAAATACCTTAAAATGGCTATCATCTTATTTAAAGACTAAAATTTATTTTTTCTAGACTGAAAACATTTGTTGGGATCATTCAGCGCTCTTTTGGTTGTCGCCAGGAAGATAACACAGCCACGGAAACAGGGCAGTTAACACAATAGAGAAAGGGAAATAAAGTGTCTTTCGTAATATTGGAAACATTGTAGATAAAATAAAAAAAAAACTTCTTAACAAGCACAATGTAGTTTTTCAATGCTCTCTGCTGCAAGAGAGTCAATAAAACGCTCTCTCCTATACATATGCGTCGATAAAATGACCTGTAAAGCAGGAAAGTCCTAAAAGCTTTCTACTGCAGGACTGCAGGAGAGTCGATAAAAGATAAAATACTCTTTATTGTAGGGGAGTCGATAAATACTCTCTATTACAGGGGAGTCGATAAAATACTCTGTTAAAGGGGAGTCGATAAAATATTCTATACTACAGAGGAGTCAATAAAATACTCTATACTACAGGGGAGTCGATAAATTACTCTCTATTACATGGGAGTCGATAAACTACTCTATACTACAGGGGAGTCCATAAAATACTCTATACTACAGGGAGTCACTAAATTACTCTATACTACAGGCGAGTCGATAAAATACTCTCTGTTATAGGGGAGTCGATAAACTACTCTATACTACAGGGGAGCTGGTAAAATACGCTATACTACAGGGGTGTCGATAAAATACTCTCTGTTACAGGGGAGTCGATAAAATACTCTCTGTTACAGTGGAGTCGATAAAAGACTCTGTTAAAGGGGGGTCGATAAAATACTCTATACTACAGAGGAGTCAATAAAATACTCTATACTACAGGGGAGTCGATAAGTTACTTTCTATTACATGGGAGTCGATAAACTACTCTATACTACAGGGGAGTCCATAAAATACTCTATACTACAGGGGAGTCAATAAATTACTCTATACTACAGGCGAGTCGATAAAATACTCTCTGTTATAGGGGAGTCGATAAATTACTCTATACTACAGGGGAGCCGATAAAATACTCTATACCACAGGGGAGTCGATAAAATACTCTCTGTTACAGGGGAGTCGATAAAATACTCTCTGTTACAGTGGAGTCGATAAAATACTCTGTTAAAGGGGAGTCGATAAAATACTTTATACTACAGGGGAGTCCATAAAATACTCTATACCACAGGGGAGTCGATAAAATACTCTCTGTTACAGTGGAGTCGATAAAATACTCTGTTAAAGGGGAGTCGATAAAATACTTTATACTACAGGGGAGTCCATAAAATACTCTATACTACAGGGAGTCAATAAATTACTTTATACTACAGGCGAGTCGATAAAATACTCTCTGTTATAGGGGAGTCGATAAACTACTCTATACTATAGGGGAGCTGATAAAATACTCTATACCACAGGGGAGTCGATAAAATACTCTCTGTTACAGGGGAGTCGATAAAATACTCTCTGTTACAGTGGAGCCGATAAAATACTCTGTTAAAGGGGAGTCGATAAACTACTCTATACTACAGGGGAGTCAATAAAACATCCTATACTACAGGGAGTCAATAAATTACTCTATACTGCAGGCGAGTCGATAAAATACTCTCTGTTATAGGGGATTCGATAAACTACTCTATACTACAGGGGAGCTGGTAAAATACGCTATACTACAGGGGTGTCGATAAAATACTCTCTGTTACAGGGGAGTCGATAAAATACTCTCTGTTACAGTGGAGTCGATAAAAGACTCTGTTAAAGGGGGGTCGATAAAATACTCTATACTACAGAGGAGTCAATAAAATACTCTATACTACAGGGGAGTCGATAAGTTACTTTCTATTACATGGGAGACGATAAACTACTCTATACTACAGGGGAGTCCATAAAATACTCTATACTACAGGGAGTCAATAAATTACTCTATACTACAGGCGAGTTGATAAAATACTCTGTTATAGGGGAGTCGATAAACTACTCTATACTACAGGGGAGCTGATAAAATATTCTATACCACAGGGGAGTCGATAAAATACTCTCTGTTACAGGGGAGTCGATAAAATACTCTATACCACAAGGGAGTCGATACAATACTCTCTGTTAAAGGGGAGTCGATAAAATACTTTATACTACAAGGGAGTCGATACAATACTCTCTGTTAAAGGGGAGTCGATAAAATACTCTATAACACGGGAGTCGATAAAATGCCCTTTATTAGAGAAAAGTCGATAAAATACTCTCTATTACAGAGGAGTCGATAAAATACTCTATACCATAGGGGAATCGATAAAATACTCTATACTACAGGGGAGTCGATAAAATACTCTATACTACAGGGGAGTCGATAAAATACAATGTACTCTCTATTACAGAGAAGTCCATAAAATGCTCTCTATTACAGAGAAGTCCATAAAATACCCTCAATTACACGGGAGTCGATAAAACACTCTGTACTAAAGTGGAGTCAATAAAACCTTCTCTGCTGCAGGGGAATTGATTAAAAACGTTCTCTACTGCAGGGGAATTGATTAAAAACGTTCTCTACTGCAGAAGAATCGATAATATACGATCTCTAGTGCAGCAGAGTCGATAAAACTTTCCCTTCTTTTCTTCAGGGGAATTGATAAAACTCTCTGCAGCAGGTGAATAGACAGGGGAATTGATAAAACTCTCTGCAGCAGGTGAATAGACAGGGGAATCAATAACTCGCTCTCTAATACAGTAAAGTCGACAAAGCGCTCTCTGCTGTATGGGAGTCAGGCTCAGTGAAAAGGAGTCTTAATTTAAAAAAAATCGATGCATGTCAGGCTGCGTAGTCAGCGCAGCCTGACATGTGTCGATATTTTTTTTTTGCTAGAGATTAATTTTCTGCATGTTCCTCTACCTCTTTCTTATCTTTATTCAGGCCTTTGGAAATTTCGAAGCGTCACAAAGCCTCGACTCGAATATTTGGTGGATCACGAACACAAACTGGTTGCATGAAAACAATGGACGGTGCGAGTTTGATTTGCAACTCGAATATGAACCTAGAAACCCAGAACCCAGGGGAACTTGTCAGATGGGCTGGAGTATGGGTGAGTGATATATATGCCCTTGAACACGAAAAGGGACATTCGGACATTTGCATATTTAGTGTCATCCCGGATCAGCCTACCCAGTTATTTCAGGCTAATCCGAGACGACTCTTTCTTAAGCAATTTTCTTTTCGTGTATGTCTACAGTAATACAAAATAATGTACTCGTAAAGTGTCATCGCCGATCGGTCTGCACGAACTGCGCAGACTCGTCCGTGACATCACTTTATGCAAATGTCCAAATGCCCTTTTTCGCCTAATGCAGGTCATAATACAATGATAATAATAATGATTTTTATCTTCGACATCATACAGTACAATAAGAGGCTTCATTTTCCCACCATGCACTTGTAATAAAACTTAAAGTGACATTAAAGGCCAAGTTTAAACAAATCGGGTGTTGAAATGCAATTGAATTAATATCATACCATTTAAAAACATAGAAATTTCTGTGAAGAAGACAATCTGTTATTGTACGGTCGGTCCAAGAGTACGTCGCTGACAGAGAAATAAATTTCAAAACTAGGTTAAATCTGCCAGGTTGCTACATCTTTTGTTTACTTTTTGCCTGATTTTGAAATTCTTTGTTTTTTTTTCTGCCAGCAACTAGCATATGGCCCGATCACACGATAACAGATTGTCATCCACAATATTATCCATACTTTTAACCGTTTCCCACACGATAAATTTTGGACTTTTCCAAACCCAAACAGTTTGCAGACGACAATTTTAGATTTGGAGAAAATGGCAGAAAGTTCTCAAGAAGGGTAGAAAACATTGTGGGAAAAGGAGAAATTGCTCGTTACGAGCAATTTCTCCTTTTGTCACAGTGTTTTCAAAAGAAACTTTTACTGCAGACACGTAAAAGCCAGGGCTTGTTTGGGAAAGGGTTAAATGGTATAGCTCATATTTAGATGTATTATGACATCTGCTTTCATATTTTGGCATTTACTGGACCTCAAATGCTTTTATACCTTACCAAATATCATTTCTTTTGTTTTGTCAAAATCGAATTAAAAGCCGCTATCACGACTATACTTTAAATTTCAATGTTGTTTCTTTTGTTTATTGTGCATTTCGCCCTAGAGACATTTAAAAGTCATCATTCTCCAAATTCTATGGATTAAGTCACATGCTTTCACAGCTGCGTGTAACATATCAAGGGTATTATGTGATACACTGCCTTATATATATGCTTATATAACATCATCAAAATGCGTGTACTTACATGTTTAACCCTTTACCTCATAGATACTCATTTCTACGCATTGCTTGTTGGAGCCTTTGGAAAACATTGTGGCAAAAGGTGAAATTGCTCGTGACGAGCAATGTCACCTTTTGTCACAATGTTTTCTATGCTATCAAAAGGTGTCGTATACACATAAGAAACAGTTTCATCCTTGCTGTTATTTAGGGTCAATTAGAGATACCATAGAAATGCCTCATGGGGTAAAGGAATAATTGTACTCTCAAAAAATGCTGATAAGCCTTTTTCCTTGTACAAATCTTGAGATTTAACTTGATCTATTGGCAACTTTGCGGTAAAAGGTGAACATGTGGAAACCAAAATTTTCTTCTTATTCCTACAATATACAAATTCCATCATTATGCTCAGATTTATTTTGAAAATATTGTTGAAAAAGTAGAAAATGCGTGGAACCAGGATTTGTGATCTTCCAATTACAAGCACCACCATTTACGTCTCGGATCACCCTGCGCAGTCCGCATGGATTGATCTCAGATGACACTCCGTTTTCATGTACTTTTTTTTTTTTGTTTTGTGCAAGTTAACTGTAAGACAAAATCTAATGCAATCATAAAGTGTAGTCTCGGATCAGTCTGTGCGGACTGCGCAGGCTGAGCCACGACAACACTCTACGCAAATGTCCGACTGCCTCTTTTCGCGTGTTGCAGGTCATTTAAGCCACATTCAAGTTCTTGTCTACAAAATTATATAGTTTTACATTTCAAAAAATGAAACTTGATCACTGTTGTAAAAAAAAAAATACATCTAATTAATTTTCTTTTACCCTTTACTACTCAACCCCGAGTTTTAACGACCCTGAGAGAAAACAGGCATATGAAAACATTGTGGGAAAAGAAGAAAACGCTGGTAACCAGCATGTTGTCTTTTTCTCACAATATTTTCCACCCTATTTCAGACAAAAATCATGACTCTAGCTACATTTAATTTGTTTTCTGCGAATCCTTTCAATTTGGAACAGACCATATCTTTTCCTTCAGTGAAGAGTTAATACACAAACTGCCATATCATTGCAGATACCGAATGCCTCGTTCCGGATACTAGTGGAGTAGTCGACGGGTTTCAAACCTGTAGCGACATAGTCGAATACAATCCTCATTCGTGTTATAACCAGACTATCTACTCTAAATGTTGCCATGCATGTTCAGCCAGAGCGGAAGTTTCTTCGACAGATACTATTTGTAAGAACTTTTAAGACTTTATACAAAAAATATTACTACGACTAAAATGTAAAATTTCAATCCTTAACTCTTTGCGATACAATCCCGACTGAAAGCATTGTAGGAAAAGGAGAAAATGCTGGTAACCAGCATTTTCTCCTTTTCCCACAATGTTTTCTACCCTACCCAAAATAATTATATTTCCAACTTTAGGTCAGGTTTATTTTGTCTTCTGTAAATGCTTTCAATTTGGACAAGTCTGGAATATTGTTGTTTGGTAATGAGTTAAAAGAAGTTTGCAAATAATTCACTCATATGGTAGTTATGAATTTTATTTTTATGTCATGATTGCAATTATTATTGTTTGTCTTTTTCAATCTTTTAACACCAATGCCTTTGCTGCACACTTGCTTCGTCTCTTTCTCTCGTTTCCTTTCTCTGTCTCTCTATTGTAAGAAGCCATTTAAATGCAGTTTGTCATCACATATTTATATTTTTGAATTTTATTTTTATGTCATATGATTGCAATTATTATTGTTTGTCTTTTTCAATCTTAAAACACCAAATGCCTTTGCTGCACATTTGCTTCGTCTCTTTCTCTCGTTTCTTTTCTCTGTCTCTCCTTTCTCTAATATTGTAAGAAGCCATTTAAATGCAGTCATCACATATTTATATTGTATTATTTTTTGTAGCTAACTCTCACTGTCTTCTGTTTACGATCACCCCTCTGTCTGTCTGTCTGTCTGTGTGCTTGTCTCTCTCTCTGTCTCTCGCTGTCTCTCTCTGTGTCTGTCAGTCTATCTTTGTTTCTGTCTTTGCTGTCTCTGTCCCTGTCTTTCTCTGTTCTGTCTCTATCTCTAATATGATAAGAAGTCATTCAGACGAAATCGTCACGTATTTATACTAAAATTAGTAGTTAATTCCTTCCATTTTTCCTTTTTACCATCCCTCCCCTATCTATCTGTCTGTCTGTCTGTATGTCTTTCTTTTCGCATCTTGCTGTATGCCTCTTTCTTTGTCTTGCTGTCTCTAATTATATGCTTCTCAAGGAAACATTTTTCTTTTACTTTAAGATTGTCCTTACGGTGACAGAGATGTGTATGAGTGTTACAGCATTGACCAAGTGGATTGTTATAGCAAGGGCTACAAATGTTGCGGGACCTGTAAAGAATATGAAGAATCTATTCCAGGTAAGTTGTAAAACGCACTTTCAAGCTTTGTATAACAAATAGCAAACAGTTGAACAGCGCTAATGCCTCCAACTCAGGGACAAGGTAGTTTTCCGGAGTTCCGACTGTTTACTTTAACCCTCATGGTGCTAAAACAATGAATCGGAAATTTTCTTCAACAGTAGAAACCATGATATTGCGATTTTAAAGATTTCACTGGAAAAAAAGAGATACCTTAGCAGATAGTGTATATCAAAGATCAGACTGCAAGGTTTGTGCCATCTTATCTTGATCTTCACTGTCCGCTAAAGCTCCCAGAGTTGGGCTTAGCAGCTTTAGAGCTTACAATTCTTGGCTAAAACCCAAAAGCAACCTAACATGTAGCCATAATGCAGGATATCATTCTTTTTTTTTACTCTTAGAATATAAAATGTATTATTTACTCTCAAAGCGATATCAGAACTTTGCGCCGCTCTGTACATTCAGTCATGGTGTGATGAAAGCTCACTTAACTCTTTCCCAAACGGCAAATTTTGGACTCTTCCAAACTGAAAGACTTTGCTGTTGACAATTTTAGATTTTGAGAAAATGGCAGAAAGTTCTCAAAAAAGGTAGAAAAAACTGTGGGAAAAGGAGAAATTGCTCGTTACGAGCAATTTCTCCTTTTCCCACAGTGTTTTCAAAAGACTTTTACTGCAGACACGTAAAATCCACGGCTTGTTTGGGAAAGGGTTAACTCATTGCCAAACGACAATATTTTAGGCTTGTCCAAATCAAAACCATTTGCTGACGACAAAACAAAAGTGACTGAAAATTTTAAATGTTTTGTGAAGGGTAGAAAACATTGTGGAAAAAGGAGAAAATCCTGGCTACCTGCATTTTCTCCTTTTCCCACAATGTTTTCTAAAGGCTTCTTTCTCGGGTCGTTAAAAGTAGGGATTGTGTGGTAATGTGTTAAGCATGTGATACTCGGGTATCATCAATGTAAGTGCTTTGCTAAAAAAAAATTACAATAAACCACGTGTTTGCACGATGATCGAACCGAAAACATACTTGAAAAATATATAAAAACAACATGATGTTGAAAAGCCCAATAGATGTGAACGCGATTTGATGTATGAAAAATTGCTCATAATGAAAACTTTCTTCAGTTGCCACAATGGTTTCAAACATCTGCTGCTAGACAAACTAGTCATTCAGAGATATTAATGTGCTAGAGTTCCATTTCAGACTGCCGCTATGGAGATAGGCAGCCGGAGTTGTGCGATCAGATTATACAGCCAGATTGTTATAACTCCACAACTGAGAGAAATTGTTGTTACCAGTGTCATGACCTTGCCGACTATGAACAACCAGGTATAATATCCATTTATTGATTGAATCGTTCGTTCAGTTCTTATTAACGTTAGTGCGATGTTAATTTTTTCATTATATTCATTCAAATTGCATTCGACTCGTGCAGAATGCATTTGCTAAGTATCTAATCTCAGGTTGCATTCATTCAAGTGTGCCCTTGTCCTTTACTTCCAAAATCCACGAGGTACTTTTCCTGCCCTGACTCTCTTGAGGTGCCAGCTTACTCTACAATCAGTGATCATAGTGCTTTCGCTTCAGTCCGCATTCATGGTGCTTTCACTGCAGTTCGCGTTTATGGTGCCTTCGCTGAAGTTCGCGTTTATGGTGCTTTCGCTAAAGTTCGCGTTAATGGTGCTTTCGCTACAGTTCGCGTTTAGGGGCTTTCACCCAAGTTCGCGTTGATGGTGCTTTCGCTACAGTTCGCGTTTAAGGGCTTTCTCTCAAGTTCGCGTTTGTGGTGCTTTCTATCAAGTTCGCGTTTGTGGTGCTTTCGTTCTAGTTCGCGTTGATAGTGCTTTCTCCAGGGTCCGTTTTGATCGTGCTTTCGCTATAGTTCGCGTTAAAGGTGGGTATTTAGAATTTTCACATCACATCAAATTAAAAAATAGATATATCACTGAAATTTATATGAAAATACAATACAGATCCTCAATAATTAAAAATCATAGAATTACAAAAAAAAATTTTTTTGACGGTATTCCCTTAAAAAGTTTTACGTAGCCTCTTAAGCTAGTTTTAGATTTCCCACCAAAAATCAAAAAAACATTCCGGGAATCTTAAGTGCCTGGCACATGACTAATTACGCTTAAATTCCTTAACATAGCAAGCATGTAATTATTTTCCAAAATATCTTCTTCAGATGCTATGTTTGAAGCTTCATCTGTGTATTTCTGTATGTAAATGAGTGAGTTACTCATTTAAGAACAGACCATTGGTCCCGTCTGTGTCGACCTGGGCTGTAGTAAATCTCTAATTCCTCTTGTTGTCGGATAGTTTTCGGCCACTGGGGTTTTATAAATGAAAATTATAAGGCTTTTGGAGTATAAGGATGATTTTTTTTTGTATTTAAAAAAAAAATCGTCCCAAAATCTGAAAGGCCACCTTTAATGATTCTTCCGCTACAGTTCGCGTTTCTTGGGCTTTCTCAGGTTTGTGTTTATCATGATTTCTTTGCAGTTCACGTTTATTGTGCTTTCGATGTAGTTCGGGATGATAGTGCTTTCTTCAAGGTTCATGTTGATCATACTTTCAGTACAGTTCGCATTAATGGTGATTTGTCTACAGTTCGCATTGGTTGTGCTTTCGCTACAGTTCGTATTTATGGTGCTTTCTATAAATTCGTGTTGATCGTGCTTTTGCTACAGTTTGCATTGGTCATGCTGTCACTGATGTCCATGTTTATGGTTCTTTCGTTGCTGTTCGCATTGATAGTGCTTTCACTAAGGTTTGCATTGATTGTGCTTTTGCTACAGTTTGTGTTAATGGTGATTTCGCTGCAGTCCACATTTGAGGTGCTTTTGCTGCATTCAGTGCATTCCGTGCCTAGATTACTTTGAGTCTTATTTGGTAAGTAGTACAAGGCTTATGTTACTACGACCTCATATTTATGCAGTAAATGGGATACGGAAAATTATCAAGTTATACATTGCTTGAATAATCAACATTTCATTTCTTCTATATTTACAGATTGCATGTACGGAGATAAGTCAACCTCGTGTTATGATATAGAAAGGAATCAATGTTATACTCGGAGGATAGAGGATTCGTGCTGTCAAACGTGCGCTGACTTTAGTTCAGACATCATTACTGGTATGTATTGACATTATATCTTAATTTGCCATACTGAGTGTCGATGGCTTAATGGTACTGCCATAGCGGTGGTAATACATCATCAGTCCTCGGAAAGACCAATTTGGCCCTATTAAAGATTAAAACTTGCACACCAATAGTACCTAGATTTAATCGTCATCACTTATTTACATGGGATCCATTTGTTTCTTTGCTGCTTAATCCTGTACCACACGGCACCATTTTAGACCTATCCAAACTGAAGCATTTACAGATGACAGTTTGAAAGTGGCTCAAATTGTGCTAGTTTTCTAGGATAGAAAACTTTGTGGGAAAAGGAGAAAAAGCTGGTTACCAGCATTTTCTCCTTTTCCCACAATGTTTTCAAAGGGCTAATTCCACAGGGTTGTTAAAAGTCGTCATTGTGTGGTAAAGGGTTAACGCCGTTTTAAACAACATTCCAATGATATTCCGACGGCCACTGTTTTAGTCATGTTTATTTTACAAGCTCTTCCCAAGCTACAGGCTACTTTCCATCGTCGAAACAAGGTCAGCGGTGAGAGAGGAATGGATCTTGTCGCAATGACTATCATCATATCGACGTCAGAAACTGGCCAAGCTTGGGATTCAAGCCAGCTACACTATTAATCCATTACCACACAATCCCGACATTTGACGACCCCGGGAAAGAGGACTTTGGAAAAAAAAAATGGGGGGAAAGGAGAAAATGCTGGTAACCATCATTTTCTCGTTTTCCCACAATGTTTTCTTTCCTTCCAAAATCAAAACTCAATTTTTGATTCATATTTATTTTGTCGTCTACAAATGCTTTCAATTTGGACTATTCCAGAATTTTGTCGTTTAGTAAAAAGTTAAGTCCTGTACGCAGCCACATGCACAACTGGGGCTCGGCAGATGATCTACTAGCTCTGTACTTACTATATAAGTTAAATGAAAGCAATTAGATGGTAAAAATACAAATGTTGCGATTCTTTTTTTTTTTCTTTCTTTTTGAAGGGAAAGGGGGATATCTCCATATCGAACTGTGAGGACCAAAGATCAGACTTCATGTTCTGTGCAGCCTGATCTTGATCTACACTGTCCGCAATAGGTCCTTTAAATCGAGCTTAATAGCCAAGAGGCTTATACAAAAGAATACGTACATATAGAAAGAGTCAGTCGAGGCATTTCAGAACACCATAACTATTGTTTTATCATTTTAAGGCTGCAAGTACGGCGACAAGGAAGACTGTTACGGTGTAACTCAAGACGAGTGTGTGAATGACATCAGCGTGCAAAATGATTGTTGTCAGACTTGTCATTACCTTCAGGAATACGGTAAGAAATATCATTTTCAAGATGTCAGGGTTTTCAACGTCAATTTTTTGCGAGATCGATCATAACGGAATTAGTCTTCACTTCACAAATACGACTTTTATCTCCCTTATCACTTGACCACGCAGTCCCAGGTTTTAACGATAATTAGATATAACTGTTGATAACGTTGTTGGAAAAGGTAAACAGCATTTCTTTTTCTATTTAAAAAAAAAACAATGCTTTTTACCCTATCAAAGTGAAATTCAAGAAATTGGGTCACATTTCATTAGCAGTCTACAAATGATTTGGACAAGTTTAAATTTCTTATTTTTTTTTGAAAGAATTAAAGGATGAGACATTTGTTGTAGAGGGGGTTTACATGGCTTTTAATATTGTTTTAACTGACATCAATGATTAACTGACTAATTGAATCTTGTTTTAAAAAACTTTGTACCGCACAATCCCTACTTTTATCGACCCTGAGAAAGAAGCCTTTTGAAAACATTTTGGGAAAGGGAGAAAATGCTGGTAACCAGCATTCCCTCCTTTTCCCACAATGTTTTCTACCCTTCTAAAATAAATTTCAATTTTTGAGCCATATTTATTTTATCGTCTGCAAATGCTTTCAATTAGGACAAGTCTACAATTTTGTCGCTTGGTAAAGAGTTAAGCGTGTTTCAACATTGTTTCAGTTATATCACGACGAGAGCTCACTTATTCATGTGTTTCCTCAGTATCATCAGTACTGGCCCAGAACTAATATCAAACCAATTGCTCACCTATTCATTTCTTTCCAACATTACGCATTATTTTACCGTGGAACACTCCCATACACAGAGCATAGACTACAATTATAGGACATTAATTCTTTATTCTTTAAACCCTTTATCAAGCAGTCCGAACTGCCAACAACATTCAGAAAGAAGACTGTTGAAAACATCATAGGAAAAGGGGAAAATGCTGGTAACCAGCATTTTCCCCTTTTCCCACAATGTTTTCAAACCTATTGATGTCAAATTCCATTATAATTCTGATATTCAGTTAAATTGTTTTCAACATTATTTCAGTTATACTTCGACAACAGATCACATGTTCGTGAATTTCTTTGGTTTCACAAGTACTATGAATGGGCTTTTAATTTTCTTGGCCAATGATATTTCCTCGAAAAACCCAGCGGACCCTGCGAGACTCGAACCAGAGGCCTCCAGGTCACAAGTCCGACCACTTTACCAGTGATCTACGCAAGAACCTCTACGGTCAAATAATGTATCGATATTCTATTTTCTTTCAGACTGCGTTGATGACTACGGAGACTACTGTTTCACGGAGCCTCCATCAGCTTGTTACAATGAAACTCTCAGGCGTTCTTGCTGTCGCACCTGTCTCAGCTATTATGACGTCACACTTGGAGGTAAGTTCACTGATGCGTGTTTTTATGGCGAGGGGAGGGGTATTGTTGGCGTTACGTTGTTTCACGGAGCCTCCATCAGCTTGTTACAATGAAACGCTCAGGCGTTCTTGCTGTCGCACTTGTCTCAGCTATTATGACGTCACACTTGGAGGTAAGTTCACTGATGCGTGTTTTTATGGCGAGGTGAGGGGTATTGTTGGCGTTACGTTGTTTCACGGAGCCTCCATCAGCTTGCTACAATGAAACTCTCAGACATTCTTGCTGTCGCACCTATCTCAGCTATCATGACGTCACACTTGGCGGTAAGTTCACTGATGCGTGTCATTTTGTGTGTGTGCGTATGGGGGGCGGGGGTAAAGTTGGGGGGTGTATTACTGGCGTTATCTCTTATTTTTTTGGCCAAAAAAATACTTGTTTAAATGTTTTTCTTATTCACTTAATAAACACGTCACCATAATTAAAACCTCTACTGAGCTATAAAACAGTTTTAACCGTTATCTTGCTAAATACATTAACTCTTTACCAAACGACATAATTTTAGACTGGTCAAAATTGAAAGCACTTGTAAATGTTAAAACAAATATATCTCAAAAATTGAAATTTATTTCCAGCAGGGTAGAAAACATTGTGGGAAAAGGAGAAAATGCTGGTAACCAGCATTTTCTCCAGTTCCCACAATGTTTTCAAAAGGCTTCTATCTCGTAAAACCAGAGATTGTTTGGTAAAGGGTTAAATGAAACTTTCAGGTAAAAAACCTGATTGGTGAAATTTCAAATTCATATTTTGTAGATATAGTATTTTCTTATCGGACAGGGTAGATCTAAGATCAGACTGCACGTTCTATACAGTCTGGTCTTGATCTACACTGTCCGCAAAAGGTCAGTCAGTCGCGCTTGGCAGCCTTATGGTTAAAAGAAATCCTGACTGTACTAATCTTTAATTTTCTAAATAAATTCAGCTTAAGATTTCATGCCAAACGTGAAATTTCATAGTTTATTGTCATTCCATTTAATTATATGCAAGATACATCAATGAGCATACCATTAAGTTAATCACGACATAAACCTCATAAGACACCCCAGATTCATTCCAGTTGACTTCACATTTAGCTTTCTGGACAAAAAAATGTGATAATTTGCAAGGATCAATGATCATCTCTCTCTCTCTCTCTCACTCTCTCTTTCTCTTTGGATTTGTGTTTGACAGATAGAAAATATATTCGGTAAAAGGAGAAGGTTCTGGTTGGCAGAATTTTCTCCTTTTCATTTTCTTTTTTTTTTTCAAATCCTTCTTTTCTGCATCGTCACGACACTTTATTGTATGGCAAAGGGTTAAAGGTTCTATTTTTACAATCTATTATTACACATGTATAAATCTCATCTCAACAACAAAAGCAAACAAGAAATCGTTTGACAAAAGAACAACAACATAAACAAATGCAAATGCGCTAATACCATGTTTTGTACATCTTTCAGAGAACTGTTTATATGGAGACCGCCGACCCAATCTATGTTACAATATAACGGGACAAATGTGCTACAACAGCGATGTCGCACTTGACTGTTGTTTACAGTGCACATATTTCGAGCTAAATCACCTTCCAGAAAGTAAGTATCATCATCGTCGTCGCCGTAGTCGAGGTCGTCGTCATCGTGAAAGGGAAGTTGAGCAATAGATTCAACTCATTACTCATTACTCGTACACCCTTGCATTGGTTATCTCTAAGAAACATTGTCAAAGAAAGCTCACTTTTGCCAGTGAAACAAACACAGGTTAACAAGTAGAATTTATATAAAGATAATGTAATAGAAAAATGGTAAAATTTAAGGTTTAATATCCATTGAAAACGTTTTTTTGAAAAGGAAAATTGCTTAAAACAATGTTTTCAAGGACCGTATAGTTTAGAGACTTTACAAGTTGAATTTGATTTCTGAGAGATTGCAACGTTTAAAAAGAAAAATCAGTCGCTTCAAAAAAGCGCATATTAGGACACAAAGGTGAATTTTTGACCGATTTCAAATTACAATCCATGGCGCGACCGGAAATGATTTAGTCAAGACAGCGAGGATCACCATAGCGACATGCTATTTTTAGAAGCTATCGTGAAGCTCGTTAATATCTCGCGAGATTTCGGAATACCAACAAATTATCTTAATCATGCTGCTCACGTTGTCATTCAGACGCTCATTGTCTTTGTCAGTCGAAATGTATTACCATTGTCATTGTTCTAACACTGGCTTGACACGCAAATACCAAGAGACTTTTTTCGGCTCAAACGTTTCAGTAATTAGTGCGACTTTTTTACGGTGTTATTTCAATTTGTATCGATAACTTGCCTGAATGACGTTTTTTTAAAGATTGAACATAACCGTAGAACAAAACAGTTAAAGCCCCACTAGCTTCCAAAAGTAAACAAAGCAAATGTTAAAATGCATGTGAATTTAAATTATACCTTTATAAGTATGGAAATTATTATGAGGATAAAAAATTTTATTACGTTTTGTCGAAGTGTTAGTCGCTGGCAGAAATAAAACTGAATAAAGGAATCGAATAAAAATTGAATAAAAGATAGATTGGCTTGGCACCTCTTGACCTACTGTTGAAAGTCATTCTTCTGTACATTTATTTTAACATACAGTAACAAGTTGTCACCGTAACAATGATTTCCATTCCTTCATACAGTATGAATTAAAATTTCATCCATGGTAACACATGGTATCGGAGCTTTACGGTTTTTTTGCATGGCTAAAGCAATCTGCACTTCAGTCATCGCGTTCTCATACCGTATGCAAAGTACGAGGGGTGTTCGAAAAGTTTCGGGACGATTGGCGTCATTCTTTTATTCATTAAGATTTTTTAATGATTTTAAATTTCGGTAGTAATGGCTACCACCTATTCTATAGGATAATCGTAACTAGGCATTACTAATGTGCGTTCGCAGGACTGTGTCATGAATCGCACACAAGATCGAAAACATGACTCGACAGACTTCATTTCTATTTCTTTTCATTATATAATTTAGCCTTGTTCTTAGAAAAGGGGGCTTAGTGCATTTCCGTGATGCATTTCACCGAGTCATCATATAAAGTCATCATATAATTACGGATTGATAAAATCCCTTCTGGCAAAAGACGAACTTAATCATGTGACAGAATGGTCCTTCGACATGGAGAAAATTCACTAAAAGCAAAAAGTTTCGACCCATGTCAGCCTGCGCAGTCCGCGCTGGCTGACATGGGTCGAAACTTTTTGCGGATGCATTAATCACCCTTTTCACAGATCTCTTCTCATTCTTTTCTCCATTGTAGCACGCTAATATGGAGCAAAGCAAAAAACTGTAAAGATATTTTTGCACAATCATCATCATCATCATCATCATCAACACCATCAACATCATCAACATTACCATCACCAACATCATCATGTACTTTTTCTCCATTATAGCATGCTTATATGGAAACAAAGCCAACAACTGTAGAAATATCGTTGCATGGGAATGCTATCAGCCAAGCATGGAGGACCGCTGCTGCGAAACTTGCCATTCGTATAACCTTACGGACAGCCGAGGCTATGGTATGGCAGACCCATTTGTTGTTGTTGTTGTTGTTGTTGTAATTTACATCTTAGCTTAAGATTTGGCAAAAAGGGGACGTAATGCATCGCCGTGGTAAACTATACCGAGCAATTCATCACTTGGTTATGGATTCATGAAAATTCATTTTGTGTCACAACCGACAGAATCATGAGGTAAAATGGTTCTTTAGTATGCAGAAAATTTACAAATAGCAATGGCCACCTATGAAAGAGGAATGAATTCTGTCGTAATGACTATTATTAGTACTCGGAATGAAATAGGCCGAGCCATGGATCGAACCAGCGACTTCATGATCTCAGGTCCTGTACATCATTAGTTGTACGGTCAGGTGGCAAGGGACTCGGAAACTTGTTCACGACTGTGCTGAATCATGTTGCTCCGAGCCGAAGGCGAGGTGGCGACATGATTCACCACGGCCGTGAACAAGTTTTCAAGTCCCCTGCCACTTGACCTTACAACTAATTTATTATACTGCAAAGTTGTACCATTCTAACGTTTGTAAAGGGCATTTTTTCTGTGTGTGTTTTTTTTTATTATTTAAAAAATTGAGTACGCTGACGATGTGGAATTTCCCTTCTGAGTGTCCCAATTAACGTCAATGTGAAATCACACCACAAAAACCTTAATAATACATGCTAAAATGTGCAGCTTGGCGCAGAGGCATGAAGTTAATGTTGACAGCTCCCGTCATTTGGATGTTCTGCTGATACTGTGGTCATGCCATCCTCGGATACCCCGGGGTCTCCCTATTTGCTACGCTACATCGACCCCTGGGACAATTAATTGAATTTCCCTCGTTTTACCGCTGGCCGAATGCTGGCTTTTCATTGGTTGCATCATCATTTGTGATGTGCGAATGGACTGTACGCTATGACGTTTCGTATCGATTTTCGGCGGCTGATTCAAAGTTTTATTAGTCAATTGTCCCAGGGGTCGATGTAGCGTAGCAAATAGGGAGACCCCGGGGTATCCGAGGATGTAGTCATGCATACGTGGCTCTCGAAAAGAAAACTGCTTTTATGTTGGTTTTACCAGCGTACGTGACATACATGTTCGGGACAAATTATCCAATCAGATCTTAGAAATTCTTTTGGCAGGATACTAATACCGACTGAACTACCAGGGCACGGATGTTGAGATTTAACCAGACATGGTGATATGTCAAATATCGGTGATGTAGTTTTACATGTGGGATAAACTGCTTGACATAGTCTTCCTTATGCGCAAACCGAGTATACAATTTTTCAACAGCATGTTTGAAACTTCTTCAAAACATGACGGTTTAACCCTTTACTCCACAGATACTCATTTCTACGCATTGCTTGCAGGAGCCTTTGGAAAACATTGTGACAAAAGGTGAAATTGCTCGTGACGAGCAATTTCACCTTTTGCCACAATGTTTTCTATGCTATCAAAAGGTGTCACGTTCACATAAGAAACAGCTTTATCCTTGCTGTTATTTAGGGTCAATTAGAGATACAAAAGAAATGCCTTATGGGGTAAAGGGTTAACTGATAAGTTCCTATCTTAGTCGAAACTTCGATATCATGCTGTTAGTATACTTTACAGACTGTCGCTATGGAGACAAGATTGACTCCTGCTACTCTCGACCTATCAACAGTTGCTATGACGATAACTCGAGAAACACGTGCTGCCAGTTTTGTTCCACAATGGAAAATGAAAATGATCCAGGTATATCTTTTTCATTTCCAATATTATGGTTTTGTCCTTTATTGTGTGTTTGCTTGATCAGTGTATAAATTTCAGATTAGCTTAGCAATCTGTTGCTCACCGTTGGGAATCTGGCCTAGACCAAATACTAACTGTTGCGCATGCGTCCAACTTAATCTAGTTTTAGTTTTAGGCACATGACACCTCAATGTGAAAAAGAACAGTTTTGATTCCTTCATACCATTACTTTACATTTTCAGTGTCATAGGCAAAAAAAAACTACCGTCGATTTTCTTCAAAAACCTCGTAACTACAGCTTGAAACAAGCTGTAGTTACAAGGTTTTTTAAGTAAACCGACGACAAGATTTTGTTTTGTTTTTTTGTCGACGGCATAAACCAACATCATACTAACGAAAAGTGCAATTTGATCATAGATCTACGCCTCCGCTTATGCGGTTAAGCATATAATTAAAAAAAAGGGACCATATGGGAAATGTGAAAAGTGTCAACACTGGTCAGACTGCGCGAATTGCGCAGTCTGACCAGGGTCGACACTTTTCGCTTTTATGATATTTTCTGTGTGACAAGTGATCATTCTACTTTGTTATAGAACTATTTTTGAACTATCAACTTAATTTGACCAGCATTATCGTTGATCTGTTTTCATCTAATTGATGTACAGAATTCCCAGATGGTTTCTATCCGCGTAACGGGTTAATATAACAAGAAAGTGCAGATCTAATTTTAAGACTTTTGGTCAGACTGCCTTGGCAGAAAAAAAAAAAATACCGCTGCGATTGCCTATCTGTATTTCTGCTCAAAATGAATCTATTTTAAGCTCCACTGGCCGAAGGCCAGCGGGCTTATGTCATGGCCCGGTGTCCGTCATGCGCCCGTCCGTTCGTGCATCCGTCCGTCCGTGCGTGCGTTAACTTATATTTCAAATATATTCTTCTCTGAGACTACCGACAAATTTTGCTGAAACTTCACAGAAATGATCCTGACATGGTCCTCTTCAGAATTCCTTGAAATAATTTTATTCCTTCAAAAACTCTGGTTGCCATGGCAACAAAACTGAAAAATATTGAACATTTTTAAAAATCTTCTTTTCTGAAACGGTAAGGCCTAGGGCTACCAAATTTGGCATGTAGCTTTATCTAGTGAACCTCTACAAGTTCCTTCCAATAATAGCCCTGGGGTCACAAGTTTTATATGGGCTTATATAGGGAAAACTTTGAAATCCTTCTGGTACATAGCCATAGGGCCTAGTGCTACCAAATTTGGCATGTATCTTTATCAAGTGATTGTCTACCAAAAGTGCCCAAATGATAGCCCAGGGGTCAAATTTGGTTTGGTCCCAGGGGTCACAAGTTTTATGTGGGCTTATATAGGGAAAACTTTAAAAATCTTCTCGTACCAAGCCACAAGGCCTAGAGCTACTCAATTTTGTATCTAGCTTTATCAAGTGGTTGTCTACCAAAGGTGCCCAAATTATAGCCCTGGGATTAAATTTGGCCCTGTCCTGGGGGTGTCACAAGTTTTACATGGGCTTCTGTGGTGAAAGTCATCTTGTTACTAACCATGATAAAGAGTAGGGCTACTAAATTTAGCCCTGCCGCATGGGTTTCATGTTTTATAGGGCCTTTTATTGAGAAAACTTTGAAAATCTTCTTGTTTATAACCACACATTCTAGACCTGTTATATTTGGTATAAGGCTTTATCCTGTAGACCTCCACCAGGGTTCAAGCAATTATAGCTTTTTGGTCAAAATTGGCTTTGCCCGAGGGTCACAACTTTTTCGTAGGATTTCATAGAAAAAAATTTGTATGTCCTCAGCTTTGAAACCAATTGGCCAAATATTGTAATGTTTCGCTTGTAGTGTTTTTAATTATTAGCCAATGGAGCGATACATGGCCATCATGTCCCTCTTGTTTCCTTACAGATTGTCCATATGGGGATAAATTGTCGTGGTGTACAAGTACCCTTACACCGTCTATGTGCTACGATTTTGAAGATGAATGCTGCCAAACATGTGACTACATGGTTAAACAACATCTAGACCAGGGTATGGACTTTTCAATACAAAATCACCTTCAGATATTTTGCGTCTCAACCAACCATAATGACTGTAGATTTAGGACATTTTATTCCATTACCACACAATCCCTACTTTTGACGACCCTGAGAAAAAAGCCTTTTGAAAACATTGTGGGAAAATGAGAAAATGCTGACGGAAGGGTTTCAGTACTTGTATTTCTGTTCACGAGGGAAACAAAACTGTTGACTCATAATTTTTGAAAGCACACTAGGACGACAACCAATTATTCACTAAAGTGATGGGATCTGTCTTTGATTTAACTGAAAATATTGCAGGAAAGGGAGACAAGGCTGAGTACCAGGATTGCCTCCTTTTTCCAACAACGTTTTCAAAAGCATTCTGTTACAGTGTCGTTGAAACATAGGTTTAATGTAAACTAGGGGTGCCCAGGAAATAGCGGGTTTAGTGCACCTTCGTTAAGCATTATGCTAAGCAGTTCATCATATGATTATTTATCCATAAAACTTTCTATTTTGTCAATCAACAGGCTAAATCATAAGGAAAAATGGTCCTTTGGCACGCAGCAATCATAGAAATAACAAAAAGCATCGACCCATGTCAGCCTGCGCGGATTGCGCAGGCTGACATGAGTCGATACTTTTTGCAGATGTATTCGACCCCCTTTTCAGAGAGCATTTTTCTAACATGAGTTTGTTAAAGAACAGGTACCTGTAAATATGGTGACAGACGAAACTGTACAAACATATCGGCGTCGGACTGTTACACAACCAGTGTGGAATATCAGTGTTGTGAGACCTGCTTCTATCTGAAAAATCCAAATAATAATAGTAAGTATGACATAAGTTAATTCTATCATCATCATCAGCAGCAGTATTATCATCATCATCTACGTCATTATCGTCCTCTTCGTCATCATCATCGACGTTATCATCATCATCATCAACATCATCATCGACGTCGTCACCGTTATCATCATCAGCAGCAGCAGCAGCAGCATTATCATCATCAGCATCATCATCATCATCGCCATAGCCGTCATTATCATCATCATCATCATCATCATCATCATTTTTGCCGACGTCGTCGTAGCGATCATCATTATTGAGGTTCTTAACATCTGCTTCTCCTTCTTCTTCTCCTTCTTCTTTTTTTTCTTCCGTTTCCACCTTCTTTCCTCCTCCTCTTCTTCTTCTTTTTCTTATTCTTCTTCTAATCAGAAACATGAATGAAGGAAGCTTAGAGGTCATCGTATCTGACTTGTGACTTGAAGTTATAGGTTCGTTACCCGATCGCGGCAAACTTTCGTTCCGGTGATCTTTAGCCTCTCACCTCTGATGCAGTGGTTTGAAGAGAAAGTGTTAAGAAAAACCTATGCATTTGTTTCTTGGCTTTCTCACACCAGTATTACAGGGTCTTTAGCCGCCGTGATATGACAAACCTTATTACAACGGCGTTAATCTCCATTCTAAAGAAAACAGCGATATTCCTTAACCCTTTATCAAACAACAAAATCTTAGACTGGTCCAAACTGAAAGCATAAGCATATGACAATATAAACATGACTCAAAAATTGAAACTTGACTTTGGAAGAGTAGAAAACATTGTGGGAAAAGGAGAAAATGCTGGTTACCAGCATTTTCTCCTTTTCCCACAATGTTTTCAAAAGGCTTCTTTCGCTGGGTCGTTAACACCAGGGATTGTTTGGTAAAGGGTTAAACCTTTATCCTGCTAGATAATTAAAAATTAAAGTTTTAATTTTTTAATAATAAAAACCCAAAAGTTGCTATTTCAAAGTCATTTTGGGGGAATAATATCTCCTTAGCAGACAGCGTAGATCCCAGATCAGACTGCACGTTCTGTGCAGTCTGATCTTGATCTACAATGTCCGCTAAAGGTTAGTTAGTCACGCTTAGTTGGCTAAGTGTTAAAAGACGCGTGACGACGTTCAGCAGTGAGAGAGGAGTCGATAAATCCGTCGTTAGGACTATCATTGGCGTAAAATCCCCGTCATTTCAATAAATATCTCAAGCGATGAAAGTAAGAGGAGGTAATTAAGTTAACTAAGAAAAAAAAATATCAATTGAAGTCCCACTAGAGTTTTCTAGCTTCCAGACTAAATCGCAACTGGGTCAAATTGCACCATTAAAGATAAAACGTATCCTAAAGTACATTGAATGACCTGAATGATAAAGATGTGAATGAGTCAATCTCTCATACAGTGCGACATGGGACTTTAAAATGTGAAAAAAGGAATCGACCAAGGTCGGCAGCGCGGTCCGCACAGCACGACATGGTTGATTGATTAATTGACTGTATAGTCTTTAACGCCATTTTCAACATCATTTCAGTTATATGGCAGCGGTCAGTACACATATCGTTGCTTTACTTAAATTCATTTTACCAGTGCTCCGCACAATTTTCTTTCCAAGCCACTGGCTGCTTTTTCACATAATCATCATCGAAACAATGGTCAGTTGTGGGGGAGGAATAAATCCTATCTCACTGACTGTCATCACTCCTCGGAAAGAAATTGGCCGAGCCAGAAATCGAACCCACGATCCCCCACCCCTGTTCTCAAGTCCTGTCCGCTACTGACTTAACTACCTGGGCTCGGAGTAGACTGACATTGATGGAACTACTTGCCTTTTTTTTTCAGTTGTCTGCATGCTCAAGGATTACTCTACCTTATTCTACATCATAAAACTGATAGAAAAGTATTTATGGGTCCATAGAAATGGGATTACTTGCTCGGTATAATCCATGCATTAATCATTTTCCACACGACAAAATTTTAGACTAGGCTAAATTGAAAGCAATTGCAGAGGACAAAATAAACTTAACTCACAAATTCAGATTTGTTTCCAGCAGGGTATAAAACATTGTGGGAAAAGGAGAAAATGCTGGTGACTAGCATTTTCTCCTTTTCCCACAATGTTTTTAAAAGTCTTTTTTCTGAGGGTCGTAAAAACCAGAGATTGTTTGGTAAAGGATTAAACCCCCACTTTTCACAGTGTTCGGCTCAAATTAGATTATTTTCAGTAACTAGCTATATCTCAGATCATAGTCGCCAGTTTTAATTACAATCTACATCCAAATATGAAAAGCAACACAATTTTTGACAGGCAAAGAAGTATGATGAATGCTGTGGGAAAAGGGGGATAAAGGCATTTGCAAAAAGTTTGGACACAGGTCAGCCTGCGCGGACTGCGCAGGCTGACCTGTGTCGAAACTTTTTGCTTTTGTCCATTTTTTTTTTTAACAAATCTTAGGTATGTCCTACATCATGATTCAGTCAGACAAAATGAATCTACTAGATCCATAGTTACAGTATTCTTTGCTTGGTATCATCAACGAGACACATTATTTCATGCTTTCCGGTAGGATATCGAGACATAGCAGTGACAATATTTTTCGATATTCCATGGGTACGACCAGTGAAAATACTGATTTTTACATTCTAGTTACCTAGGTAAATTGCGCGTGACTCACAACCAGATGGAAATATGACGTCATTTACCTTACATTTCTCGCGCTTGACGTAATATTGTAATGCGTTGCTATGCGGGAGGGGTACGCTACGGGGAATAACTGAAAAGAACTGTACTGGATTTTGATAAAGCTCCTCCCAGAAAGGTTTAAAAGCATGGAATAAATAGAGAATATTTGGGGTTTTTTTTGTGAAAATATTACTCGATGAAATAAGCTTCCATCTTTCACCAAAAAAAACCCCAAACTATCCTCTATTTATATCAACAATTTCTTGTACATAAATCTCACACTTTTAATCATCTATTTATTTTATTCTCATTGATAATTTCAATCCATTTACTGTCTGTCTTCAGATTGTAGTTTCGGCGATGCAGCCAACTGCACTAATCTGGTACCATGGCAGTGCTATAGCCGAGATGTTGAGTGTTGCGATACTTGCCAGCAATACTACAGGCCAAACCTTGTAGCAGGTAAATAGTGTATCTATGATTGATTGAATGAATGAATTGAAGGGTTACCGACTGTTTTACCGCTTGAATTAGCCTACAGTGTCTTGTAAATAAATTTTACCTTTTGAATTAGCCTACAGTGTCTTGTAAATATACCTTACCGTTTGAATTAGCCTACAGTGTCTTGTAAATATATCTTACCGTTTGAATAAGCCCACAGTGTCTTGTAAATATATCTTACCGTTTGAATAAGCCCACAGTGTCTTGTAAATATATCTTACCGTTTGAATAAGCCCACAGTGTCTTGTAAATATATCTTACCGTTTGAATAAGCCCACAGTGTCTTGTAAATATATCTTACCGTTTCAATTAGCCTACAGTGTCTTGTACATATACCTTAGCGTTTGAATTAGCCTACAGTGTCTTGTAAATATACCTTATAGCGTTTCAATTAGCCTACGGTGTCTTGTAAATATACCTTACCGTTTCAATTAGCCTACGGTGTCTTGTAAATAAATCTTACTATTTGAATTAGCCTACGGTGTCTTGTAAATAAATCTTACTATTTGAATTAGCCTACAGTGTCTTGTAAATATACCTTACCGTTTGAATTAGCCTACAGTGTCTTGTAAATAAATCTTATATTTTCATATTTACAGAAGGTTGCAAGTACGGAGATCGGGCAGGATACTGCGCTAACATCAATCCGTATGAGTGCTACGACTCTGACACGGCCTACACGTGTTGTGGAACTTGTTACCGGTACAGAAGAGACGACCTACCAAGTAATAGCAGTTCTTACCGATTTATTTGTTGATGGATGGATGGATGGATGGTTGGATGGATGGATGGATGGATGGATGGATGAATGGATGGATAGATGGACGGACGGACGGACGGACGGATGGATGGACAGATGGATGGATTGAACGATGGATCGATGGATCTATAGCGCATACACCTTATATATCGATTTACTATCAGTATTTACACAACTAACCAGATTCTACACACTATCAAGTTTTAACAGCGTTTGTTTACTCTTTAGTTGTTAAGAATAGAGCTCCATATAAAGGGAGTGATTTTGATTTCATAATTGAAAATACTAATTATTTTTCACTAAACCTTATGTTATGGGTACTCATTAGAATCGTCTCAACGAGACGATTCTAATGAGTACCCACAACATACGGTTTGGAAGAGAAATAATTTATTTAGAATGCCACCACTCCCTCTTATCTGGGGCTCTGAAAGACGCATCTTAATTTTCTACCCTTTTTTCAGTATCTTGTCAGTATGGTGACAAGTTTACCCAATGTCAAACAGGTAACGCCCATGGTTCTTATTGCTATAACGTTACAGTTAGGGACCAGTGTTGCGAGTCGTGCCTATTGATACAGACAGACGATCCATGTAA
The DNA here is from genome assembly GCA_943736015.1 of Tridacna crocea. Taxonomy (NCBI): domain Eukaryota; kingdom Metazoa; phylum Mollusca; class Bivalvia; order Cardiida; family Cardiidae; genus Tridacna; species Tridacna crocea. The sequence goes on along the minus strand of OX031057.1, from coordinate 67,978,305 downwards.
GTAAAATTGTGACCCATCACGCAAAAAGAGACCTTCTGGGAACTCCGAATTGCGCAGGCTGACCAGAGTCGACACTTTGCAAAGTGGTCATTGTACCTTGTTATACAATCATTTGAATTATCAACTTAAACTGACCTGCACTATCGTTGATCTGTTTTCATCTAATTGATGTACAGTATTCCCAGATGGTCCCTTTTTGCGTGATTGGTCACAAATATTTGATAAGCTCTTGCAAAATGGCATTTAAGCTTTTACCACACCACAAAAATTTAGACTCGTCCAAACCAAAAACATTTGCGGACGAAAATCCAGATACGGATCCAATTTAGGAAATTGTCTCGCATAATCTAAAACTTTGTGGGAAAAAGGAGAAAATGATGGTTACCAGCATTTTTCTCATTTTCTTTAAAAGTTTTCAAAAGTGAAGAAAATGTCTCTCATTGTGTAGAAAACATTGTGGAAAAAAGAGGAAATACTGGTTTTCGGCATTTTCTCCTTTTTCCAACAATATTTTCAACCGGCCTCTTCCGCGTGAAAGCTAAATGCTGGGATTGTTTGGTAAAACTTCAGTATATCTTCTTCATGCATTATACCAAGGAAATCAACAAAGAATTTTGATCGATGAAATTTATCTTGTCCAACAGCCTACTGAATCGTGAGGTAGAATAGTCCTTCGATATGCAGAAAATTCATCAACAGCAAAAAAGTTTCGACCCATGTAAGCCTGCGCGGACCCACCTAGGTCGATACTTCTTGCACCATCTTTTCATAAGGCATGGTTCTTTTTTTTTTTATATATATTTTTGAAGTCTCTTGCAGCTTGGCACGTTTTTGCGCTTTTGTGGATACTGTAGATCAAGTTCAGTGACTAGAAATAACAAATAGCTAAGTCGATAGAACCGCAGACTGTTTTTGAAAGTAATCCCGATGGATTTGTTTTTCCGCTATTTTTACCCCGACTATAGACAGGCCCTAATAATTTTAGTAAACAATACAAGTAAATATCATTATACTGTCAAAGTACTCTTGTAGCAAGTTTCATTTCACTCAGAAAAAATGGCAAATACCAAACTATACAGTTTTTTTTCCAATTTATTTATTGTTTTGTTTGTTTGTCTATTAATGAGCTTAAAAAGTGAGTGAGAGAGTGGGTGGATGGGTGGGTGAGTAAGTGAGTGAGTGAGTGACTTAGTTAGTCATGTTTTGGTCCATTTTATCATGTACATAAATGGTAGGCCTACTTTTGATTTGCTGGCACCACACGACATGAAAATAGATAAAAAAAAAACCCACGCCTTATTTCAAGTTGTAGACCTTTCAACTTAAAGGAACGTGTAGACTTACTACTAGGACCTCGTGTAGACAAAAATAAATACCAACATACATGTATGCGGAATACAGTCAACTGCAACTTTCTTTTTCATAAATCATCGATTTACTTGAAGAATCTCGTAACTACAGCTTGTAATAAGATGTAGTTACGAGATTCTTGAAGTAAACCGACGAAATATAAAGAAGACATACTTCGTTGCGATGTCGTGTCTTCCAAGTATACCAAGGCTTTTGTTTTCATTTTGTTATCCTTGTACCACATTAGTTCATGCTTCTACGTTACTGGCACCATATCTGACCTAATGATAACGTGATTTTTATCGCAAAACTCTATTTTTTTCCTGACCAAATATGGAGAAGAGCACTCAAAGAGCGATAACTCTGATTTGCGGTAATACGTACATGTTTGTGACTTATATATCGTCGGCTTACTTCGAAAACCTCGTAACTACAGCTTGTAACCTAGTTACGAGGTTTTCGAAGTAAACCGACGATATGACCGTCTACCTATCTTTTTCAGTATGTCTGTACGGGGACAAATCCACGTTTTGCTCTTATATAGAAGCTCACGACTGCTACCAAACCAATACAGAAAGTCTGTGTTGTGATACATGTCCTGCATTCTACGAGGACAGCTATCCAGAAGGTATCCATGAATATGTTAGTCTAGTAGTGTTGCACATAATCTCATTTTCAATTAACTGATTTATTGCATAGTGCTTAGACGCCTTTTTCAGAATTAGTTGAGTCATATTGACCAGCAGCCAGCGCAAATATCCCTGCTCTCCTGAAATTTTCGTTACCAGTACGTCACACAAAATTCTTCCAAAATCCACCGGCTCTTTCCCGGTAACCATCGTCAAAGCTGTGATCATCAGCGAGAGAATTAGGAACCCCTGCACAATGACGATCAACAATCCTAACAAAGAAATTGGTTCAGAAATGGATTCGATCCCTTCTTAAGTCCTGACCGCTATCGACTGCTCTCGGGACTCGCCATTTATTCAAAAACACTCTGTATCAAGTTTTACTTTAATGGCGAAATAAAACTCCGACGTCCTCGAGTAAATTGCTGTTGGTTAATGTGATATAGATAGTTGCAACAGTAGACCTGTGTGACCGTTCTACACTCAATTTTCTTGCAAGATACATGAATAATTTTTGAAGGCGTAGGTCGTACAGTCACGCGATAAGCATCATGTGGTATCTTCAATCGACTTGATAACTAGATTGGACCATTTTTCTTTAATTTTGTATGGACCAGTCAACTGTTATCTTCACTAAGGCGGGCTATTCCACAATGTGCCAGTCATCAGTACTTTCAGTACTTTGATTTACTAAGCACTCTTTATAACAAGTATTTCATCCCCAGGGACGCGTTTCACCAAGGTAGTTACGAACAAAATTTGCGTAAGTTTTACGTAACTATAGTATAGTGGCATTAATCTGCTACTAGATACATGAAAATTATCATGATAGTTTTCATGTGTCGAGTGACAGATTAATGCCACTATACTATAGTGACGCAAATTTTCTTCATAACTACCTTCGTAAAACGGGGCCCTGGGCCAGTATTCACCAACCATTCTTAAGAATATTCTTTGTCTTATTCTCCAGAATTTTCTACATGTGTAAGTAACACAACTTCTGATTGGCTAAACCGAATGGGTTAGCCAATCAGAGGTTGTGTTACTTCAAATTCAGAAAGTCCTGGAGAATAAGACTAAGAATATTCTCAAGAATGGTTGGTCCTGGACATTCCATACAGCTTATAATTTCATTCAAGGATGCAAGTATGGCGACACCAAGAGGAACTGTCGACTGTCTATGTGCGATAACTACAGCTCGGGAGATTTAACAGACTGTTGTTACACCTGTCGATCATTCCTCACCACGACACCACCTTCTACAATTCCTACAACAGCGGATAAATCTTCAGGTGGAGGTAAGCCAAGGAACTTTGATCAAAATTTCAAAATCAATTTTTCAAGTGAAGTGTTGAAATCTTTTACTGTGATCATACTCTTTTAACCCTTTACCAGACAATTAAATTTTATTGTTGTCCAAATTGAAAGCATTTGCAGACGACAATTTCGATGTGGCTCAAATGGTGTAATTGTTCATTGATAGGGTAGAAAAACTTGTGGAAAAAGGAAAAAATGCTATTAATTAGCAATTTTTTCCTTTACCAACGATGCTTTTTTTTAAAAAAAAACAGCCTGCTTGTTCTGGGTAGTTAGAACTCGGGATTACGGGGTACATGTCTTAATCTGCTTATTTTATATCAACTTTTCACATTCGTATATCTATTTTTTAGTATTATTTATACTTTGACTTAAGTTCAAAATTAATCTTCAATCAGTGTATATTTCAACAGAAATAGTCATACACTCGTAAGGAAGTTAGCACAGACAATCTTCAAATTATTTACACAGCTCAGGGCCCGTATTCACCAACCATTTAGAACGTTTTTTGTCTTATTCTCCAGAATTTTCTAAATTTGTAAGAAACACAACTTCTGATTGGCTAAACCGAATGGTTTAGCCAATCAGAAGTTCGTGTTGCTTACAAATTTAGAAAACCTTGGAGAATAAGACTTAGAATGTTCTCAAGAATGGTTGGTGAATACGGGCCCTTTACCCTTACAGTAATGGATGTCCAAGAAAATTTTTATACGAGCCTTTTTCTTCCTTCAAAAATATTTAATGCATATGCATTATATTCTGCCTTTTCCCAAGAGAACTGTTTTTTTTTTACATTTCCGAAGCCAATAAATAAGTGTACATAATTATACATAAACTGTCGTTAAATCGCTCTGCAAGAAAGCGGCACCAAACATTCCTACTACTTCAAATGTTTAAAGATTGCTAAAAACTTTGTATGTTTTTTAATGACGGTTCTTGGATGCGTAATACTTATAGTATTAGACACGGCTTCAGTATGATTGTGTACTTCTGCAAGTTTCTTCTTTGCAAAGTTACCGACCACGAGAAGCTTCTATATCGACAAAAATCTCTTTGTTGACTACGATTTCATTAGTCTTACTTCTACTACGTGTAGGTTTATACCATTAATGCTTAATGTAAAAACTAACATCTAATTAGAAATGCTTAAATATGAATACAAGATAATTCCATGAAGTTGTGTCACACAAGAATGCATATCATTAAACATATATGGAGTGCAACGCGCGAAAAGGTGCATTCGGACATTTGCGTAAAGTGTCGTCTCGGATTAGCCTGCGCAGTCCGCGCAGGCTAATCCGAGACGGCACTTTACGACTACATTAGATTTTGTGCTACAGTAGACTTGCGTAAAACAGAAAATCACATAAAATCGGAAAGTGTCGTTTCGGATTAGCCTGTGCGGACTGCACACGCTGATCAGAGACGACACTTTACGCAAATGTCCGAATGACCCTTTTCGCGTGTTGCACTCCATATATCACTCGACACACAACACTAGGTAAAACCACAACAGCAAAAACCACACAGTCGAGTTATCCAGATACTTCAAGCCGAGCAACGAAAACTCTCTCAACAACATCAACAACAACGATATCACGTGGTACATCATCACGTGCCACTACAACGACGACATCTTGGATAGATTCTACTACTACCAAACGTACCACTTTTACGACAGAATCCCGTTCCAGTCCACCAACAACAATAGCACCTTATGAAGTCACCGATTCTGGCAAGACCATATTCGGTATTCTTCGTTTCCTACGGTTAAAATGCATGCAAAACTTTTTCTACCAGAACGGTGTTTGGAAGTTCGAAACTGCATGTCTGTTTGGATTTTAACAACAGTATTACGAATGAAGAAGAATGGCGAGGAACAGCAAACGGGATACAAGAAATGCTTTAGCATGTTGGTGTTGAAAGTTGATATTAACCTAAAGTTACTTTGTTTAACCATCTAACAAATATTCGTAATGGGTACATACAGTGGGGGGGGGGGGGGAAATGGTGATTATGTAACCTTTGTGCATGCTTCTTTTTACCTTCAACGACATCATCATCATCATCATTATCATTATTATCATCATCATTATGAGCAGCAGCAGCATTTACAATCTTTTTACAGGGTCGACTAGATCAAATCCCATATGGCTTGCAACACGCGAAAATGGTCATTCGGACATTTGCGTAAAGTGTCATCTCGAATCAGCCTGCGCAGTCCGCGTAGGCTGATCCGAGACGGCACTTTACGACTGCATTATATTTCGTGCTACAGTAGACATGTGCAAAACAGGAAAGTACACAAAAACGGAAAGTGTCGTGTCCGATTAGCCTGCATGGACTGCGCACGCTGATCCAAATCGACACTTTACGCACATGTCGAATGCCCCTTTTCGCGTGTTGCAAGCCATATTGTAATGTTTCTGTATTTCTTTTTTATTTCAGAGTTAATAACAATTGATGAACACTGTGCCTATACATGTTTTTGCCAATTTGTATCGCATTTTAGTAACACGTAAATTACGCTGCCCGAGTTACGCTGCCCGGTTAAAGAGTTAATTCCTGCTGTTGCTTAAGTCAGCAAAGCTTTTAAACCACCACCTTTCTTTCATTCAGTGTCCTGAAGAAACCTTTCAATTTTTGTTTGACTTTTTGCAAAATTATTGATCAGTCTAAAAACAAAGCCAAGTCTAGGTCTTAAAAAAAATCTTGACTTGTTCTTGCTGAAGGAGCTTGTTTGACATCGATAATGATAAGCGAAAATTAAAAATAATAATAATAATAATAATAATAATAATAATATTTCCTGAAAGCTTCTTGCTCGTTCTCTTGATCATCTTTTTTTCCTGTTACTGACAAAATTTTATTTGAGCTTGGTTTTTACCTGTTTTAGTTCAATGATACAACGCTTGCACAACTGATATGCTTTCCTGCTTTTTAAAAGCATGCTCTCAGTTGGCAGAAATGAGTCTTTTCATTACTGTATCATGGCTATTTACTAGTATATTGCTTGGTCAAATTTGCGAGGGATACAAAGGTGGTGCCAGCTAAGAAATTTTGCTCATGTTCTTTTCAACCTTGTCTTTTATCAATAAATTAAACTTGGAATTACTATTTCAGACAATACAGCCGCGATAGTTGGGGGCTTGCTTGGAGGCATTGTAGTCATTGTTATTATAGTGGTTGTGGCTTTCTATTGTGTTCGTATCCGAAACAGAAGTCCGAAATCCGACTACAAGCGGTCCAACTTTGACGTAAGTGCTTGCGTCTTTAACGTATTAAACGTTTTTTCTAAAAAAAAAACTTAGAACCAAAAGTAGTTTCAGTTCAAAATTGGTCGTGCTGTTGTTCATTAGATATAAAGTGGAACCGCTTCTTTCACCCCCCCCCCCCAAAAAAAAAACACACACACATTGATAACATGCATGAAGACGTGATTAGATTTACACTATTCATATCACACTTTTAATTGGTATGCCGCCTTGTAGGTTTTTACGACTGGTATTGTGTCTGATATAGACTTAGTTTTGCTATATTTTATGTCAATTTTTACCAAAGTTAAAACCGATGGATTCACACCGCTTTTCAATATTTTTCTGGTCATATCGCGGCGGCGGCTGCCAAATTCATGTATATCCTGGCTTCACCTCTTATAGACTAGAATTCTGTGGTGTCTTGCCAAAGAATGCCCCTTCCTGAAAATCAACTGGCTCCAGCTAGGTCCACACCTTGGACCTCGAGATTACGAATTCTAACATTTGCCTATGAGATACACAGAACTGTAAATAAAAATAACAATGATACCAGCGGAAAACAGCTGCATATTGATATTTTATGCTTTTATGAGAGAGTGTAGTGCGGGCACCAAAGTAGTATGGACTAGTGATATCTTAATCGCTTTTACTTTTCAGCCAATGGATGCCCATCGCCACAACCAATTACTGGCCACACCCGGGATCTCAGCCCAGAGCAACACAAACGGTCACGTGTCGTATAACGCGGGCAAATATAGCAAACAGCCGCAAAAACCGCCACAAAGGCCTCCACCAAAACGACAAGAATCAACACAAGACGAGGTTTATGATTATATTAACCCAGATGACGTTAAGTAAGTCTTTAATGATTTTAGTTAGAAATTAACTCTAGATACACACAGACAAAATAAATACCCATATTTTCACAGCAAATGAGATGATGTTCAGTTAGTCTTTAACGATTTTATTGAGAGACTATATCCACGAAGACAAAATAAAAACTCTTGCCTTCATAGCAAGGTGTATTTTACACCATAATGTGACCTTAGCTATTTCGCAAGATGATTGAAGAGAAAAAAAAGTGATGGATTAGATCTTGAACGGTTAAGCATATGTACTGCACATCAGAAATAATGCTGTTCGAAGCGGGAACTATCAGTGTTAGAGTCTTCAGTTAGGTAGCTACTCGGGTCTAAGACCTTCTCGATTTGTAAATGAATAAAACTGTAAAACTTTAAAATTTAAAACATGTGTGATGACGTGCTTGGCGTCATAGATCACGGGGATGTATTCAAACCCCTTTAACTCTTTACCAAACGACAATATTTTAGGCTTGTCCAAATTGAAAGGATTTGCAGACGACAAAATAAAAGTGACTGAAAATGTGAAATTTGTTTTGTGAAGAGTAAAAAACATTGTGGGAAAAGGAGAAAATGCTGGTTACCAGCATTTTCTCCTTTTCCCACAATGTTTTCTGTTAAAGACTTGTTTCTTAGGGTAGTCAAAAGTAGGGATAGTGTGGTAATGGGTTAAAGATTTGCTAGAGAATGTCTGATATACAAACTATGAGTCTGCTATGATACGTTTTCAGTGACAATGGAAATCTTACGGATATAATATTTAGGTTCAGTTTGTAAAATCAAATTCAAAATGCCTTTTTTTTTCCAAAGATCATTAAAGTATACAAGGGATGTTCGATAAATATACGAAAAAGTAGTCTAACTGTTTTCCGTATACTTCTTGAACACCTCTGTAAATGCATACTAATTACATTAGAATAAACTTGGATTTTTTTTATATATTACCATACAAGTGTTGTTAGAAAAGTATACCGAAAATTGTCACGACACCATTCCGTATACTTTTCGAACACCCCTTATACTTTCGAAAGATTGCATGTTTGAATAGCTTGAATTTTACTATACAATTAGTGTTAGAAAAATAAAGAGAAAAGTGTCCTGGCACTGTTCTGTATACTTTTTTAACAACCCTGATATATTCCAATAATTGCATGGTTGATAACTCTGAATTTTACTACACAAGGCGTGTTTAAAATGTATACGGAAAAGTGCAGTGACACTTTTCCGTATACTTTTTGAACACCCCTTGTATATTCGATTTTACTATTATTCCCCTGTTTACTTCAGGTCTGTAATCTCTATGCCAATCACTAGACGACCGACACTGCCAGAAAGGAAAGAGGACAACGCTTACGAGCCCTATCTCGAGCCCATGACGACTGGCGACAACGAAAAAACCGAGAAAACCGGATATGACAATTTAGCCTTACAGGCCAATGATCCCAGAACTTATCACCAGTATTACGTCTTACAGAAAGGTAGGTCAGCAGAGGAGGAAACTGGCAAACTTTGTTTTTGTAATTTATCAGCATATATTTATGCACTAAATGATAATTAAGACCTAACAAAAATTATCTATGAGTAACTTTTCGATCCAAGATGCTGTAGATAGGGTAGGTAGAGATTTTTTTTTCCCAGAAACGTTTTAATATGGACCATGTACCAAAATCACACCCGACATATTTTTAATTCTTTCAATCGTAGTGAAAAAGGAAAAAGATTTTAGCATTTTCTAGGTAGAGTTGGGCAACCCTAAACGCAGATAGGCCTCATGATTATAATTTAACCCATTACCATACAATCCCTACTTTTGACACCCCTGAGAAAGAAGCATTCTGAAAACACTGTAGGAAAAGGAGAAAATGCTGGTAACCAGCATTTTCTCCTTTTCCCACAGTGTTTTCTACCCTTCCCAGAGCAAATTTCAATTTTTCAGCCTTTAATTTGTCTTCTGCGAATGCTTTCAATTTGAACCAGTCTAAAATTTTGTCGTGTGGTAAAGAGTTAAATGGCGCAAGAACATATTCAACATTGTCTTCTACATCTTAAGTTTCTGAAAAAAAAATGAATAGCATTCCTCTGTTTCAGAACCCGACCAAAGATTATGAGACACAGAGAAACAGTTACATATTTTCAGAGATACTAGTACATAATTGTAACTAACGTTACTACTTGCTCCAAGAAATACCCAAACACTCAGCGAGAGAAGTCTTCAACGAACCTTCATCATGCCAAATGCCTTATCGAGGTGATAAGTCCTGTGTAAATGACCATCTATTTGTTGATAGATCTTTGTTTCTCTGTTAGTTATTGTAACTCAACAAACTATATAGTTATTTACTTTTACAGTGAAATCCATTTGCAAAACCTTACACTAAGTTTACTTACTCAATATTTATTAACCCATTACCACACAATCCCTACTTTTGACGCCCATGAGAAAGAAGCCTTTAGAAAACATAGTGGGAAAACGAGAAAATGCTGGTAACCAGCATTTTCTCCTTTTCCCACAATGTTTTGTACCCTTCACAAAACAAATTTCAAATTTTCAGTCACTTTTATTTTCTTGTCTGCAAATGCTTTCGATTTGGACAAGCCTAAAATATTGTCGTTTGGTAATGAATTAAGTTAATTTACACGTACAATAAAAAGTGAAGGAATGTCTAGCTTACAGAACTGAGGCATTTGATAAATACTTACTGTGCACAGCATAGATCCTATGTATACAAAGCAGATATTCAATGGTACCGTATTTGGTTAAAGTACTGTATCCTTTCCAAACCTTCAGGAGCAACCCAGGGTAGACTAAATTTTCCCAACAACCAAACAGCACAAGGTTGTTTGATGAGCCCCTGTGAGAGATCTATCACTATCTCGCCCACGGACACTCTCATGAAAAGCCCAGTGAATCCAATGAGGCACGACCATGAGGTCTCCCAGTCACGAATACTAAACCACGCGAAACTCCTTTCACAGTCATTGAATTACAAGAATGAAGAAAAAGAACCGAAACAAATCAAATTACTGCATATCAAATTTCGGCTAAAATGCCCACATCTCCCTCTAAAGTATATCGAAAACAACAATAGATTTGCTTCCACTTACCATATTGCCTGAAAATATTTCCAGATTTTTTTTGTTAATCACACCGCTTAGTGTTACTGCTAATCATTGTATATCATTTATGTATCTATCGTTGTCACAGTGGTTCTGCTCTATAGAGTAGAGTCGCACGGGATGCACGCTTTTTTGCTGCATTTGAAATCCGGCCACGTGCATATGTCTCATTACCTACTACTAGCAAATTCTTGGGTCTTGAAGCAGACGAGGTTTGAAAACATGATGGCAAAAAAGAGAAAATACTCTGTACGTGAAGCCTTTCCTTTGCCACAGTGTTTTTACATATAGTATACCTGTTTTACCTTAATTTATCGATTTTCCATATTTAGTAGAGATAAGCCATGATCTGTGAAAAGGGGGGTAGGTCATAGCATGTGCAGAAAGTTTCGACTCGAAACTATGCTTTTAACCCTTTACTCCATAGATTCGTCCTCTTTTGTCCGGGCATGGCTCAGTTGCTTTAAAACTTGTTTAGGAGCCTGGAAGAGGGGCATATTCATTATGGGAAAAGGTATTTATTACATTATCTATCGGGTAAACTCATGTGTTAATGCATAATAGATTGTAACTATTGTCAAGTTGCTACTTTGTTACTATGTTTTAGTTTATACTTTATAGTTTAGATCTTGTTTCGTCAATCCATGTAAATATATTGCGACCTTTTCACTGCTAAGAGAGAGAGAGAGAGAGAGAGAGAGAGAGTTGCGTAACCTTTGCTGATGGTATTTCTGACCAATCAAAATGCTCGTAATAAAATTTGGCTGTGGAACCCGACCTAATATTTCACATAATTCATCGTAAACTGTAAAAAAAATCATTAAATATCGATCGTCTACTCTTTTTTGGCAAATTTTCGTCACAAACACGACAACTTTCGTTTTTGACGGGCGCCGCCATTATTGTTTTCTGTTTTGCGAAAGATTTCTTGTTACGGATGGTATGATTGGACGCGATGGGTTTTGATCGCATCCAATGAAATGGCGCAGCGGGAGCTTCAATTTCTAAAGAGGGGAGCGGCCAAGGGGTACTTCCTTAGTATCCTTGGCTTGCGAACATGTATTGGCTCGGGCATTGGAATACTACGGGTGCTGTAGGCTACGTTCAGCTTGCTTTTGTTAGCATAGCTGAATGGGCTGGCTCTTGACCTATTTTTAGGTAAAATAACAAATGAATAAATATTAATTTGTGATTGGTCAAAAATGACGTGTATCCCCCTGCCTGGTTGCAGGCGAATTTGCGCCGTCTTCCTTTTTTTAAAGATATTTCTTGTTTCTATTTTAAGACATTCCTGCAGTATGCAAATTACCTCACACTTCATTACCATATTTCGTGCCTTGCCTCGTAATTTGCATATAGGTGGTTACCGGTAATTGTCCTTTAAATGAAAGCTGCCGGAAAGAAAACATTTTTTTTATCTTTTCTGAAAGTGTTATCTATCTAGTTTCTATTTTAAGACATCACTGCAGTATGCAAAGTAACTCTAACCTCATTACCCTATTTTGTGCCTTGCCTCATAATATGCATATAGATTGTTACCAATAGTTGTCCTTTCAATGAAAGCTGCCGGACAGGAAACATTTTTTTTTAAACTGTTACCTACATGTATCTACATGAATCTATCATCTTACTTAAATATGCAAGCGTTTTTATCAAAGAGGACATTGGACTTAGATGTAATTTAAACGTTAGGCACAGAATAGTGAGGCTAGACGTGCTCACTGATCTTGGTCAACGCTCGTGGAAAAAAAGAGTCCTACAACATGTAAAGCCTCAGGCTGCTAAGCTCAACTTGCAGACCTTTTGCGGACAGTTTAGATCAAGATCAGACTGCACGTTCTGTGCAGTCTGATCTTAGATCTACACTGTCCTATTAAATAAATTTGAAGTGTGATTAATAGGGTTTTTACCATCAGATTTAGTGTTTTATTTAACCAATGTAGCAGATGAAGGGTGAAATCATCTGTGACACTTCACGCAAAAAGGGACCTTCTGGGAACTGCGAAAAGTGTCAACCCTGGTCAGACTGCGCGAATTGCGCAGGCTGACCAGGGTTGACACTTTTTGCTTTAATGACATTTTTTGTATTAAAAGTGGTCATTGTACTTTGTTATACAATCATTTTTGAATTATCAACTTAATTTGACCTGCACTATCGTCGATCTGTTTTCATCTAAGCGATGTACAGAATTCCCAGATGGTCCCTTTTTGCGTGTAGGTCATACATTTGAGGAGTATGAATCAGTTTGAAGCAAACTTTCAAAACAACGTTTTTTTTTTTGTATAAATACTCGTTGATCGAGACATTATTGAAATTTATTATAGAAAACTTACCATTTTCTGTCTGGAGAATTTACACAGATTCAAAATAAATGTTTTTTCAAGAAGAAAATCTGATTAATGTGATCTGTTATTTGTTTATGTGTGTTTCTTAATCTGCTGCTCTATTTCTTGTGTGTGTGTGTGTTGTTTTTTTTTGTTTGTATTCCTGTTTCTTCTTCTTTCTTTGATTAGATCTGCTTGTCTGTGTGCTTCCTTTCTTCTTTTTTTCCCCAATCTATCCGATATTTTTGTATTTCTTTACTTTTCTTTTTCTTCTTCCTTTTTTTTCTTATGCGCCTTTCCATACAGGGTGCGTTGATTCATTTCTTTTTTTCTCCCAGTCTATTTTGTCATAATTTGTGCTACATGATTTCGGAAGAGAGGAGAGCAGAGCAGAGCAGGACAGAGCACGGTGTAAGAAATGCACAAAAGTACGTCCCTTGATCTTTTACAAATCTTTACATTTTCAACGGGTCATTTTCAAAGCATTTTTAAAACGAGTAAATAAATGTTCTTAAAATGATAATTTCTATTTTGGAAAGGATATAAAACATTGTGGGAAAAGGAGAAAATGCTGACTCTAGCATTTTCTCCTTTTCCTACAATGTTTTCAAAAGATTTATCTTTCAGTGTATTAAAAAACGGGATTGAAGTAGATTTAAAGCTGCGAGCGAAAGAAAATGAACTAAATGGAAAATACAGAAGAATGATAGGATGAATGATTGGATAATAGAATCGATCGATGAAAAGAAGCAAGATGCCTGATCGACTGACTTTTCATTGATTGATTGTATTCGAGCTTAACGCCGTTCTAATAGATTAGTTCATATCATGGCGGTCAGTCCACCCACCACGTGTTTCCTGGCTTTTCTCACACCAGTACCGACACAGCTTCCTTTCAAAGTCACTGACATCCTTTCTCATATGCATCAGAGTTGAGAGGCGAAAGATCGCCGGAAAGAAGGTTTACCTCAACCGGGTATTGGACTCGCAACCATTAGATCACGAGTCCGCTACGCTAACCACTGAGCTACCCGGACCGCTGGTGCCTGACATGTCTGGTATCATACCATCCCTCTATATAGATAAAATAAAGATATCTATATAGAGGGATGGTATGATACCAGACATGTCAGGCACCTGTGACCCGGACGAGCAGACTGACTGACTGAATGATCATTCGAAGTAGGAAAATACCTCCTTATTGGACAGAGTAATCTAAGATCAGATTGCACGTTCTGTGCAGTCTGATCTGAATCTACGCTGTCTGCAGAAGGCTCTTAGGTCGCGCTTTGAAGCCTAGAGGTTAACGGCTATCGTTATTGCTGTACTGCCTATCCCCAGTAGCTCAGTCAATAGCGTGCAGGACTTGAGAAAAGGGGGTCGAGGGTTTGATCCCTAGCTCGGCCAATTTCTTTCCAAGGATTAATGATAGTCATTGCAACATAATTCAAATTTATTTCATGCTTTCCGGTAGGATATCGAGAAATAGCAGTGAAAATATTTTTCGATCTTACACTGGTACAACCAGTGAAAATAGCGATTTTCACGTTCTTGTTGTCTGGGTTAATTGCACGTGACTCACAACCAGATGGGAAATATGACGTCATTTACCTTACATTTCTCGCGCTTGACGTAATATTGCGATGCGTTACTATGCGGGAGGGGTACGCCACGGGGAGTAACGGAAATGAACTGCACTGGATTTTGATAAAGTTCCTCTCAGAAAGGGTTAAAAGCTTGAAATAAATAGAAAAAAAAATGTTTTTTTTTTTCGGTGAAAGATCGAAATTTATTTCATCGAGTGAACACCATCGGTAATATTTTCACGAGTGGCTGCGCCACTCGTGAAAATATTACCGATGGTGTTCACTCGATGAAATATTACCGATGGTGTTCACTCGATGAAATAAATTTCGATCTTTCACCGAAAAAAACAAATATCCTCTATCTCTCTCACCGCTGATTATTGTCTGTACGATCGAAATGTGGGAAAGCAGCCAGTGGCTTGGAAAGAAAACAGGGCGGGGTACTGGTAAAAGAGACTCCAATGAAGCATGGATAGGTGCACCGGCCGCCGCGATATAACTGAAATAATGTTGAAAACGGTGTTAGATAACATACAATCTATCAGTTTATGCTGTACCTCCGATTACGGAATGCAATACGCAATAAACACGATAAACAAGCCTTGATTAATTGTTTTCATTACTCGTATTGCCATCTCACAGTCCAAATATTTGTTTAACTAAGAAATGTAATCAATTTTCGTGGTTTCTCATCCAAATGACCTACATTGCACTAATTACAGTGGCTGGCTCCCCGCGTGGATCCTGATTAAATATAGATGACATTTCCTATCGTGGAACCAAATTTGATAAAGATTAATAGAGGAAAAATAAAACCGGTTTATATCGGGAGTTTGTTTACTACAATAATTGATTGGATATTTAAGAACAGGAAAGTCATTTGTCATTTTCTTTAACTCTGAGATTTTTTTTGCAAGATCAGCAATTTAAGAATGAAAGAGGCTTGACCAAATCGAAAGCATTTGCAGAAAACAAAATAAAAGTGACTGAAATTTTGAAATTTGTTTTGTGAAGGGTAGAAAACATTGTGGGAGAAGGAGAAAATGCTGGTTACCAGCATTTTCTCCTTTTCCCACAATGTTTTCTAAAGGCTTCTTTCTCAGGGGCGTCAAAAGTAGGGGTTGTGTGGTAATGGGTTAATCCGATATCGAAGCCCCAATTTTTGTTATTTCAAAGTTTGTTTAGAAGGAAAATATTTCCTTACTGGACAGTGTAGATCCAAGATCAGACTGCATGTTAAGTCCAGTCTGATCTTGGATCTACAATATTCACAAAGGGTCTTTGATTCGCACCTAGGGGTTAAGATCTAAAATATTGTCGTTTGGTAATGAGTTAAAAGTCACATTTCACTTATTTAGCAAGATAAGGGATATCATAGCCCTCTTAAAAAATAATGCATTTAAATTTATTTTCGCTTGAAATTTGGTAGAATTTTCTGGTGCTGCTGTTGAAGTTGTTTCTTTCTTTTTCGTTTTCTTCGTTTGCAAGTTTCCTATTCATTTATAGTTTTAAACGCAGTTTGTTTTTGTGAAATTAGTCGAAGTCACTACCACTATGAGTTCAATATTAAAATGACTCATGAATATGACCAAGGTTTGCCCTCATAAAAGTAATTCCCGTATCAAAACTAATTTTTATTTTCATATTCTATCAAAATAAGGCTGAGCAGTGTCTCTGATTTTTTTTTTATCAGAACTAATTAGTAACGCTTATTCTCCTTAATTTGTGCACTAACATAATAATATATTTTTTATGCCTTACAAACACGAACTTTTTTTATAGTGTTCATAACCAAAAATGATATATAGAATATGTTCAAAGAATTCAACCTAATCAAGCCTCTTAACCCTTTCCAAAACGGCATGTTTTGGACCAGACCAAATTGAAAGCATTTTGCAGATGACAAATTAACAGTTGCTAAAAATATGATTTTTTTTATATATGATAGGGTAGAAAACATTGTGGGTAAAGCAGAAAACGCTGGTTACCAGCATTTTCTCCTTTTCCCACAATGTTTTCAAATGGCTTCTATTCCTGATCCGTAAAAACCAGGGATTGTTTTGGGAAAGGGTTAATTTATCTTTTCAGTTGCATTGGCGAAAGAATTAGCTCTTGTGGTCGTCGTGGGTCAAAATCAGACTGCATAATATTACGTGCAGTCTGATCTTGAACTGTACTATGAAATTGTTTAGTCAAGCTCATAAGAGAGTAGCCTTTCTTGGTAGCAGTGGGTTGTAAATTTCAACTAAGATTTGAGGCTGAACTAAGATATTTGAAGCAAAAAGAGTAAATTTTTGCTCTTTTGACACTACCAAACTACATAATTTTAGACTGGTCCAAATTGAAAGCATTTGCAATATTAGTGTTGCTCAAACGGTGCAAAATTTCTTTGATAGGGTAGAAAACATTGTGGAAAAAGGAGAAAATGCTGGTTACCAGCATTTTCTCCTTTTCTCACAATGTTTTCAAAAGGCTTCTATTCCAGGGTCGTCTAAAGTCGACATTGTTTAGTAAATGTTATATTAACTTCTCTATGGCTTAGATGTATTATCTCAGGATCTATAAATGTTTCAACGTCGTAAGCATGAACCCGACGTTTCTGACGACTGCAAATACAAGCAACTAAAGCCTAGGATTATTTTCTCATCTTGTGGGTTAGACTTGATAAGCGGACGATATGGATCCAAGATCAGACTGCACGTTTTGTGCAGCGTGATCTTGATCTATACCGTCCGCAATAGCTCTTGGTACTGAAAGGGCAAACAGTAATAAATCGTCGACCTTCAAAGAACTGGTTGACTCGATGATATCTAAACACTAAATCATGACAGATATCCAAATGAATCATTTAGTGGTGTTTTACGCGTTGTCTGCGCATATCATATTCTTCGGAGATTCGACCATTATCTCCCGCTAGATGGCATTCTATAAATACTCATCTATCTAATTTGGGCATCCTGGGTACAGAACCGAACCACTTTCCTACGCGACAACCGTTACTTTGAATTTAAAACTAAAATAAAGGTTTACTCAAAAAAACGCTACCTCGTCCAATTCACTCCGCTATCATCAGCAGTTAACAGAATCTGGAGCTAAAACAGGTCTCATTTCTCCTCAAACATATTGACAAAAGCTATTTTCAACATTGCTACTTTATAGAGCGTAATATTACAGTCTGCCCGCTTTTGGGGCTAGTGATGCGTCATATAAGACAGGTCGAATCTTCGAAGAATATGACATGCGCAGACAACAGAGATTCGACCTGTCTGCTATGAAGCATCACTACTCCCAATATTCGGGGATTGTAGTAATACGTGCAATGGAGAAAACGGCTTTTATCAATACGTTTGAGGAAGAAATCAGCCTTGCTTTAGCTCCAGATTTCTCTAAACTGCTGATCATATTTGAACCGCAGCAGATAGCATTTTAATGAGTAAACGTTTATTTTAGTTTAAAATTCAAAGTAACGGTTGTCGCGTAGAAAAGTAGCTCGGTTCTGTGCCTAGAATGCCCAAATTAGATAGACGTGTATTTGTAGAATGCCATCTAGCGGGAGATAATGGTGCTTTTACGCCGCTTCCAAAATTATTTCATTCATATCAAAGTGGTGGATTAGTCATACTAGTGTGGATTGAGGTGGTAATTGTATTTAACTCTTTACCACACGATCCCGACTTTTAACGACCTTGAGAAAGAAGCCTTTGAAAACATTGTGGGAAAAGGAAAAAATGCTGGTATACAGCATTTTCTCCTTTTCCCATAATATTTTCTACCCTACCTAATCCACATTTCAATTTTTCACAATTATTTTGTCGTCTGCAAAATGCTTACAATTTGGGCCAGTCTAAAATTTTGTCGTTTGGTAAAGAGTAAAATCATTCATGTCACGGTCTTTTTGTCACGGTCTGCACATATATTTGGCAAATTATGGATCGGTTCTGTGAATATTACGTCATTTTTGACAATGACCTATACTATGAAACGAAAAACTTATAGGGCTGGTACCAAGACTTTACTTATACCCCCGTCACACCAAACTTGTTTTCACCGTTCCGTTTTTTTTTTCCGAACGGTCTTAAACTGTGTTCGGACGGACTGGACGTATTGGCGAACTTTCATGATCTGTTCACGAACTTAATGGACGGGTAAGGACGGGAAGGTGCTCCAGAACTTTGAACCTGCTCAAAATTTCTTGCCGCCCATTACGTCCCGTAATCAGACGGGGTGACAACATGCGAAACGTGCAGTCTGATCTTGGATCTTGGATCTACGCTGTCCGATACGGTGAGATTTTCTCCGACGAGCAAAAGTTTTTAAATTGTAAACTATAATTAAGTTTTTAATGGTAAACAATGGCTGAAAATCGTTAATTCAATTTACTTACCAGCTGATGGGTAGACAGGGAAACGGACAGAGTAGACAGTTCTAAAATCAAACTGTTCTTTATCGTGCCGGATGCATTTTGCCCGCAATGACAGGAAATATCATAATTATGGCATGCTACACGCCAAAAGGGCCACTCGGACATTTGCGTAAAGTGTTGTCTAGGATAAGCCTGCGCAGTCCGCGCAGGCTAATCAGAGTCAGCACTTTCCGTTTTTATGTAATTTTCTGTTTTGTTAAAGTCTACTTCAGCAAAAAATCTAATGCAGTCGTAAAGTGTTGTCTCGGGTCAGCCTGCGCGGACTGCGCAGGCTGATCCGAGACGACACTTTACGCAAATATCCGAATGTCCTTTTTCGCGTGTTGTAAGCCATAATTATGTTTCGCACGGCAAACAAAAAAAGAACAGAAAGGATACGTCGTTATACAACTCTGACCTATCCTCTATCAATAATTACTGCACGGCAAGCCCCCAAACCAATGTAAACGAACGCGACATGCATTACACAGTTATTTCCCTTGAAATCTTCATAAACAATCCTAAATTTATAGGGCGAAAAATCCCGAGGAAGATTGGTGGGTTGTATGATGTTTAACGCCGTTTTCAACATTATTTCAGTTATATCGCGGCGGACAGTGTATCTATCAATGCTTTCGTTGGGTTTCTTTTACCAGTGCTGCACGCAATATTCTTACAAAGCCAATGGCTACTTTCCCACATAAGCATCGCCGAGGCAATGATTAGCGGTAAGAGAGGAAGAAATTCTGTAGCCATGACAATCATTAATCCTCGGAAAGAAATTGGCCGGGTATCGAACCAAGTCATCCTGTCTCAAGTCCTGTAAGCTATCGACTGTGCTACCGAGAATCGGCACCCTAAGGATTGATTGATTGATTGATTGATTGATTGATTGTACAGTGTTTAACACTGTTTTAAACATCATTTCAGATATATCTCGGAGGCCAGTGCACCTATACACGCGTTCCTGGAGTTTCTTTTACCAGTACTTGGCACGATTTTCTTTCCAAGCCACTGGCTGCTTTCCAACATTTCTCCTTTACCCACAATGTTTTCAATCCTTAACAAGTCATATGCGATCCTTTGACCCATATTTGATATGACGCCTACAAGTCGTCGGTGTACTTCCAAAACCTCGTAACTACAGCTTGTTACAAGCTGTAGTTACGAGGTTTTGGAAGTACATCGCCGAAGTGTTATCAAGATGCATTCGTTTCTTACGTAGCTTTTATATAGAGAGATAGCAGAAATGTACGCGAGGACCCTGGCTGTTCTATATCTCTCACTGTGTCAGTAGAACCATACAAGTTTTCTGACCTTAGCTGAAAGCGAAACCATAAAAAGCTAATTCGTAAGTGTCTTCAATGGTTAGTCTCTTTAACTTTACGATTTCTCTATAGAAAAAAAATATGGTCATTGGAGTAAGGTGGGGATTTTTTTTGTGATTCTACAGTCGGTTTAGATTAAGATCGGACTGTACAGAATGTACAGGATGATTCTGAATCCACAGTCTACATTTGCTTCCTTTCCAACGTTCTGTCTCTGTCTGACTGTCTGTGTGTCTCTACATAGATAAGCTCTGTCTATTTCTATGTCTCTCTTTGTCTGTCTATCTGACTGTCTGTCGGCCTCTCTCTCTCTCTCTCTCTCTGTATCTGTCTCTATATCTCTTTGTCTCTCTGTCAGTCTGTTTGTCTGTCTGTCTGTATAATTTTTGGTGTTTTCCTTTTATCCCCTCTCTCTCTCTCTCTCTCTCTCTCTAACTACAATAACGACTTGACCTGACATCTCTTGGGGAGCGGTATAAGTTAGGGTCCGACTCTTAAGTATCTAAAAATCATTCGATCCTTGATCTTGATTCATTGATTGAATGTATGCTGTTTTACACCGTTTTCAACATTTTATTTGTAATATCTCGTCGAGACAGGAGCACCTACCCATGCTTTCAAGGAGTTTCTTTTTACCAGTGTTACGTACCAGACTCTTCCCAAGCAACTGACTGCTTTTTCACAAAGTCATAGTCGAAAAAATGATCAGATGGAAAAGGATTGAACACTGTATCAGGGGTTAATCTTCGGCAAGAAATTGGCAGGGCTAAGAAAGCGGATAAGGGACCCCATGTTCTCCAGGAATGTACAATTTTGACTGATCCTGAATCTACGCTTAAACTCATTACAAAAGGACAAATTTTTAGGTTTGTTCAAATTGAAAGCATTTGCAGACGACAAAATAAAGGTGACTGAAAATTTTAACTTTGTTATGTGAAGGGTGGAAAACATGGTGGGAAAAGAAGAAAATTTTCTCCTTCTCCCACCATGTTTTCTAAAGGCTTCTTTCTCAGGGTCGTCAGAAGTAGGGATTGTATGGTAATAGATTAATACATGCAAAACGAGAAAAACATTTTTGTTTCAAAGATGAAAACTTAAGTCTTTAAAGTAGCTTTTCGGATTTTTTCATATTGTTGCAAACTTCAAAAAAATATTCATCATTGAATTATGTATGGCGAAGCTGTTAAACCCTGAGTAAGGAAGACGGTCAAGTACAAGAAAAAATACGTTTCAACAGTATTTCCTTAATGGGGTTCGAGACCTCTATAAGGTAGTAAACCCTTAACACTTCTAGTGCATGGACTGAACAAAAATTCTTGATAGTTGATAAATACGGATTCTTTTGCAAAGTTTTCACCAACCAGAAATTCCTTTGATGTCTATCTTTTGTCAGTTTCCAGAAAAGAGAGGTGATTATTATCCCCCTTTGTAATGAGAATGTAGTGGTTTTAGATTTATAAATGATAACTCTTAGAAAGGAAAAAAGCGGTTCGGTTAAAATAGTGCAATAATACTCATTTTCAGTCATAGCAAATTTCGTAGGCTAATATTAAAGCGGAAATGGCTGTTTTCTATTACAGGTCCACAACCTTAACTAAATTCAAATTTTGCTCCTGGTCATGTAATCAAAATCGAATTAACCATACTCTGTGAAAAGAGGGCGTAATGCAGCTGTGAAAAGAATCGGCCAAGGTCAGCTTGTGCAATCCAGGCTTACCTTGACCGAAATATTTCGCTGTTGATCAGTTTTCTGTATGTAAAGGACCAGCCTACCTCGTGCTTCTGTTGGTTTAAAGGCAAAATTGATTTTTATGGATTGATACATGATTACGTTGTATGTTGCTTGGTAGCATGTTTCACGGAGATACATTACCCCCTTCCAACGCAATGACGACTTTTGACACCCCCTGGGAAAGAAGCCTTTTGAAAACATTGTGGAAAAAGGAGAAAATGCTGGTAACCAGCATTTTCTCCTTTTTTTCACAATGTTTCTTACCCTATCAAAGAAAAATTGCACCATTTCAGCCATATTGAAATTGTTGTCTGCACATGCTTTGAATTTGGACAAGGCTAAATCGTTTTCGTCTGGTAAACGGTTAAGTCCCCTTCTGCTAGACCATGGCACAAATATCGATGTTGTTGGACTGTTTGCAAATGAGTAAGATGACGTTATATTTGATTTCATAAAAGCAGACGTAGTGAACGATTGTAAGTTGACGGAGTGAACGATTGCAAGTAGACGGAATGAACGACTGTATGCAGGTCAAGACGTAATCAGTTTGCATGTAAACGGATTGAACGATTGCAAGTAGACGGAATGAACGACTGTATGCAGGTCAAGACGTAATGAGTTTGCATGCAGACGGAGTGAACGATTGCAAGTTGACGGAATGAACGACTGTATGCAGGTCAAAACGTAATCAGTTTGCACGTAAACGGATTGAACGATTACAAGCAGATGGAATGAACGACTGTATGCAGGTCAAGACGTAATGAGTTTGCACGCAGACGGAGTGAACGATTGCAAGTAGACGGAGTGAACGACTGTATGCAGGTCAAGACGTAATCAGTTTGCATGTAAACGGATTGAACGATTACAAGTAGATGGAATGAACGACTGTATGCAGGTCAAGACGTAATCAGTTTACACGTACATGTAGATGGAATGAACGACTGTATGCAGGTCAAGAAGTAATGAGTTTGCACGTAGACGGAGTGAACGATTGCAACTAGACGCAGTGAACGATTGCAAGTAGACGGAGTGAACAATTGCAAGTAGACTGAGTGAACTATTGCAACTAGATGAAATGAACGACTGTATGCAGGTCAATACCTAAAGAGCTTGCACGTAGACAGAGTGAACGATTAAAAGAAGACGGAATCAACGACAGCAGGTCGAGTTACTGATTGCAAGTAGACTTAGTTACCGATGGCAGATAGAGGGATTTCAAAATTGCACATAGATGGAGTTAACAGTTGCAAGTAGATGGAATGGACGCTTGCCAGTAGACGGAGTGAACAATTGCAAATACTCGGAGTGAACGATTGCAAGTAGACAGAGGTAACGATTGCAAGTAGACGAACGATATTATTGCAAGTAAACGGAATGACATTTGAAAGTAGACTGAGTTAACGATTGCAAGCTGGCAGAGTGGACGTTTGAGAGAAGACAGAGTTAAAGAATGCAGGTAGGCAGCGTGAACAATTGCAAGTAGACAGTGAAAACAATTGCAACTAGACTGAGTGAACCATTGCAAGTAGAGGAAACGATTGCAAGTAGACTGAGTGAACGATTGCAAATACACGGAGGTAACGATTACAACTAGACGGAATTATCGATTGCAAATATACGTTGTGAACTATTGCAAGAGTGAAAGGAGTAAACGATTGCAAGAAGGCAAAGAGAACGGTCGAAAGCTGACGGAGTGAACGATTGCAAGTAGACACAGGTAACGATAGCAACTGGACTTGGTGAACAATTGCAAGTAGACAGAGTGAACGATTGGTGCCAGTAGTTACCGATTCCAAATAGATTGATTGAACCATTGCAAGTAGACAGAGTGAATGATTGCATGTAGACGGGTCGAGGGATTGCAAGACGGCCCGAACATTAGTATAACGTCAAACTGCATATCTTTACTGAATGCATTCGTGAAATTTCCCTACATGTGCAGAGATAAATAAACTTCTTGGCCAGCTAGGTTGATTTCTTTTTCTGCAAAATGACTTTGAATCCGTTATATTAATTAAGCTTTTTTTTCAACTGGCGGGAAAATTGCATTCCTGTTATCTAGTACTTGGTGATTAATAGCAGGAGTTAGTTTAGTCTTTAGAAAGAAATAACCATGCCCCGATGCGAAAAAATAATCTTATAGAAACGTTTCTCGGTAACAGGGACACCGATACCGAAGGTATAGCGGAATGCCAAAGACAATTATGGTAAAATTCTGTTCTAACACCATTTTTTGAAGCGCCAGTAATCAAAGATATACCTTTACTGTCAGAGGCAAAACCCCTGTTATTTCCTGATATTGTGTAGTATCTAGTCAAATGTGTAGACATAAAATATATACCAGTAAGAATATAGAAGGTGTATGGAGATTAAAAAAAAAAATAAAAACTCGAGGGAATTGTCTCCGATTTAAAACTAGAAACAAATACAGTAAATGCGTTGGATAGCCTCCAGAAATGAAATGTATTTTCTATCCGTCATAATCTGTGCAGCCTTGCAGCCATCAGGGGCAAAATTTGGCAATAAAGATACAAAAAAGATTATATTTTCATACAATAAAGATGAAATTGGCTAAAAACTGGATTAAAATGAGTAAAGATGTACCTTTAACCCTTTACCAGACGACAAAACTTTAGCTTTGTCTAAATTGAAAGCATCTGCAGACGACAATTTCAGTGTGGCCCAAATGGTGTATTTTTTCTTTGATAGAGAAGAAAACATTGTGGGAAAAGGAGAAAATGCTGGTTACCAGCATTTTCTTCTTCCCCACAATTTTTTTCAAAGGTCTTCTTTTCCAGGCGCGTCAAAAGTCGGCATTGTGTGGTAAATGATTAAATATGAATTTCCGTGAAGATGCAACTCTTTTGAATACCAGTAACATAGACACAGTCGAAAAATTAATTACTCTTGGAGAGAGAGAGAAGGGAGAAGTGCACACGCACTTCCGGAACACAGGGTTACAAGATGGCGTTTTTGGGTCGCCAAAAACTAAATACAAAGATTATCCATGTTAATGAAAAAAATCTCTGACCCATGGGCTATTTAGTTTTCCTGGCAATAACATCTTATTGGACATTTAATTTCGTGATTCTTTCCCCCCAAATAATTCGAACAGATTAACCCCTTTGCACTGCTAAGCGTGACTCCAGGACTTTTTGCGGACAGTGTAGATCAAGATCAGACTGCACAGAACGTGCAGTCTGATCTTGGATATACACTGTCCGATTAGGAGATACTTCACTGACTCCCACCCACCCCAAAAAATTAAAACAGCAAAAAAAGAAATATTTACTATCTTCTTGAAAATTTCGTTTCACTTAATTAGCGGGTAAAGGGTTAAACAGTTCATAGGATATTGTTTCTGGGGGAACATTTTTGGAAACAGAAGCGACAGGCTTTGGTTTACGAACATTTTGGTATTGGCATTGTTTTTTGTTTCTCGTATTTTTGTTTTTAACCAATGTGCTGCTTTGTTACAACGCATTTTGTAATAAACCTGCAAAATGTAATAATTATTACAAAATGCGTTGTGATTACATGAAATGTAATAAAAAGTTATGCAACGCGTTTTGTAATAAACTTGCAAAATTCAATACTCTTTGTTCCCTCGGCCCCAGTTCTAGGATATTGAATAGAAGGACAGACTTCTTTTAACTTTAATAGATTAAGCTTTTGTCATATGCTTAATAACATTCGATCACCTTATTGAACATTTATTTTCTTTCATTATCATGCACACTAGCTATGATCGAATGAAGAATATCTAATATCATCATTTAGAATTATTACAAAATACGTTGCAATTATACGAATTGTTATAAATGTTTTCACGACGCATATTGTGGTAAACTTGCAATTTGTAGAAGTTATTAAACTGATGACAAATCCTAAATCAACGAATTTTTTGTCTTTCTATCAAAAGTTTTAGAACTGGGGTCCTGGAAGAAAAGATTACTACAAATTGCAACGCTATTACAAAATGCGTCGTGAAAATATTTATAACAATTTATGCAATATTGCAACGCATTTTGTAATAATTCTGAATCAGGACTGATAGTAGACCTCCTTGTTTTGATCATACATGCAACTACTTAATATGATAATGAATGAAAAAATGTTCAATGTGAGAAAATGTGATCGAAGTTGTTGAGCCGATGACAAATCCTTAATAAATCAAAGTCTCTGTCTTTCTTTAAGAAATTTTAGAAGTGGGGTCTGGGATAAAATATTATTACAAATTGCAATTTTAGTACAAAATGCGTCGTAAAAAGAGTTATAACAACTTACGTAATTGCAACGCATTTTGTAATAACTGTAAAACATGACAGAAAGTAGATTTTCTTATTTTGATCATAACTACTAAATATGATAATGAATGAAAAAATATTCCATCTGTGCAAATGTGAATGAAGTTATTAAGCTTATGACAAATCCTTAATCAATCAGTTTTTGTCTTTCTATCAAAAATTTTAGAACTGGGGTTCTGGAATAAAAGATTATTACATTTTGGAAGATTATCACAAAACGCGTTGCTCAACCTTTTATTACATTTCATGTAATCACAACGCATTTTGTAATCCTTATTACATTTTGCAGGTTTATTACAAAATGCGTTGTAACACTGATTAGCATTTCTCGCGAACGTCTCGGATCAACAGAGGCACAGAACTAGATGTCTGGTCTTGGATCTAAGCTACTGCGTGATGAGGAGATGCGTACTTTTTTTCCTAAAAGTAATTTTGAAACATCAAAATATAGTTTTACCATCGGCTTGAAAATTTTATTATCCCAAGTTTTCAAATCGTATTTCATTTCTTTTCTTTTATCCCTAACAACTATAATATCATCGTTCATCTCCCAGAAAGAGTTAAAAGCATGAAATAAATAGGGGTTTTTTTTGTTGGCGTCACAAGTGGAAATATTACCGATGATGTTCACGAGATAAAATAAATTTCGATCTTTATCCAAAAAAATCAAATAATCCTCTATTTACATAATAAATGGGGACAACAAAAATCAATGATTTCATGCTTTCCGGTAGGATATCGAGAAATAGCAGTGAAAATATTTTTTGATCTTACACTGGTACCACCAGTGAAAATACCGATTTTCACGTTCTTGTTGCCTAGGTAAATTGCGCGTGCCTAACAACCAGATGGGAAATATGACGTCATACCTTACATTTCTCGCGCTTGACGTAACGTTGCTATGCGGGAGAGGTACGCCACGGGGAATAAGGGAAAAGAACTGTACTGAATTTTGATAAAGCTCCTCCCAGGAAGGGTTAAAAGCATGAAATAAAGAGAATATTTGGGTTTTTTTTTTTTTTTCGATGAAAGATTGGTGTATTAAATAGAATATTTGGGTTTTTTTCTGTGAAAGATTGGTGTAATATTACCGATGGTGTCCACTTGATGAAATAAATTTCGATCTTTCACCGAAAAAAACAAATATCCTCTATGTCATTGGATTAATACTACTTGTATCAAGAACAATGTGCGTGTATTTAGTGTAGCTGCGTTATCATCATATTCAACGTCATCAACGTCATCATATTCAAAAACGCCTGATATACAAAATAGTTCGGCAATTAGAAGAAACTGGTAAAAAAACTACAGATTGTAGTCAAATCGACAAGTCTATATATTGTACTGCGCTTAATGACCGGTCTTTTGGACATTTCTTGGATTTGGAGTCTTGAAGCTGATTACTTTTTAAAACATTCTGGTAAAGGAAAAAGTTGATTCTTTACAAATAAGAAGTTTTGTTTTTGCTTCTCACGGACTATTCCAAGCCGTAAGTTGTAATGGCCAATGACTTTATTTCGGTTATCTACATGTTTGTCATAAATCATGTGTTATCAGCACACTCCTCTATGACAGCGAATCCAGGGTCCGCATCCACCAACAATTCCTAAGAACGTTTTTGGTCTTGATCTTCAAAATTACGTCAATGTAAAAGTAACAGAACTTCTGACTGGCTAAAGAACGGTTGGTGAATACGGGCCCTGGGCCACCTATACTCACCAGGTACGGAAACTGAACACATTTCATATAAGATGATTGCGTAGAATCCTTGGTATTACCTGGCAGGACAAAATAGCTGACAACAACGTGCTAAACAGAGCCGGATTACCTGCAGTGTTCACCCTCCTACTCTAAAGATGCCTTAGCTGGTTGGATGATGGTCGCATATCCAAGGACCTCCGGTATGGTGAACTGTCAGTTAGTAAACGGAAAAAAGTCGTCCACACCTTCGTTTTGTAGACACCTCCAAATGTGACATTAGTTATACGGTCAGGTGGCAGGGGACTTGGAAACTTATTCACGGCTGTGGTTAATCATGTCGCCCCGAGCCGAAGGCGAGGTGGCGACATGATTCACCACAGCCGGGAACAAGTTTCCAAGTCCCCTGCTACCTGACCGTACAACGAATTCATTATACTGCAAAGTTTTACCCTTTCAAAGAGCGTTAAGCGAAATTTTCCTGTTTTATAATTTCACGAAACAAGTACGCTGACGAAATAGAAATTCCCGTCTGTGTGCCCCAATTCAATGAAAACTGACGTCACTGGAAACTGACGTCACTAAAACGTGCAGTTTGGTGCATAAATGTGCAGTCTGGTGATCGAATGACGCCGCCATTTTGGATGATGTATTGCACGTGTTGTGATGTTTACGGGGCACTCAAAAGGGAAACTGGTTTTACGTGGTTTTTGCCAGGGAACATATTATGTTCCCGACATTGTTAACCAATCAAATCACGAGAAATTTCTTTGCAGTATAATAAGAAGACATGTGACATTGACAGAAATAACCATTATACTGCAAAGAAATTTCTCGAGACCTGAATGGATAATATGCCCCAAATATATATATCATATACACTGGCAAAACCAGGGTAAAAGCAGATTCCCTTTCGAAAGGCCCGTATACATGAATACGCTATCAACACAACATCCAAAATGGCCACATCGATCAAGATTAACATCAAGGTTACGCGCCAAGCTGCATGTTTCAACACATATTACGTCAGTTCCCAGTGACGTCAGTTTTTATTGAATTGAGGAACTCGGAAGGGAAATTCTACTTCGTCAGTGCACTCATTTTTTCCAACCAAAAATAAAGAAAAACAGGTAAAATTCGCATAACAAACGTTGGAATGGTATTACCTTGCAGTATAATAAATTAGTTGTACGGTCAGGTAGCTGGGGACTTGGAAACTTGTTCACGGCTGTGGTGAATCATGTCGCCCCGAGCCGAAGTATGGTCAGGTGTAAGATTTGGAAACTTGTTGACGCCTGTGATGAATCATGTTGCACCGAGCCGACATGTGACACCACAGCCGTGAACACGTTTCCAAGTCCCCTGCCACCTGACCGTACAACTAATACTGGAAAAGTCAGGGAAAAGATAGACAGACATGGAAAAGTTAAGTCCCCAAAGGCCTTGCGGCGAGCCAAAAGAACCTATATCTACAAAATGTAGTTAACCCTTTAGCAAACAATCACTGATTTTTACGACCCTGAGATAGAAACCTTTTGAAAACATTGTGGGAAAAGGAGAAAATGCTGGTAACCAGCATTTTCTCCTTTTCCCACAATGTTTTCTACCTTTCCTAAACCAAATTTCAATTTTTGCTTCACATTTATTTTGTAGTCTGCAAATGCTCTCAATCTGGACCGGTCAATATTTTCTCGTTTGGTAAAGAGTTAAGCGACTTCATTGGAAAGCCAGCCAGCTGACAGAACATCAGGGTCCGTATCCACCATCCATTCGTAAGAACGTTCTTTGTCTTATTCTTCAAGATTTTAAAAAAGTGAAAGCAACAGAACTCTTTCAGAAAACCATTTGGATTAGCCAGTCAGAGGTTCTGTCACTTTCGCAGTCAGAAAATCTTGAAGAGCAAGACTAAGAAATTTCTTAAGGTAAGACCTGTGTAATGCACTTCCGGTGAACACTGGGCAAAAATTTTAATTGGTTGATTAATAATGATAAATAAGGATTTGTGCAGAAATAATATTTTTGCACATTTCTAACGGATCAGAAATTCTGTTTATGTCTATTTTGAAACTATTTTTTGATACTTTTGTTTGTTTTCTAAAAAGGGAGGTAATTATTATTTCGTTTTGAATTGAGAATATAGTGGTTTTAGATTCACAAATGATAATTCCAAGAAGGAAAAAATGGAAAAAATGAAAAGGTGAAAGTAGTTCAATAATACTCAATTTTCATTATAGCTTTTTTTTGCTGGATGATATTTTATTGGAAATAGCTGTTTTCCATTACACAGGTCTTACCTTAAAATTGTTTGGTGAATACGGACCCTTGCATATCAAGCATACAAATGCACCAGTCTTAACGTGCAATAGGTGAAACCTTCAGATCGTGAATCGGTCTGTACAGCCAGGGCGGAAAGTTCTCATCCACCCATATCCACAGACCCAACCCCATAGTCCACAGACTGATGAATGCATACTAAAAGATGCCTACTTCATGTTTATCAAATACATAGAGGATTTTTTTTTCGATGAATGATTGAAATTTATATCACCGAGTTGACACCATCGGTAATATTTTCACGAGTGGCGCATTCACCCGAAAAAAAAAACAAATACATGTATTCTATTTATTTTATGCCTTTAACCCTTTCTCGGAGGAGCTTTATCAAAGACCAGTTATTGCCCGTGGCGTACCCCTCCCGCATAGCAACGCATTACAATATTACGTCAAGCAGGAGAAATGTAAGGTATATGACGTCATATTTCCTATCTGGTTGTGAGGCACGCGCTATTTACCTAGGCAACAAGAACTGAAAATCGGTATT
The DNA here is from genome assembly GCA_943736015.1 of Tridacna crocea. Taxonomy (NCBI): domain Eukaryota; kingdom Metazoa; phylum Mollusca; class Bivalvia; order Cardiida; family Cardiidae; genus Tridacna; species Tridacna crocea. The sequence goes on along the minus strand of OX031057.1, from coordinate 67,947,576 downwards.
TTCACTGTTGCTTACAGTGTAAGATCGAAGAATATTCTCACTGCTATTTCTCGATATCCTACCGGAAAGCATGAAATACTATATTTTCTATTCTTTCTGTCCAATACTGGCACTTTTTTTAAGTACTCAGCATTTTAAAAAAAGGTGGTTTTGCCAAAAATAAAAAAATATATGGACCAAAGTCAAACCTAAAATTTTATCGCACGACATGAAAAATCGGGTCTTTCGGATTAATCGCTCGAATTGTCTAAGATGAATCCGTTTTCTTTTGTCATCATCAACATCAAAAATCATTTTCAAATAGTTTCTAAAACCCTGACATACATGAGGCTAAAGTTCGAGAGAATTGCTTAAAGCTACTGGCCGAAAAAGTCAAATAGTCATGTTTATTGTACGGCGCCCAATATCGCGTCTTCGGATATATATCGCTCGTATTGACAAACATGTATTCATTTGATTTCGGATATTTGGCGTGAAAGAAATGCTCTCGTCTAATGGACGGGATTGGCGCGATGAGACGATGAAGAGTAAATACGTGTTATAAGTAGATAATTCTGGGAGATAATTGGAGATCGACTTTTCAGGTATGTTATTTTATTCCGTTTATATCCTTATTTGTCAGTGTTTACGTTTATTATCCTTATTAGGCAGTTTTTAGGTTTAATGTGTACATTTGTTTTCTTTTTCTCTAACTCTTTACTAATTGACAATTGTTTAGACAAGTCAAATTGAAAGTATTTTTGAACAAAATCGATCAAGGCAAAATATCCGAAATTGTCTTTGAAATAGCAGAAAGCACTGTAGGCGACTAGAATTTTCTACTTTTCCCATTATGTTTTCAATAGCCTTCTTTTTAAGCCGGGTTATAAAAATAAGGTAAAATATATATAAAATTTCATAGTATGTAATAGCTTTTAATATCTGTATCATTCATAAGTTGATGATGGATTGTTGTTGTTGTTGTTGTTTTGGTCGTTGTTGTTGTGTTATATACCTTTTCTTTCGAATTTTCTTTTTTGAATCCGTTGAGGGGAAATATATTTTAGAAATTTCATGTAATCTTTATCAGAATATATGGGACTTGTCAACGTTGAAAGCTTCCACAAACAGCATATCAAACTTTGTGAAACATGTCTTATAACCCTTTACTCCATAAGGCATTTCTATGGTATCTCTAATTTACCCTAAATAACAGCAAGGATGAAGCGGTTGCTTATGTGTATATGACACCTTTTGATAGCATAGAAAACATTGTGGCAAAAGGTGAAATTGCTCGTCACGAGCAATTTCACCTTTTGCCACAATGTTTTCCAAAGGCTTCTACAAGCAATGTGTAGAAATGAGTATATATGGAGTAAAGGGTTAACTTTTAGGCTACAAAGCCAGAGTCTCTGACCCTTTGAGGACAGAATGTGCAGTCAGATCTTTACAGAGCAATGGTTCTAAAAACTGAAATACTTTTAAACAAAAGCGAATACGGACAATATACTGTGTAAAGTATATAAGTTTTGTGCAGAGAAAATTCATCACGTCATCTGACAAGTAATAAACCTAATTATACATGAAAAGAGAGACAAATTGAAGATAAAGATGACGTTAATAAAAGAGATAATAATAGAAATAATAATAATAATAATAATAATAATAATTATTATTATTATTATTATTATTATTATTATTATTATTAAAAAGATAATTTTAGAATATATATAGAGTTTCTTCAGACAAACATGTGCAGAGTTCCATTTCTGACAATACTGTCTAAGGTCTGTGCAGGAACGTTAACAACTTTATCCATAATATTCATTCCAACTCCGAATTTTAAATTTGAAATCGTCTACATGCGATAATTAAGTTGTAGCTAAAAAGATTTGAATATGGTAGGGGGAAATAGAAAATGCTGGTTAGCAGTGTTTTCAAAAAGCAGTATGACCCCACTTCACAAAGCATGACTTTTTTTTCGAAACTAAATCGCTGATCTATGCTATATATTTTCAGACAGCTATCAATACGTCATTTGTTTTAGTATTTTGTAATCTTTTTTATCTTTGGTTGCAATGAACCGCTTTCTACAGTGTTTATGGGTTGGAGCCCCACCCCCTTTACCCATCACACAAAAATGGACCATCTGGGAATTCTGTACATCAATTAGATGGAAACAGATCAACGATAGAGCAGGCCAGTTTAAGTTGATAATTAAAAAATGATTGTATAACAAGGTACAATGACCATACGGAAAATGTCATTAAAGTGAAAAGTGTCAACCCTGATCGGCCTGCGCAATTCATGCAGTCTGATCAGGGTCGACATTTTTCGCCGTTCCCAAAAGGTCCCTTTTTGTATGATGGGTCACATTTGTTCCCTATTATAATGAAAAAAAAAAGTGTTGGTTACGAATTTTAAATGAAACTCAAACCTATAGATTTCTTTTTCATTTATCTTTTACTATTTAGATATTTTTTTCCTCAATGATTATAAAATGATTCATTTTATCAGTTCGAAAAAAAAATGCAACATGTTTTGCTTATGAATGAAATTTTTCAAATTGAATGCATTGTAAAATTTCATCATTATGTGTGATAGTGTGACTTTCTCAAAGAAAACAAAGAAATCATGTAATTAATCTGTATGTTTTACAAGGTGCATTGACATTTGGAGGAAATTATTCATTTAAACCTAAACAAGTTCAGAAATATAGCCAAGGTTAAAGATCTAAATATCAGCGGAAGCCGAGTATGCATCTCTTATTGCAAACTTTAATATACTCTAAAACGTTAGTGCGCTCTCTCTTTAGGTGTTTTGTTGTCGTGCTATACGTACTGTTCTTTTACCTGGAATAACCGTGCATAACATTTCTGAATGCACATAAATTTAACCCTTTACCAAACAACAAATTTTAGCCTTGTCAAAACTGAAAGCATTTGCAGACAAATATTTCAATGCTAGCCAAATGGTGTTATTGTTTTTTGATAAGATAGAAAACATTGAGGGAAAAGGAGAAAATGCTGGTGACCAGCATTTTCTCCTTTTCTCACATTGTTTTCAAAAGGCTTTTTTCTCAAGGGTGCTAAAACTCGTCATTGTGTGGTAAAGGGTTAAAGAATCAAAACTGATGCTTAACTTTTATCCGAGAAACTGCGACCCAAGATCGAACAGACACTAAAGAATGCATAAATAAAGGAATATAAAAATTAGTGTCGCATTTCGATCTTTGCATGTACGAAAAACAATCAATGCCTTAGGTGTTTGCGATAAAAAAAAAAGGGGGGGGGATATCAAATTAAATGGCAAATAATAGATGGGTTAAAAGGACCTTTATCAGACCGAGTAACGACATTTCAATGCCATTTGAATGGTATTTAAATGGCATACTGATGATAAAGTCATTTCTGAAAAATTTAAGTACAGCTGTACAGTGTTCAAACAACCTGATCACACATTTTTAATTGTAATTACAAAACGCAATTCTTTTTTTTTTTTCATTTTAACCTTTAAACGCCTTAGTAGCCTTATTTGCCAGTTTAGATCTTGATCAGGCACTAAAATGTAACCTTGTCTGCAAGCTACAATGGGTAGTGACCCGTAATAGGAAAAGGCTAATTCCACCATTTTTGTATTATCCTACAAAATTTGCTATTTGCTTGAGTTTCATTGTACTACTTTAACCGAGCCACTCTTTTCTTATTTTCCTGCTTAGAATGATCACTTGTAAATCTAAAACCGCTATATTTTCATGACAAAGGAAGATAATAATTACATCCCTTTTTCTGGAAACTAACAAAAATATTAACAAATAATATCAAGACAAACAACAAACGAATTTTTGCCGGTTAAAAATGTACAAAAGTATTACATCTGTATGAATCCATGTTTATAAACTATAAAGAAATTTTATTCCAAGCTGCACTAGAAGTGTTACGGGTTTACTATCTTAAAATGTCTTGCACATTAGGCGCCCTCCAGATTACCTTTTTCTCATGCATTTTTTTAAACAAATGGTCATCGAAATATCCACCCATCCATCCATTCATCCATTACTCAGTCCGACGCAACCAAAATATCCATCCATCCATCCATTCATCCATCCATCTATCCATCCATCAATAAATATATCCATACAGCCAACCATCCATCAGACTGTCCAAACAATCGATAAAGGACATTCGTGAAATGTAAATGTTATTTAACTGTACTGTATGTGTTTACCATCTTCGCAAGCCAAGGCTGACGATTCACTACGCTACTCTACCCTTGGCGAATCGAACTTGATTTTTACATTCACCCGATACGCTTTTTCATTGGATGCAGCCACCTCTAACTGCAACGAATGAAATCGCTCGTAGCATTTCATCTTTGATAAAAATAGAACAAGGTCGGTACCTTTCGAATAGAAGGTAAACGTGGAAACCCACGTGGGTCTGCTTATCGCTTCATGTGTATTCGTAAGCGGTTTGTAAAACTATACTTTATTTGCTTTTAGAAATATGATGTACAGGGGGGTAACAAGAAAATATTGATGCTGAACATCAATGGCGCCGCAAACCACTTATTTCTGTAACAGGGCACAATACATTGGGCCGCGTTAAACCGTTCATGAAAATCATGTGATCGTTTAACAGCTCAGTAGGAATATCACATCGTTGATCACGTTACTCATTTTGTCACGTTTAACATCCAATATTTGCATATGTGGAGAAAGTCGTCGCCCTTGTAAGATTTTGCCTACACAAACAAACATTTGTCGGCAATGAATTACCATACATAAACGAAAGAAAAAGTCTGTTATCGGATTGTGCTAAATCTGACACCCTAACACATATATCTGGTATCATACAATCACTCTGTATAGATATAATAAAGACTTGAATGAAGTTCTTATCATATCTATATAGACTAAAGGGGTGGTATGATACCAGTCATGTCAGGCGCTCCAACATTGACCTAGTTACAGTTAGCTGGTCTTAAAAACACGATCGCGAAAGGAAAACAATATTTCTACAATCCATACAACACTAGAAAAAAAAATATAACTGGGGTCACAAGTACCACATAGGGTGCTCTAGGTCAAGGAACTTGAAAATACCTCTTAACCTTTTCCACCATAAGATATTCAAAATGGCGGCTTCGAAAATTTGTGACAGTTAATTTTTATCATGTGACTTATTTTTCGAAATGGATCTTTATTTATTATTATCTTTCGAAAGGAAAATGTTGATATGTCTACGATCCGGGATTTTATCCTTCTAACAATGAAAGTACAAGATACTATATATTAAAGAAATCCAACAAATAAATACAAAAGTTAATATGGACCCCGATCTGGTAATCAAAGTACAGTTGATTTAGATGGATGTTAAAACAAAGCATGGAACCAGATCAATATGGCTGCCTCCATAGGCACTTTACAAAACTGAATAAAAATATAGTGCCGCCGCTCAAGCGGCGCCACAATAACCAGCATCCAATAGAGGGCGCATCGCAGGAATCTCGAAATCGGGCTCAATCAGCAAGGTAAGATCCACGTAGTGATCGTAAACTTGGCTCGCGAAGATGGTGTTTACAAAAGTGATATATAGGGCCACGGTCTAGGTGTTTTTGATATCATTATTCATTTGTAAACTTGATTTGCTGCTGATATACATATCACGATAATAAAATACTTGCTTGCTTGCTTACTTACTTACTTGCTTGCTTACTTGCTGACTTATCTACCTATTTACTTACTTAATAATTTACCTACTTCCTTACTTATTAACTTACTTACTTACTACTGACTGATTTACTGGCTTACTTACTTACTTACTTACTTATGCACGTACTTACGTACTTGCTCACTTATCTACGTACTAACTTACTTACTTAATTACTTACTTACTTACTTACTTACTTACTTACGTACTTACTTACTTACCTACCTACGTACTAACTTATTTACTCGCGTACTAATTTACTTACTCACTAACATACTTACTTACGTACTTTTTTACTTACTTACTTACTTACTTACTTACTTACTCTCTTACTTACTTACTTACTTACTTATTCTCTTACTTACTTACTTAAGTACGTACTTATTTACATACTTACGTATTTACGTACTTACTTACGTACGTGCTTATTTACTTACGTACTTAGTACTTACGTACTTACTTACTTACTTACTTACTTACTTACTTACTTACTTACATTTTAACTTTCTGTACAAATACGACTGTTAACTGCCTCCACGTTTCTCGTTCATGAGAAAGAAAACGAGATCAAACATCAAGGGAAATAACTTTTTAATACCACTGCTTTAATTAGGTAGCTTAAATTGCTGATATTTTTAGAAATAATTAGATGTAATTGCATTCAGTCTATAATTAGGTTAACGGTTCGCAATTCATTTTATACGTTTATTCCCCTTTATAAGTACTGAAAGTTGAAGCTTATACTCAGACTACTTGAGAGCACTTATTTCTTAACATTTTAGCAAAGTGGTCGTGTTAACAACTAATTATCTAAAAATATATCTACTAACTATAAATAAACACAGGGTAAAAGTGTTTTGGTATCAATAAGCCAACACGGTTTCGTAAGTCTATACCAGGTGACAAAGATTTCGACTTGCGCAAATTGCAAACATTTACAGACGGTACATTCATTATGGTTTAACCCATTACCACACAATCCCTACTTTTGACGCCCCTCAGAAGGAAGCCTTTTGAAAACACTGTTGGAAAAGGAGAAAATGCTGGTAGCCAGCATTTTCTCCTTTTCCCATAGTGTTTTCTACCCTTCCCAGAACAAATTTCTATTTTTCAGCTACCTTTATTTTGTCGTCTACATTATGCTTTCAATTTGGAACAGTCTAAAATTTTCTCGTATGGTAATGGATTAACTCATTACCAAACAATGAAATTTTATGTTTGTCCAAATCGAAAGCATTTGCAGACGATAAAATAAAAGTGACTGAAAATCTCAATTCTTTTGTGAAGCGTAGAAGACATTGTGGGAAAATAAGAAAATGCTAGTTATCAGCATTTTCTCCATTCCCCACACTGTTTTCTCAAGGCTTCTTTCTCAGGGTCGTCAAAAGTAGGGATTGTGTGGTAATGAGTTAATAATGGAGCCCATCTGTGAAAGACTATATTTATAACATTATGAAAAAGGAGAAAATACTGCTCATTAGCATTTTCTCCTTTTCCCACAATGTTTTCAAAAGTTACATTCTTCAAGATCGATAAGATAGGAAATTGCCTGGTATATATTAACCCAAAGGCCACTAAATGCGAATCAAAGACCTTTAGCGGACAGTGTAGATCAAGATCATACTGCACAAAACGTGCAGTCTGATCTTGATCTACACTGACCGATTAGGAGATGTTTCCCCCCCCCTAAAAAAAAAATTTTTTGAAACAGCAAAATTAATGTTCTAACCATTTCATTTATTTTGCAGAGTAAGGGTTAATCTATAAATAGAACTGAAATTGTGTTACTACTAAAAAACAATTCTACAACGATTACTTTCTTAATCAAATTGCACGTTCTTTATTAACCTAGTTTTTCTGAACTTTTGTCTTCATATAAGCCTACCAGTGTATTTGGCGACGCCTTCGCAGATTGCTTCTAAATACTCTATAGCAAAATGGTCAATAAATGTATCCAGACTCAACAATTTCCCTGTTTTCCAGTTACTTTTTTTTCTATTCTATTTTTCAAGACTTTCTTCTATTTTAACTCCTATCCTGCTAAATGAGTAATACGAAACTTTCAAGTAAAACACCAAATTATGCTATTTCAAAAAGCTTTTTTTCCGAAGGGGTGGGGGAGGTAAGATATCTATTAACGGGCAGTGTAAATCCAAGATCAGACAGAATCGAATATAGTTTTTTCATTTTTTCTACACCCGACCTTATCCAAATTTCCCCCCCCCCCCCACCAAAAAAAAAAAAGATTTTGCAGCAGAGAACTGAAATCTTTGTTATAGAATGTATGTATTCAGCATAAGATAATTGCTATTTCAAATTTGAAGTAGAATTTAATAAAATGTGTAGTTTTTATTGATTAGAATTATTAATTAGAAATGTTAATTATAATTGGTTTTCATCAAAATGAAAAAAAAATACCAAAAGAAGAAAAGACATGAAACTTTACCAAACGCTAAATTCTTAAGAATAATTATCTTTATTGAGAGCGTTTGTAGACGACACATTCAAAGTGGCATAAATGGCAGATTTTTTTTTCTCTACCAAGGCAAAAAACAAGATGATATACTATAGTTACAAGCATTTTTGTATAAGTAGAAAAGCTTGCGATGTGGAAATTTCTGCGATTTAGAAAAACTGGCAAACTTTTTGATTATACTGCAAAGAAATTTCTCGTGAACTGATTGGTTAACATGGCCGGGAACATATATATCATGTACCCTGGCAACATCACTACACTTGCAACACAACATCCAAAATCAGTTTCCAGTGACGTCAGTTTTCATTGAATTGGGGCACTCAGAAGGGAATTCTTCTTCATCAGCATACTCGATTCGTGAAATTATAAAACACAAAATTTTGCTTAACGCGCTTTGAAAGGGTAAAACTTTGCAGTATAATAAATTCGTTGTACGGTCAGGTGGCAGGGGACTTGGAAACTTGTTCACGGCTGTGGTGAATCATGTCGCCACCTCGCCTTCGGCTCGAGGCCACATCATTTCCCCAATGCCGTGAACAAGTTTCCAAGTCCCCTACCACCTGACTGTTCGCGTATTTTACCACAAGTATACTGGCAAATAAGGAGTATCTTGAGTTCACAAACGTTTCCCAATGCAAAATGTCCATAATATAGGTAATTCTCAAATTTTACGACACGCGTATATATCCGTGTTTACGGTACTTTCTGTTTCCCTACATGTTTTCAGTAGGTTTCTTCTCCAAATTTATTTTGAATTTGAAAAAAAGGTTCTGAAGTAAAATGTTTTGATCTATTTATTATTTTTTTTTGTAAAGACTTAATAAAAAATCATATGAGGGAAAGAGTTTTAATCAGTTTAATTATTAATTCAACCAATGCAGAAAGTCATTTTTCTCCCTCTGGCAGCAAACATTTTCCGGAGAAGATAATTGCTCGCTGTAGTTTTGGCATTAATTGCAGAGAAGATTTTGTTGCAGTTCTTGTGGCGATCTGAATGGCTTGTGCGGACAATACTGACCAAAATCGTACTTTACAGAACCTGCAGTCTGATCCTTGATCGACATTTCCCAATCTTTTAACAGAACAGAACAGAATTTTATTTTGACTTGTACGAAGTACATCGTCAGTTACACTACAATATACCCATTACCACTCAGTCCCTACTTTTGACGACCCTGAGAAAGACGCCTTTAGAAAACATTGTGGGAAAAGGAGAAAATGCTGGTAACCAGCATTTTCTCCTTTTCCCACAATGTTTTCTACCCTTCACAGAACAAATTTCAAATTTTCAGTCCATTTTATTTTGTCGTCTGCAAATGCTTTCGATTTGGACAAGCCTAAAATATTTTTTTTTGTAAATGAGTTAATAAGATATTGGGCCCCAAAACGGAGTAATTAAACTCGCTTGTTATATTTTATCCTTTTTCTACAATGTTTTTTGATGATGGTTAAGGATTATTAAGGGGGCTGAATGCATCTGTGAAAAGGATCGACTCAGGTCAGCCTGCGCAGTATGCACAGACTGACCCGTGTCTATCCTTTTAACTGTTCGTAAATTTTCTGCGCGTCAAAGTACCAGCCTTTTTCATGATTCGGTCGATTGCGAGTGCAAATGGGTTTTACAGGTCCATAGCAGTATGGCTTATGGAGATGCATTAACCCTACACCAAACAATCCCTGGTTTTATCGATCTCCGAGATAGAAGCCTTTTGAAAAAAACTTGTGGGAAAAGGAGGAAATGCTGGTAGCCAGCATTTTCTCCTTTTCCTACAATGTTCTTCTACCCTGCCGGTAACAGATTTCAGTTTTTGAGTTATATTTATTTTGTGGTCTGCAACTTCTTTCAATTTGGACCGGTCTTAGATTTTGTCGTTTGGGATAGGGTTAAGCCACATTTCGTCAGCGTACGATTGAAGTACAGTAGGTAATAAACAGTAAATGAACGTACAAATACTGTTTTTCCCGTCTTTAGGACCACTTGTATTCAGCGACCAACTGTATTTAGGGTTTTCGACTCTGCATCCCATCTTGAATTTACTGAATTGAACTTGCATTAAGTCAGATTTCTATATTCTTGCAAAATTTCTTAAACGATTCATCACTGAACTGAGTCAGAAAATAGTTTTGTTTTTCAGTAAAAAGGAAATATTCGTGTAAGATTTCTACCTCGAGGGATAATACCTTAATTGGCTACGTAGCCTTTTATGGTATTTTCCTTCCGACTCTGAGCCAGACTTTCTCAAAGATCTTTAGTTCGGACACAATCTTTTGATAATGCAAATGCAAGTTTCAAAAGAATTGGAGTTAAAATAGGGACTTTTATCCCGTCAAGCAACAAGTATAAATTTTAAACTTTAAATGGCTACTTTTTCATTACTAAATTAAAATAATGACGATATAAACTGAACAAGTTTCATTAAATCAAGCTTTGTCCTGTAAACAAGAAAAAAGACCAACGAATGAATCAACTGACTACAGACGGACGGACAAAGATACCGACGACGGAAACTAATTTATGATAAAAGCTCTGCTGGCTTTCTCAAGAGACAATCTCCAGTGAGAGACCATACTTTTGTAACTAACGTTAGATGGTTTCTGAATACAAGTAGACATTAACTGCGGGTACTGATTATTAACAACCGACAACAAATTAGGAATACAAGCCAAAAGCAAACGAGGGAATGGAAAACAAGCTGAAAGGTAAACAAGCGAAAGGATACTGAGGCTGGGGATTCTTCATTCTGAAAAATTAATGATTTCATTTGATTTCATTCGATTCAATGAATGATTATTTTAAATGAAGTTCGTGCAATCATAGGCGGGATCCTTTTGATGTTATCGTTCGCAAGGATGGAAATTATTTTGTTAAAGTGAGTGCATCTTCATTGTGTTTTCCCCCAATCGATTATGGGTGAATAGCTATGTGTCTATTTGTTATAACCTCTATTTGAAATTGTCTTTGAAAATTTCTGTCTGTAGAACTGTCTCTCTGCACCTCTCTCTCTCTCTCTCTCTCTCTCTCTCTCTCTCGCTCGCTCGCTCGCTCACTTTAGCTCTCTGTCTAACGTTTCAGCTACTTCTTTCTTTTTTTCTTTCTTTCTTTCTTTCTTTTGATTCCTTACTGTTTATGGATTAACCCATTACCACACAATCTCTACTTTTGACGCCCCTGAGAAGGAAGCCTTTTGAAAACTGCAGGAAAAAGGAGAAAATGCTGGTAACCAGCATTTTCTCCTTTTCCAACACTGTTTTCTACCCTTCCCAGAACAAATTTAGAATTTTCAGTCACCTTTATTTTGTCGTCTGCAAATGCTTTCAATTTGGACCAGTCTAAAATTTTGTCGTGTGGTAAAGAGTTAATGATTATGTGAGGACTAGCCTGGTATATAATTGATCACGGGAGATCATTACAACCCCTTTGGTCAGAGCAAGGCACATCTATATTCCCTGTATTGATGTATTTAACATCTAGATATTTTCAGAATTTGCCAACGAAATTCGGAAATACAAATTACGCGATAATACGCGTCCACTAAGTTTGTTTGTACGATGACGTCACATCTGGTCACATAAACTTAGACGGGGTTACCGATTTGTAAGTAGAGATAAAACAAGTCAAACTAGAGCTGTCACAACATGTGACTTTCTACCCCCGCCAGCGCTTTGACAGTATTTCGTACATAGACTGACACGCGGACGGACACACGAAAAGATACACGGGCGGACACACGAACGGACTGACACACGGACAGACAGGCTGATTCCAGTATACCCCCGGAAAAATTCCTTTTGCGGCGGTATAACAAAAGTAATATTCTATTAATTAGTATAAGCACGACAAGAATAACTTTTGTCTAAAATATCAAAACAGCGATATGGCACTCAGAGGAGGACACATCTTCGCGAGCCAAGTTTCCGATCACTACGTGGATCTTACCTTGGCGGATTGAGCCTGATTTCGAGATTCCTGCGATGCGCCCTCTATTGGATGCTGGTTATTACCCCCCTTTACATCATACTTCTAAAAGCAAATGAAATATCGTTTTACAAACCGCTTACGAATACACATGAAGCAATCAGCAGACATCCACGTGGATTTCCATGTTTACCTTCTATTCGAAAGGTAACAACCTTGTTCTGTTTTTATCAAAGATGAAATGCTACAAGCGATTTTATTCGTTGCAGCTAGAGCTGGCTGCATCCAATGAAAAAGCGTATCGGGTGAATGTGAAAATCAAGCTCGATCCGCCAAGGGTAGAGTAGCTTAGTGAATCGTCAGCCTTGGCTTGCGAAGATGAGGAAGACATTGCAGACCAAAGAAAAGACATTCTGTGGAGTCAGATCTTAGTCTACACTGTCAGCAGAAGCACCAATTATTGCCCTAAGCACGCAGAGGTTCAATCAATAATCAATAATAATACATGTGCGTGACAAGATATACTTAAGTTCGCCTTACCCAAAGTGAGAAAAAATACAATACCAACCAAATGATTTATTTAAAGAACTCATCGTAACTAGTAGATTGCCAAGATGTAAGATGTCGAATCTGTAACGCAAATAATAATAGCTCATATCCTGCAAGAAAAATTACCTTAACCCTTTACACCATAGATACTTATTTCTACGCATTGCTTGTAGATGTTTTTGGAAAACATTGTGGCAAAAGGTGAAATTGCTCGTCACGAGCAATTTCACCTTTTGCCACAATGTTTTCTACACTATCAAAAGGTGTAATATACACATTAGGAACTGCTTCATCCTTGTTATAATTTAGGGTCAATTACGGATACCATAGAAATGCCTTATGGGGTAAAGGGTTAAGTTTTAAGTTTCAATAAAATCCCAAGTTTTACTATTTCAGTCATTTTATTTATTTATTTATTTACTTATTAATTATTTTTTTTTTTGGGGGGGGGGGGGTAGAAATATGTTCTTATCGGACAGTGTAGATCAAAGATCAGACAGCAGGTTTTGTGCGGTCCGATCTTGTTCCACACAGTCCGCAAAAGGTTTGTGAGTGGCGCTTAGCAGCTTAAGGGTTACAGAACTTCATAAGTTACACACTTGGTTCAAAAAGAAGGGAACGAATACATTACTAAATGTACATCTGTCTCATTCCAAAGTTCCTCCTTTTCAAATTCAAATAAGAAGAGGATAAACTTTGATAATGAACAGGTAAAAAACTATATTAATGACCTCTAACTATGACCTTGACCTCGAACCTACTAAAGTAAACAATTAAAAGAACTCCCCACTATAAAGTAGTAGAGTTGTTATTATAAAGTAGTAGAATTGTCATAAACATTACTAGTATATCTTGATCTTCAGTCATGAACTTGATATTTAGAACCTACTAAAGCAATCAAAAAACACTTCCTATCGTGAAGAGAACAGTTCTGTCAAATTATTTTGGAACTTACCCTTACGATGTTGAAATTATGCCTTGGAAAAAATTCACTTATGATAATTTTATGATTTGACCTCCAAGCGTGACCATGACCCTACCTGAAAAGTGTTTCAAATGGCATTTTTATTTTTTATGGAGAACTATCTTCTTAGAAATATTTTTAAATTCTTCAGAATTTGATAGTAATGAATCAAGCAAGCTTTCATATTTGAACTTACAGTTTGACTGGACCTTGCATCTTCTTTAACGGGCGGTAAGATAGGCGGACAGACAGAGTGACAGACGGACTGGCTGACTTAAGGATAACCCCAAAAGCGCATCGAGACGCACACAATCGCCCTATGGTTAAGAAACAGTGGGAATGCATGAATAGATTCCATGACCCCGTTGATATTTCCATCTGAAAATCTGTTGAAATACGCCAAGAACAAGTAAAACAATCAACTCTAGATTCTCAATACTGTCAATACTTTGATTGTATAAAGCATTCAAGTTGTTCGTGCCAAAAGAAAGAAAGGGAAAACCGAAAAGGTCCCAGAAGAGCACAATGAAAAAGAAATTAATCAGACTGCTTCCGGAATGATATACTGTCAAATCCTCATTAGTCGGGTTCTCGGAGAAAATTAAGGAAAGATCACCGACAAGGACACGATTGGGACCGTATGGAAATGAAAGGCAAGGAAGAACTAGAAAAAAAGGGCAAAAAAAAAGATCAATTTGGATTAAAAGTCGAAAACAACTAAAATCAATCGCAACTGGAGGAAACAACTTCCTGTCTTCGTGTCTTTAACAATAAATATACGAGTAGTCTCTGTCACATTTGAATTACTCAGCACTATTTACACGACGACTGCAGACTGTGTAAATCAAGATCATATTGCACAGAACGTGCAGTCTGATCTTGGATCTACACTATCCAAGAAGCACAGAAATGTTACGGACAAAATGGTTTGGGGGTCATGATGACGGGGTCTTTTCTGAGGATCATATTTGTTAACTCTAGTTATAAAAGAAGAAATCTAACGATTAAATTACCAAGATGTATCCATGAATAAATGAAGGACCTAGTCCCGGTAACTTATAGTCAGTCAGGGTAGGGCCAGAGATGGCTGGGTGCTAAGTTTCCGTCGGCCACGTCCATGGCTTAAAATTTAAGGTTTTTAGAGCTTGAAAGCCGGCTCTTTCTACACTTAAAGGTGGGTATTTAAAATTTTTACATCTCACCAAATTAAAAAAAAAATATATATCACGGAAATTCATATAATAAAACAATACAAATCATCAACAGTCAAAATTCATAAAATTACGAAAAAAAAATTTTTGATGGTATTCCCTTAAAAGGCTACGTAGCCTCTTAAGGTATTTTTAGATTTCGCGCCAAAAATCAATAAAGCATTGTGGGAATGTCAAGTGACTAACACGTGACTCATAACGCTTAAATTCCCTATCATAACAAACATGTAATAATTATTTTCCATAATGTCTTCTTCGGACGCTATGTTTGAAGCTTCTTCTGTGAATTAATGTAGGTAAATGAGCGAATTGATCATCCAAAAATAGAACGTGTCTCCCGTTGGTGTCAACCTGAGCTGTAGTAAATCTGTAATTTCTCGTGTTGTCGGACGGTTTTCGAGTACTGGGGTTTTATGAATGAAAATTAAAAGGCTTTGGTAGTATAAGGATGATTTTTTTTGCATTTTTGTAATCTGAAGGGCCACCTTTAAAGAATTGGCGAAAGTCTCTGCATCTGAGTTCATGTATTCCTCACCTTTTACGATGAATCTATACAGCCAGAGAGTAGGCTAATCAAACGCTGTTAAAACTTGATAGTATGTAGAATCTAGTCTGCTGTGTAAAAATGATAAAACATCGACACAAGGTGTATGGTATAAAGAAACCCAAGGGATATGTGTTCGATTCAAAACCGGAAACTTTGGTTGTGATGTCCATGATAGCCTTCAAAGTTTGAAATGTGTTTTATATCCGTCGTTATCTGAGCAACCATGCAACCGTCATGAGCAACCCTTGGCATGAAGATACAAGACTAGTAATAGTTTCATAAAATAATGATGAAATAAGTAAAAAAAGAATGGATGAAAACGAGTTAAAAGATGGTAGATCTATTTGTTGTTTTCGGTGATAGATCGAAATTTATATCATCGAGTGAATATCATAGATAATATCTTCACGGGTGGCGCAGCCATTAGTGAAAATATTACTGATGGTGTTCACGAGATGAAACAAATTTCGATCTTTCACTAAAAAAAGACAAATATTCTATTTATCCCATGCTCTAATCCCTTTCTAGGAGGAACCTTATCAAAATCCAGTACAGTTCTTTTCAGTTACCCGTGGCGTACCCCCTCTCGCATAACAACGCATTACAATATTACGTCAAGCGTGAGAAATTTAAGGTATATGACGTCATATTTCCATCTGGTTGTGAGTCTTTCAATTTTACCTAGGTAGAATATAAAATAGAGTATAAAAATCGGTTTTTTCACTTGTCGTACCCGTGGAATATCGGAAGTATTTTTCACCGCTATTTCTCGATAAACTACCGGAAAGCATGAAATGAAGATGTATCTTTGAACTTCACTACGACTTTGAGCTAGTGGTAAAGCAGGCCGTTGATAAAACCGGTAGGACAGTAGGTAGCTCGCAGGACTTAAGACCAGAGGATGCCTGGTACGAGCCTCCAGCTTGGCCGGTTACCCTCAAGGGATCGATGATTATCATTGCGACAGGATTTATTCCCTTCTCACAGCTGATCATTGTTTCCTCGATGGTTATGCGGGAAAGGAGCCAGTTGCTTGGGAGGAACAATATTATTTATATAGTCAAGTAGCAGGAGATTTGGAAACTTGTTTACGGCTGTGGCGAATCGGTAGGGAAGTTTCTATCTTCTTTTGAAATTAATCAATTGCAAAACCTTAAGATGATAAATTCGTTGAACGGTCAGGTGGCAGGGGGACTTGAAAAGTTGCTCAAGGCTGTGGCAAACCATGTCGCCCCTAGCCATCTGACCTTATAACTAACAGTGATTATGGTGGGACACCCAAAAGAAATTAATTCCAGTATACCCCCTAAACCACGTTGTTCGGGTAGGAGCCTAATTTGTAAATATCTATATATCTAAATCAAAACATATATCCAATTAAAAACTATCTTCATCTGTATATTTAAATGCTAATGACGTTTTCTTAATTGCTAAGGAAAAACTTCTCTGACATACTTAACCAAATGGTTTAGCCAATCAGAAATTAGTTTACTTCGTACATTTACAATTAGAATGAAATTTGAATGTTTAGTGAATACGGTCCCTGGCTTTTAACCCCTTACAACATAATGACGCATTTTAGCGACCCTAAGGAAGAGGCCTTTTGAAAACATTGTGGGAAAAGGAGAAAATGTTGGTAATCAGCATTTTCTCCTTTTCCCACAAAGTTTTCTAACTTATCAAAGAAAAATTGCGTCCTTTGAGCCACTATAAAATTGTCGTCTGCAAATGCTTTCAATTTGAATAGGTCTAAAATTTTGCCACGTGGTAAAGGGGTTAAGCGACTGAGAAAAAGCGAAATAGTAACAAATGAAAGAAACTGCTCGGTGATCATAGCGACAACTTTATTCGAGTGTAACCATCGTTTGAACATTCGTCTTCTCAGAAGGCGTCAGAAAGCGTGTAAAAGTAACCGATTTTTCTGCTACATTTCAATATTTGGTCTAAAAGTATGGATATCTTCATGTAGTTCAAGGGAACGGCTAAGTTCTATTGGACAGAATGCTGTCAAAGCAGTGAAATAATGTAAGAGATGGGCTTGTAAATCTTCCAATGCATTTTTTCTTCGCACCTTTTTTTCAATCTTGTGTTTATGATTTGAGTTTGGGAGTTATTAAAGTTAACTTTAAAGAAGAGGTTGGGGAAAAGTGATACTTTCGGAAAAAGAGGTATTTTATCCTATTTTTCTTCACTCGGTTTTTATTTTCATTGAATAAAACGAAATTAATCTGAAGCACTTAAAGACTTCAAGGCACTGATTAATCTTTTCAGCACAAGATTATGTTAAACCTGAAAGGTGGATATTTAGAATTTTCACATCACACCAAATTAAAAAATATATATATCACCGAAATTTATATGGAAAAACAATACAAATCATCAATACTTAAGAATCATAAAATTACAAGGAAAAAAAATTGATGGTATTCCCTTAAAAGGCTACGTAGCCTCTTAAGCTATTTTTAGATTTCGCGCCAAAAATAAAAAGAAGCATTGTGGGAATGTTGAGTGACTGGCACGTGACTAATAACGCTTAAATTCCATAACATAACAAATATGCAATTATTTTTCATAATATCTTCTTCGGACGCTATGTATGAAGCTTCGTCTGTATATTTCCAGTATGTAAATGAGCGAGTTGCTCATGTAAAAATAGAACGTGTTTCCCGTCGGCGTCAACCTGGGCCGTAGTAAATCTCTAATTTCTCTTGTTGTCGGATGGGTTTCGACTACTGGGGTTTTATGAATGAAAATAGTAAGACTTTGGAAGTATAAGGATGCTCTTTTTGAATTTTTGTAAAATTTTAGTCTCAAAATCTGAAGGTCCACCTTTAAGATTGCTAAACAAAAGAGTAGAGAAACGCAATACTGATAGAAAAGAGATATTTGTTTCATCTTCTATTGGTGGCTTTCTTTCAGAGATGTTCATGAAAGGAATTTGAAGCAATTCAAGGAGCTGATTAAGTACCTTGGCAAGAAATATTAACATTTGAAACATTAATATTCAAATATAAAAATTTGAGTATGGGGAAGAGAGAGAGAGAGAGAGAGAGAGAGAGAGAGAGATTCTTTTTACGTCGGCTTTTTCCAACGTTTACCTTTACATGGATTTTGTTCTTTTATTTTATGAAAACATTCTTTCACAAAGTGTTCAGTTAATTAAACTTTGGCTGTAAAATTCTGCTTTTTTTCTTAAGCACACGTTTTGTTTTCTTCATTATTTCACACTGACACAGAATATGTGTGTGAAATAGTCATTGATGTATCTTAACCCTTCAGGACACAACCCCGAGTGTTGATGACTTTGTGGCAGAAGGCATTTGAAAATACTGTTGAATGTGAAAGTAACAGAACCTCTGATTGGCTAAACCATATGGTTTAGCCAATCAGAAGTTCTGTGACTTTCACACTGACATAGGATATGTGTGTGAAATAGTCACTGATATAATTATCTTAAACCTTCAGCACACAACCTCGAGTGTTGATGACTTTGGGACAGAAGGCATTTGAAAATACTGTTGAATGTGAAAGTAACAGAAGCTCTGATTGGCTAAACTATATGGTTTAGCCAATCAGAAGTTCTGTGATTTTCACACTGACAAAGAATATGCGTGTGAAATAGTCACTGATATAATTATCTTAACCCTTCAGCGCTCTATCCCAAGTTTTGATGACTTTGTGGCAGAAGGCTTTTGAAAATACTGTTGGGAAACGAGAAAGTACCACTAAACGATTTAATTGTCAATACACAAAAATCTAAATGTAAGGCATCGGATAATTGAAAACAGCTACATGTAATTCTCATAGCTTATAATTACCTCTTCCAGAACTTGATATCTTCAATATTTCTAATAATTACATTAACGAGAAACGTTTTTTTTTCTGTTTTATTTTTTCTAAATTATTGCTATATGGAAGTCAGACCAAGAATTATCAATAGCAGAACAGAAGTATTTATTAACCCTTATCCTGCTAAAGAACAAAAATTAAATTTTCAAATCGATATCAATAACCCAAATATTGCTGTTTTAAAGTTATGTTTTGGGGAATAATATCTTCTTATCGGACAGTGTAGATCAAAGATCAGACTTCACGTTCTGTACAGTCTGATCTTGATCTGCACTGTCCGCCAAAGGTTAGCGAGTCGCGCTTAGCAGCTAAAGGGTTAATAAAAAAGTGTGCCTTGGGGTTTAAACGTGAATATAGGTTAAAACAAACCAGCACGTGAAACAATCATTTGGACGTTTGATCAACGTAGATAACGTCCTTAGAACAATTAACCTGATCAATATTAATGTATTACAAGATTCGGTTCTATTTATATGTTTGGATTTATATTAGTCAGTGATCTTACTAAAGCACTGACTTCATTATAAGTAACAAGCCTAATACTAAATGCAATTTTTTTTTTCAAATCAGTCACGTGATCCTGATATCTAATATACAAAACGAATGAGTTATTTGCTCGTGCATGCTGTTTCACAAATGGGAGCCGCTGTATCACAGTTTGAATGGACGACGGATTTTTTTTTTCCTTTCCGTTATCAAGTGGAGCGCTGGATGGACGGGATGTAGTCCTTCAGTCATGGCTGTTTGCCTGATTGAGGGAGTCTAGCTCTCTGTCCGGCACTTCACACAATTTCTACATGTTCGACACTTTTTTATCAGCATTTTTCTACCCAGTAGACAAGTGCATGTTTGGTGACGACGGATAAACTTTATTACACGTGGAACGTATTTAGGGCTTTGCAGAGAGCAATACGTACTGATATATACAAGAGTATCATTTTTACCGTCGTGCTCTAAATTCTGTTGATTTTTCATTTTTATTACTTTTGTATTTTCATTGACTATGTACAGCTATGTACTTGTCGCAAAATAAAATTTCTTCTGTTCTGTTGTATACAGAGAGGTATCTAAGTATTCATCATCTAATCATACTTTGAAAAAAGAACAATGATATTTATGAAATAAGTTGGAATTTGTATAAGTTTTCATACAATTCCAAAACGATCATTCCATTATTTAATCGCCAAATTTACACCTTCATAGCAAGAGCAACCAACCCGTTTTTCACTTTTTCCAAGAAAATTATTTTGTTTGGTATTCATTAGAGTATTACATGAAACTTTAATTAACGAAAAAAAAAAATCTTCATACACCCTTTAATTTAACTGATCGCTGAATATAAAAATTCTTAAAAATATGCACAAGCAACTTGAGAGAAATTTGCATGTCTGGTATATACTTTAAGGTACCGAGAAGAAGCGCCAGAATTCTTTGTACACCATATTTATATCTGTTGTAACGCAATGACAATATTAGTTGCACGGTAAGGTGGCAGGGGACTTGAAAATTTGTTCAAAGCTGTGGTGAATCATGTCGCCTCAAGGCTCGGTCGACATGATTCACTACAGCCGTTAAATAAACCTGACTCTACAACAAATTTATTTATACAGCAAAGTTTTACCATTCCAACGTATCTTAAGCGATTTTTACCTGTTTTGGGTTTAAAAAAATGAGTACGCTGACGAAGAAAAATTCCCTTCTGAGTGCCCCAATTCAATGAAAACTGACGTCATTGTTAACTGACGTCATTGAAACCTTGGTAAAACTTGCAGTTTGGCGCATAACCTTGATTTTAATCTTGATCGACTCCATCATTTTAGATGTTGTGTTAACAGTGCAGTCATGTTAACGAGGCTCCCGAAGGGGAAACTGTTTTTACGTTGGTTTTGCCATGCAGCGTACATGATATATACTGGTATATTCGGGGCATATTAACTAATCAGATCAGGAGAAATTTCTTTGAGGTATGGTAAATAGCAATGTCACGTTGCAATTAAAGATCATTTTAATCGAAAACAGAAAGAAAGGAAAATGAATAAATAAAAACTGGATAAGTAGGTAATTTCTTTTTAAGGATGGCGGTTTAATACTATGACATAACATAACAAGACGTCACCCTACCATATTTGGGACAGTATCTGATACTGTCAGGCATGGATCTGTTTCTTGTATTTTTATTACACGTGCGTTGCATATACTTACGCTAGAAATTCGATAATATGAAATTCCTAATAACACAGTGACAGTGGTTTGTGGTTCGGACATAAGTTTAAGTTTAGACTTCTACACTATCACAAATCTCTATGATAAAAATGTGAAGCGGTATAGAGAACATATAAATTCATTTACACAGTTCATTTATATAACAAATTGATCTGAACTCTGTAATTGCACCATAAAAGATCTGGAAATGTTCTTTGTGACATGTTCTTTGTGACAAGTATTGTTATACAAACAGAAGAATCCATGATAAATAATTGTTCGCCTCTGACATAACATGAATCACTGTTTTGTAAAACATCGATTCTAGTTAAACTCTCTACCAGACAAAAAAAGATGTTTAGACGTGTTCAAGGTAACCGTTACCCTGCAAATTAACTAAAATTAAATTTTCAATTCGACGATAAAACCCCAAATATTACTATTTTATAGGTATGTTTTGGGGAATAATATCAGTCTGATCTTGATCTACGTCGTCCGCTAGAGGTCAGGGAGTCACGCTTACCGTCCTAAGGATTAAAAGAATTTGCAAACGCTTCATTCAATGTAGCTCAAATGAAATAATTCGTTTTTCAAATGGTGGAAAAGTATTGATGGGAAAAGACAAAAAAAATGTTGATAACAAGCATTTTCTCTTTTTCCAACAGTGATTGAAAGATATTTTCCCCGTTAACACAAGATCGTTCGGTAGAGGGTGTAGCCATTATCAAATAATCAGTTTTTTTTCAACCCATACAATAACACTCAGTTAGAAGAGAACTTCAAAATTATACAAAAATCATCTTATAACACGGTGAAAAAAAATCTTAAAACTACAAATTAATTTTCGAATGGTCACCATATTGAAATATTATTGATACTTTGTATGTTAGGTTTTGCCGATATTTATCTATCGCCGAGATGAATAGATGATATTTGTTTATTCAATGTTGATTATTTCACGAGTGGCGCTGCCACGAGTGAAAATATTGCCGATGATGTTCACGAGATGAAATAAATTTCCCTCTTAAGCTGAAAGCAACAAATATTCTATTTCTTTCATGTTTTTTATCCTGTCTTGGTGGAACGTAATCAAAATTCAGTACAATTCTTTTCGGTTATTCTCCGTGGCGTACCCCCTCCGCGTAGCAACGCATTACAATATTACATCAAGCCCGAGAAATGTAAGGTAAATTACGTCATATTTCCATCTGGTTGTGAAGCTCGCACATTTTACCTAGGTAACAAATGCGCGGGAACAACTGTTCCTGCCTTCAATTAAAGAGTTAGAATATAAATATCGGTATTTTCGCTGGGCGTAACCATGAAATATCGAAAAATAGTTCATCGATATTTCTGGATTACCTGCTAGAAGGCATGAAATAAAAAAGTCCTTTGATATGATGTCAAAATGTTGTTTCTCGTGGGAGATTAATACACACATTCTAATTGAAAAAAAAAATCTGCCAAGGATACGTAAATGCATGTTATAATTGTGAATATTAGTACTATTTCTTCCTTTTAGATGATTTACAGGTATAGTTATTTTCTTAAATTTTATATATATATTTTCTCTCTTTCCAGAAAAATGAACGCATGGACGATGGTACATACTCTACAACTATATCGAAACAATGAAGAGTTAACACATGTTTACAGTTCTATGGTATAAAACAAACATGCAATGAAAAGTAACTGTAAGAAGTCAACGAGCGACAATGTCTTTATTGACGAAAAAATAGCAACAGTATGTGACAAACAACAAGTATGTAACAAAGCGAAATGTCTTAGGTAATTTAGGACGTTACCTGAGCACCAAAGGGAAACATTATACACAAGGTTGGAAAAGGGTAACAATAACGCAAAAGCAGAAGCATTAGACGCAAAAGTAGAAAAGTGTAACCAGAACGCCAAAGCATAAACATAATACACAAGGAAGGAAAGGCGTCATAAGGACATGAAAGCAGGAACATTGTACACAAGGGTGAAAAAAAAATAACCAAAACACCGATTAAAAAATGTGCACTAGGTCAGAAAAACGTTTACCAGAAAACCAATGCAGAAAGTTTGTATACACCGATTGGAAGGCGTAATCTGAACACCAAAGCAGAAGCATTGTAACCAAGGGTGGAAAAACTTTAAGCGGAGGGATTTAATATAGGAATGCAAGACAGAACGAAGGACATTTTCCAATGACATAACCAATTTACAAAATCGTATACTACAATGGTCATACGCTACAAAGGATAAAATTAAAGTGATCTACTTTTTCCTGCGGACATTAACAAAGAGTATCCATGGTGATTCTACTACCGGAAATGAAAGCCCGGACTACTTTGCGAGGTTACCTGATACGGCTTTTTGATAACCGCTACAGAAAAGGTAAGGAATTTCATTTATCTCTTAACAATTACCACACAATCCCTACTTTTGACGACCATGAGAAAGAAGCCTATAGAAAACATTGTGGGAAAAGGAGAAAATGCTGGTTACCACCAGCATTTTCTCCTTTTCCCACAATGTTTTCAACCATCTCATTTTTCCTAAGCAAATTTTAACTTGACGTCTGCAAGTGCCCAATTTGATCGAATCTAGATCGATGATTTTTTTTTTCAGTCCTCTTTATTCAGGTTCGTTAAAACAAGGGATTGTTTTGTAAACGGTTACAAAAACGAAAATTTGCTGACTAATATAATTTCCCAACTGGAAAAAAAACAACGAGCAAATGAACCTCCAAAACAGAGACGTCATTTTAATCATGTTCAAATATTCCGAGATTTCCCACCGGGTTCTTTAATAAGATCAAATTTTCCAACTAACTGAAAATTCTTATCGCTTATTTACATAATCATCCGGGCCAAATTTCGCTCTGTCAATACAGATTTTGAACTCTTTACCAAACGACAAATTTAAAGACTGGTCCAAATTGAAAGCATTTGCAGACGACAAAATAAATGTGACTGAAAAATGGAAATTTGATCTGGGAAGGGTGGAAAACATTGTGGGAAAAAAGACAAAATGCTGGTTACCAGCATTTTCTCCTTTTCCCGCAATGTTTTCAAAATGCTTCTATCTCAGGGTCGTAAAAACAAGGGATTGTTTGGTAAAGGGTTAAATAAAACAATTTGGAAGAGATTAAAACACGCAATTCATGCTCAAAACATCGTTCTTGGGTACTAGGCTGGCGCATTGACAAGCCTTGCCAAAGGAAACCGAGTTTGACCTTCACCTTAAGATTACAATGCCGTAACTACTAAGCTAAAGGGTTGCCTCACAGCCTCCCTAACATCGACTGATTGGTTGATTGATTGAGTCATTGATTAATTGATTTAGTGATTGATATGTTGGTTGGTTGTTGGGTAGTTGGTTGGTTGGTTGGTTGGTCGATTGGTTGGGTAAATGGGTAGGTGTGTGGTTGGTTGGTTAAATTGGTTGGTAAGATGGTTGGTTGATTAGTTGAGGTGTGGACGAGTTGAACGATTGATTGATTGATTCATTTAATGATTGATTGATCGATCGATCGATAAATTTATTTGGTGAGGCGTGGATGAGTTGATTGTTTTATTAATCGATCAATCTATTGGTCGGTCGGTCGGTCGGTTGGTCGAACGAACGAACGAACGA
Source organism: Tridacna crocea (assembly GCA_943736015.1). Classification (NCBI taxonomy): domain Eukaryota; kingdom Metazoa; phylum Mollusca; class Bivalvia; order Cardiida; family Cardiidae; genus Tridacna; species Tridacna crocea. The sequence goes on along the minus strand of OX031057.1, from coordinate 67,922,551 downwards.
AAGAACGAACGAACGATCGAACGAACGATCGAACGAACGATCGATCAATTGAATGGACGATATTTACTTCGCTTTTAGCATAATTCCAGTCATATCATGGCACAAGTTATTTATTCCCGTCTCTGCAAGATTTCACTAGTCTACGATTTATCAAAGAATACTCATTAAAAATCCAAGCATTTGAGCAAGCATCGAACCTGAGATCTCGTTATTTCGAATCATACATCTTGATCACTGATACTCGTACGAACCCTGAATCGTCCAGTTAGTTCTATTCTATTCTGATCAAAGTAACCGAATATATTTTCTTTCTTTTCTCTTTTCCAGAAAATTACCATAATCAATATGCTACATGTCTGTCTAATCTATTCATCATAGTTTCTCGTTTAAATACACTGTGGCGTGTATATAATAGCATTAGGGATTTAGCTATGGGTCGATCTCGACTTCTCGTCTTTCAAAACTGATGTAAATGAGCATAATTTTACATTTTGGTTGTTATGCGGGACTTACAGACCTATTGCGGCCAGTGTAGATCAAGATCAGACTGCACAGAACGTGCAGTCTGATCTTGATCTACACTGTCCGATAAGGAGATATTTTTTTTCTGAATAAAACAAGTTTGAAATAATTTTGGTCTGGTTTTTTACAATTGGCTGGAAAGTCTTATTTAACTCATTAAGCGAGATAGGGGTTTAAAAGGGCGTATACAATTTTTTCAATCAAACAAAATTATCGAAATTTTACCAAATGTTTCCGAGTTTTAATCGGACCTTGAGATGAAAAGGCGTTTGAAAACATTGATGGAAAAGGAAAAATGCTGTGTGCTGATGACCAGCATTTTCTCCTTTTCCGAAGTTTTCTACCCTTTCTGATAGAAATCCCACCATTTTAAACCGTCGGGACTGTTTGCGCATGTAATGTTCTTCGAAGATTTGACCTATCTGCTATGGCGCATCACTCCCTCCAATATTGGGGGAGGGGGGATAGGGGGTTGGGGTTGTAGTAATGGGCGCTATGAAGTAGCAATGGAGAAAACGGCTTTTATCAATACCTTTGAGGAGAAATCAGGCCTTTTTCAGCTTCAGATTTCTCTATACTGCTGATTGTAACTGAATGAATCGTACCAGGTAGCGTTTTATTGAGTTTGAAATTCAAAGTAATGGTTGTCGCGTAGAAAAGTAGTCCGATTCAGGATACAGGATGCCTAAATTAGATAGATGAGTACTTGTAGAATGCCATCCATCTTCGCAAGCCAAGGCTGACGATTCACTACGCTACTCTACCCTTGGCGGATCGAGCTTGATTTTTACATTCCCCCGATACGCTTTTTCATTGGATGCAGCCAGCTCTAGCTGCAACGAATGAAATCGCTCGTATCATTTCATCTTTGATAAAAATAGAACAAGGTCGCTACCTTTCTACAGAAGGTAAACATGGAAATCCACGTGGATGTCTGCTCATCGTTTCATGTGTATTCGTAAGCGGTTTGTAAAACGATATTTCTTTTGCTTTTAGAAATATGATTTAAAGGGGGGGGGGCTAATAACCAGCATCCAATAAAGGGCGCATCGCAGTAATCTCGAAATCGGGCTCAATCAGCAAAGGTAAGATCCACGTAGTGATCGTAAACTTGGTTCGCGAAGATAAATGCCATCTAGCGGGAGATAATGAAACAGTCGGTGCACTGTATCGCAACTTCGCAGCTTGTATTTCAAGCAATATCGAAGAAGGATATATATCACGCTCTGAGAAAAAAAGAGGTTTACTGCATGTCCGTGCTTGATTCTAAGCAATTCATCACATAATAATGGATCAATAAAAATCTATTTTCTCCAACAACCGATTTGATCATGAGACAGAATGGTCCTTGGACATGCAGACAATTTAGCACACGGACTGCGCAGGCTGACGTGGGTCGATACTTTTTCCAGATGCATTACATCTTACCATACGAAATAAGTGAAATGAGATTTTCAGGTCATTAATAGGAACCCAAATTATGCTATTTCTAAGGCATTTTTGGAAAGAAAAAAAAAAAAAATATCTCCATATCAGACAGTGTAGATCAAAGATCAGACTGCACGTTCTGTGCAGTCTGATCTTGATCTACACTGTCCGCAAAAGGTCAGCAAGTCGCGCCTAGTAGCTAAAGGATTATGTCCCCTTTTCACAGCGCACGGCTCTTTTTAATATAGCGTTATGCATAACTTCGTCTAATCATGGTCTTTAGTGTCTTTGATCAAAAGATGTTAGCCTAATTAACTGTATTAGTAACTGATAAGTAATCAATATTTTTTTCCATAATTTTAAGATACTGTACATATGCTCCGTTTCACTCATTTTTTATCCGTTTCATCTTTATTTTATTGAAAGTACAACTATTCTTTTATCTTCATGCAAAATGTTGCCCCTGTCGATTGCAAGTTTACACAGATTATGCATTTCATTTCACTGTTGTCGTTTCCGGTTATAAATCCAGCACAAATCCATCGAGTTTCTCCATCCCCAACACTATTGGTAAGTCATGTGTGTTTACACAGCTTACTAAATTCTGAACCATTCTACACACTATGAAGTTTAACAGCTTTTTTCTCCACGGCTGTAAGAATGTATACATGTATATCTGAGACTTTTGGTGCTTTTCTTTTACCCCCCACCCTTCTCTCTCTCTCTCTCTCTCTCTCTCTCTCTCTCTCTCTCTCTCTCTCCCTCCCTCTCTCTCTGTGCTAGACGATATATTTACATAACCCTTTCCCAAACGGCAAATTTTGGACCAGACCAAATTGAAAGCATTTTGCTGATGACAAATTAACAGTTGCTAAAAAGATGATTTTTCTATGTGATAGGGTAGAAAACATCGTGGGAAAAGGAGAAAATGCTGGCTACCAGCATTTTCTCCTTTTCTTACAATGTTTTCAAAAGGCTTCTATTTCTGACCCGTAAAAACCAGGGATTGTTTGGGAAAGGGATAAAAGACGGATCAGAAGAAAGGTTTTTGAAACGTGTTCTCCTTAAAATAGGCGAATAGCGGCATAGTGGGTGTAACAGAAATGGATACTTGAAATTGTGAATAATTATGGCTAGTAAGAAGGCTTGATGGCTCTCTGACTGGATGGATGGACGGATTGGTGGGCTGGTGGGAGGTGGGTTGGGGTGCATGGATAGATGGATGGATGTATGTATATGTAAAAGAGTCGGAGGGTGGACGGACAGGATGGACTAACAGAAGCACGGTTCCCTGGCTTTTTTATGTTTGTAACAATGTATGAATGTTATGATCATCTAAGAAAAAAATCGAGACGACAATACATCGTTTCCTAAATTTCGTAGACCGGGGTTTTCTCCCCAATCCTAATAAAAAATAAAGCACGAAGTTCGTAATAAAAAGACACTTACGGTGGAAATGTATTATCTTTTTTCATTTTATTTCATGGTCCAACCATTTTTTTTCTGAGAACTTTCTTATGGTTATCATGGGACACATTGGAAAAAAACTAACAGAGATGATCGCCAACTGCCATTACACTATAAGCAAGTTCCCCGCTTCCCACTTTCTTTTGAATTGTAGTTTTTCGCGAATTAAGACTATTTAGGCCCAAGAGCCATATTCTGTGAAAAAAAGGGGCTTAGTACATCTGCAAAAAGATTCGACCCGTGTCAGCCTGCGCAGTTCGCGCAGGCTGACATGGGTTGAAACTTTTTGTCACTCATTATATTTCTGCATATCAAAGGACCGTTCTACCTAATGATTCAGCCGTTTATTAGAAAAAAAAACATTTCGCGGATCTATCATTATAATTGGCTTGCAACACGCGAAAGGGGGCATTCGGACATTTGCGTAAACTGTCGTCTCGGATCAGCCTGCGCAGTCCGCGCAGGCTTATCCGAAACGGCACTCTACGACTACATTAGATTTTGTGCTACAGTAGACTTGCGCAAAACAGGAAAATACATAAAAAGGGAAAATGTCGTTTCGGATTAGCCTGCGCGGACTGCACAGGCTGAGCCGAGACGACACTTCACGCAAACGTCCGAATGCCCCTTTTCGCTCATTGCATGCCATATGATATTCTGCTTGGGAGTCTTAATTGTATCACGTAGATGCATTAAACCCCCTTTTTGCCATAGCATGGCTAATTTACGTTTTAAACTTCTTTTTTTTTTTCAAATGAAAAAAGTTTATAGGTTTATTTCATGCTTTCCGGTAGGTTATCGAGAAACATCGGTGAAATATCTTTCCATATTTCATGGTTACGACCGGTGAAAATCCCGATATTTATTTTCTAGTTACCTACTTAAAATGCGCATGCCTCACAACCAGATTGAAATATGACGTCATTTACCTTACTTTTCTCTTGACGTAATATTGTAATGCGTTGCTTTGCGAAGGGGGTCCCCATAGGGAATAACTGAAAAGAACTGTACTGGAATTCGATAAAGTTCCTCCCAGAAACGGTTAAAAGCATGATATATATATATATATATATATATTTTTTTTTTTTTTTTTTTTTTTTCAAGATTGAAATTTAGTTCATCTCGTGAAAACTATCGGTTATATTTTCACCCGTAGCTGCACCACTGGTGAAAGTTTTGCCGATGATGCTCATTCGATGATATATATATATTTCGATTTGTTACCGAAAAAAACAAACAAATATCCTTTGTTTAAACCCGCATGGATTGCTACCGTAGGATAATTCGATACATACTGGAGAAGGGTCATCCCGCCTTGCGTGATCGAATTTTTCTTCCCCACGTTTTATGACAAGTTCATAAACTATCAGTCGCGGAAAGAACATCACAGGGTGTTATTTTCTCTGTCAAAATTAATAACCACTGTGAAACTAAATATCTCACGCAAGATATCTCTATTTTCTAAAGGGAATGACATCATTCTAAAGTAAACAGAAGTTGGTTGGAGTTTATACGCATGCGCACTGCCAAAATTGGATGCTTCTCTTACATGGAAGTATTGCGTTACAGCTGTTAGTGTCTTAGTCAAGCTATCTTGGTACAAAATATAAAATGATAGACACGAGTGTGTATGTGTCTAATATGAAAATTAAAGTAAGAACTGCTGCCAAAAGTAAACAAAGCGCGTGTAAAAATGTATTGACTATATTTTCAGTCGTACCATTTAAAAGTATAGAAATGAATGTGAAGATGACGACCTGCACTTGTACGTCTGGCACAGTGCTAGACATTGGTAGAGAATTAATTTCAAAACTAGGATAAAACCTGCCGTGTCGTTCTACCTTTTGTTAACTCTTTTGTCTGGTTTTAAAATTCAGTCTAGTTTTCTGCCATTTTCCATACTTTTGAATTGTATGATTTGAATCTAAATGCTTTTTAATACCTGCATTGGTTTGTTGACCGCTTTTGGGGGTGTTTAACCCTTTCCCAATAATCCATGGTTTTTACGACCCAGAGAAAGAAGTCTTCTGAAAACATTGTGGGAAAAGGAGAAAATGCTGGTAACCAGCATTTTCTCCTTTTCCCACAACGTTTTCTACTCTCCCAAAGTCAAATTTCAATTTTTGAGTCACGTTTATTTTGTCACATGAAAATCCTTTCAAATTGTACTAGTCTAAAATTTTGTCCTTAAGTAAAGAGTTGAGATAAGATTCAAAAGGACAGTTTTGTAGTTTTTTGCCAGCTTACCTGACAAGAGGTAAAAGCATTGCGACTTCTACTCGGCCAAACCAAACTGTTAAGCCAACATAAAATTTCGTTACTTCTGTGAACTGTACATTTGAAATTCTTACGAACAAGAAAGCTCGCAACAAATGCATGGCTGAAATGCAAACCTCTACTGGAGGAATTCGAACCCATGACAGGCAAATGTCCTCTTTTTCGAGGTTTAACCCATTACCACACGAGAAAATTTAGACTGGTCCAAATTGAAAGCATTTCCAGACGACAATAAAGGCGGCTGAAAAATTGAAATTTGTTCTGGGAAGGGTAGAAAACACTGCGGGAAAAGGAGAAAATGCTGGTTACCAGCATTTTCTCCTTTTCCCACAGTGTTTTCAAAAGGCTTCTTTTTCAGGGGCGTCAAAAGTAGGGATTGTGTGGTAATAGTTTAAAAGAACAATATATATAAGAGATATCTTTCCAAAGCAAATGTTGGGTATTGTATTTAAATCGGGACAAAGCCATGCATGAATGAGTGGTCTCCCGTACGTAAGTCCTTTTTGGACAACACATTGGATTAATTATTCTAGGGCCAAACCTGGACCATCTTCGCCAGCCAAGTTTATGATCACTACGAGGATCTTACCTTGGCGGATCGAGCTTGATTTTTATGTTCACCCGATACGCTTTTTCATTGGATGCAGCCAGCTCTAGCTGCAACGAATGAAATCGCTCGTAGCATTTCATCTTTGATAAAAATAGAACAAGGTCTCTACCTGTCGAATAGAAGGTAACACATGGAAACCCACGTGGATGTCTGCTTATCGATTCATGTGTATTCGTAAGCCGTTTGTAAAACGATATTTCATTTGCTTTTAGAAATATGATGTAAAGGGGGATAATAACCAGCATCTAATAGAGGGCGCATCGCAGGAATCTCGAAATCGGGCTCAATCAGCCAAGGTTAGATCCACGTAGTGATCGTAAACGTGGCTCGCGAAGATGAACCTGGACAAGCCCAATGAAAGTTTGTAAAAAATATATAGCTGAAATAAAAACCGCGTCGGGCGGTATTCGAACCTATGACGGGCAAATGTCCTCTTGTTCGAGGTTTAAAGGACCAACACTACGTACTATAATCACTGAGCCAAAGATATATATCTCTAACGAAGTATTTAAATAGGGACGAAGCCATTCATGGAATCCATGAACGAGTGGTCTCCTGTAACCCCGCCTCCTTAAAGCCATCGTTTATGGATGACTTAACCCTTTACCACATAATAACAACTTTTAACACCCCTAAAAGAGATAGCTTCTGAAAACATTGTGGGAAAAGGAGAAAATGCCCTATCAAAGAAAACTGATTTCATATGAACCACACTGAAACTGTCATCAGCAAATGCTTTCAGTTCGGAAAGGTCTAAAATCTTGTCGTGTGATAAAGGGTTAAAGCCTTGACGTCCTTTGTGGCAACAAATGGGATAAATGGGTCAATGGTCAATCTCGGACTAGCCCCTATCTTACGAACATGAAAGTTCGCAAAATTTGCAGACAGCGTTGAAATACAAACCGCATCTTGCAGGATTCAAACCGAGGACGGGAAAATGTCCTCTTGTTTGGTGTTTAAACATCTTCGTAAGCCAATTAAGGCTGACGATTCACTACGCTACTCTGCCCTTGGCGGATGCAGCTTGATTTTTACATTCCCCCGATACGCTTTTTCATTGGATGCAGCCAGCTTTAACTGCAACGAATGAAATCGCTCGTAGCATTTCATCTTTGATAAAAATAGAATAAGGTCGCTACCTTTCGAATAGAAGGTAAACATGGAAATCCACGTAGATGTCTGCTTATGGCTTCATGTGTATTCGTAAGCGGTTTGTAAAACGATATTTCATTGGCTTTTAGAAATATGATGAAAAGGGGCGTGGGGGGGGATTAATAACCAGCATCTAATAGAGGGCGCATCGTAGGAATCTCGAAATCGGGCTCAATCAGCCAAGGTAAGATCTACGTAGTGATCGTAACCTTGGCTCGCGAAGACGGTGTTTAAAAGACCAAAACCATAACCGCTGAGCCAAAGAGATATCCCTCCAACACAGTCGTTAGGTATAATATTTAAATCGGGACGAACCCAGGCATGAAGGAGTGGTCTCACATACAAGAATAAGAATTGGAATTTCAAATTAAAATGGTTCGCGGATACATACAACCAGGTTACAAGTCGAATCCTATACAGCTCTTTACCTAACGATCCCGGGTTTGAACTACCCTGTAAAAGATTGTTTTGTGGAAAAAGAAGCCAGTGATGATACTTTTTACACATCCACAGGCAAATCCCATAATTGGAACAACTCTGATTCTTTTGTCTGCAAATGCTCTTAATTTGACATGGAAAAAGTTTTGTCTTCTGTTTCGGGAGTGCCATTTTCTTTGCAGTTTCATAAGGATACTGCATCCACAAAGGCTCTCTCTATCTCTGTTTTCTATCTTCCCCTTTCTTCCACTTCCTCCCTCCTAAATCTCGCTGTCTCGGATAATTGATACCTGGAATTGTATATACAATTAACAGCTCTTTGTCCTAACTGCACTGTTATCTAATTCTATTGGATCTACAGTTATTTTTCTTATCAATGCAACAATATGCACAGTTGGGATAAAGCGTACAGTCACGTTTGTTATTTCATTTGCCCTTGTTGTATACTTACTATACCTGGGTGAAAATAAAACATATGTTCTGTTCTGTTCTGGCACAGAATTAAACACTGAGTAAGGGAAAAATCCCATGACTTTTTTCATTATCTTCTACAACTAAAAAAAAATCTGGTCATAACAAACTTGATAGTACACGAAGCAAATGGAACATGGTATACTAAGTACTTATATAAGAAAACAGCGCTTTATATCATTGAAGCACGCAATTTCAGCCACGTATCTATTACAGTCAATGTCTTTAACAGATAACAAAATGGTAGACGTGTACATAGTAAAGGCATTTGCAGACAACAAATCTATTGTTGGTATTGAGCTGAGACCTGTCTTTAACCCTTTACTCCATAGACACTCATTTCCACACATTGCTTGTAGGAGCCTTTAGAAAACATTGTGGCAAAAGGTGAAATTGCTCGTGACGAGCAATTTCACCTTTTGTCACATTGTTTTCTATGCTATCAAAAAGTGTCATTTACACATAAGAAACGGCTTCATCCATGCTGTTATTTAGGGTCAATTAGAGATGCCATAGGAATGCCTTATGGGGTAAAGGGTTAAAAAGGTAGAAAACGTTGTGAGAAAAGTAGAAAATGCTGGCTACCAGCATTTTTCTGCTTTTCTCACGACGTTGTCAGTAAAGGTCGTTTCTTTTCCTCAGTCGTAAAAAACAAAGGCTTGTTTGGTGAATGTCTTCTTTTTTTCGTACGACTAAGATGCATCATAGTGTCCCTGTATCGCCCAGCCCGAGACTTGAAAATAAGTGGTCGCAGGTTCGAATCCCAAGTTTGGTCAAATTCTGGCCATGGAAGAAATACAGTCATTCAAAAGGATTCAATTCTCTTTCACCGTTGAGCATGGTTCTAGGACAATTGCTCCCCCGGACAATAGCACCCTGAGGACAATCCCCCCGGACCATTGCCCCCCGGACAATTCCCAAGGAATTGTCCTAGGAGGCAATAGCCCAGGGGGAATTGTCCTCGGGGGGAAATAGTCAGGGGGGATTGTCCTCAGGCAATAGTCCCGGGGGGGCAGTGGTCCGGGGATAATTGTCCTCGGGGGGCAATAGTTCAGGGGAAATTGTCCTCGGTGGGCAATGGTCCGGGGGGGGACAATTGTCCGGGAGGAATTGTCCTCGGGGGGCAATAGTCTGGGGATAATTGTCCTCGGGGGGCAATAGTCCGGGGGGAATTGTCCTCGGGGGACAATTGTCCTGATACGGTTGAGCATCGTGTCGACGATGGTTATGTTAGAGTCCTTCCAGTAGCATGGGAAGAAGATTGTGCGAAGTACACTGAAACAAACTTCTATACGGCCACTTTTAAGCTGTAATTTCCCGTAGAGCTTTCCTCACGTGCTCTGCCTATAAAAGGGACAGCTTATTTTGTTTCATACTCTTGCAGAATGATAGACCGGTCTGATAACATACCTTCACCGAATTCTGAGGAGAATTCAATCATTTTTTATCACAGAAGAAATTTATTTGTCGTTCATTGAATTAACCCTGTAAATTGAAAAATCGGCTTTTTGAAAACTTAATGCTTGTTTTTTCTGATTACATTTTTTTCACAGGAACAAATGTTCATGTCTTTCGTATTGGTTACAAAAGTTTAGTATTTTATGCCTCTCTTTTTTTAAATTGTTTTGCTGGTAGACACCGTGCATGCGCAAACAACTAGTTTTCCTTTTTTTATTTAAAAAGAAAAAGAGAGTCCTTCCGTTGGCAAAATCGAGAATCGTTTTATCACAAATCTATGGTTGTCGTCCAGATATATGTCACAACTTGTTTCTGTTAAAATGTCTTTTACTAGCTCCAATTCATGGGAGAGTCATAAGTGGCCGTTTAGAAGTTCGTGTCGGTGTACTCGTATTTATAAGACACTCAATGAAATGGATACCTGCTCTGGCCTGCAACACGCGAAAAGGGGCATTCGGACATCTGCGTAAAGTGTCGTCTCGGATCAGCCTGCGCAGTCCGCGCAGGCTAATCCGAGACGGCACTGTCCGACTACATTATATTTTGTGCTACAGTAGACTTGCGTAAAACAGAAAATTACATAAAAACGGAAATGTCTGAATGGTGTTGCACTCCATATACGGTATATCACGTTGTTGTTACTTTCCATATTCTTGTATTCGATTCGAACAACGTCGGAAAATTTGATATAGCGTCAGACATGAGGTCGGGCAAAATGTCAAAATTTTATACGCAGCTCGAAGTAAATTTTACAAACACCAGTAAAGTTACAACAACATAATATTTCTTCATACCACAACGTTCAACGACAAAACTTTGCAATCATTGATATTTTATTCGAAAATGGTTAACAATATATAACAAACAATGCTGTAATAGCTGGTTACTTCATTTCTATTAATGGCCGATGAATATTGTAGCATAAGATTTTGACCAATCAAATCGCAGGCCCTTACGTCTGTTTCCTGCCCGTGAAATACCTCATTATACCATATTTGGCACCGCATTTGATACTAAGTGGGTACCGATTTTCTCTAAAGCCGGAAAATGTTCGGGTATAATTATGATAAAACTAATAATTTTGAAAAGGTCCTTCGAAAAGAAAAACGAAAAATCTCTTCTTTCCTCCCAGTGGTGTCCTTTCAACCTTCAAAACCGAAAACCAGTTTAAATTTTAGGAGCTGAACGCCTGGCTTAACTCATTACCAAACGACAATTATTTTAGACTTGTCCAAATCGAAAGCATTTGCAGACGACAAAATAAAAGTGACTGGAAATTTAGAATTTGTTTTGTGAAGAGTAGAAAACATTGTGGGAAAAGAAGAAAATGCTGGTTACCAGCATTTTCTTCTTTTCTCACACAATGTTTCCTTTCTGAGGGTCGCCAAAAGTAGGGATTGTGTGGTAATGGGTTAAGATACATTTGCAGACAATATACATAGAGTGCTGACAGCACAGAGAGGGCAATATGATCTTGGCCCAACACCTAAGACCAGTTTACAAAATAAACCTACTAAAACAGTATTGAACTAGCAATATTTTCGTTTCGTTAACAACGGAAAGCAGCACACAATAAAACAAGCCAGTGTCCATCCCACACACAGTATCACCTATCTCGTCTGTATAAGGTTTCCAGAACTGGTCATAAGGAGACAGAGAGAAATCGGTGAAATAATTTCCGTTTCTATTTTCTACTCCGGTGACATAATTTCATGACGTAATTTACCGAAGATCTTCATTTTACGGGTTTTCAAGACCTCTGCATTTTTCAGGCTTTAGTGGAAGTTTATGAGCCGTCTTTATGTTTGCAAGTGGTATCAGTTTCTCGTTTATTTTCCGGATTGCTGCGCCCATTATGTCTCAACAAACACATCTGCATTTTTTTTTCTTTCTTTTTAAGAATAACAGTTTCTCCACGATTTTTTAAAACTTTATTCCTTGTTTACCCGTTTTTGCCGCATGTGTTTCTCCTTATCAATCCTTTAGTACAACTACTACTTTTTTAAGCCAAACAAGAAGTCTTTAGTCTTTTTGCTTGTTTGTTTGTTTGTTTCTTTCTTTCTTTCTTTCTTTTCTTCGTTCCTTCTTTCTTTCTTTCTTTCCTTCTTTCTTTCTTTCTCTCTTTCTTTATTACTCTCTCTCTCTCTCTCTCTTCCTTTCTTTCTTTCTTTCTTTCTTTCTTTCTGTCTTTCTTTCTTTCTCTTTCTTTCTTTCTTTCTTTCTTTCTTTCTTTCTTTCTTTTCTTCGTTCTTTCTTTCTTTCATTCTTTCTTTCTTTCTTTCTTTCTCTCTCTCTCTCTGCCTTTCTTTCTTTCTTTCTTTCTCCCTCTCTTCCTTCCTTCCTTTCTTTCTTTCTTTCTTTCTTTCTTTCTTTCTTCCTTTCTTTCTTTCTGTCTATTTTTGCGCTTACTGTCTTTAATTCCTTCTTTCTTTTCTGTCTTTTCTTTCAACTGTCGACCGTTTATCGGACATTGAATGGTACTAAAATCGTTTTCACCAATTATTTTCGTAAAGCAGTCATTATGTTACGCCAAGTAACTCCTGAATATCTAAAACGATTCCGTAACAGAGACCTTTTAAGATCGCTGCTAAAAATGGACCCGGTACTACTCCGAATCTAATTTGGACACTGGTAGATATAATAGTCAAATCTGTTCAAAGCCAGAAGTTAAGGAATAACTGAAAAATGCTCGCTTAAGCCAAATGATTACCTAACTCGGATAATTTTCTTTTTTTGTTTTTCATGCACAAAAAAGAAGTAAAAAGATATCAGGGTTCGTATATATACCAACCGTTCTTAGCAATATTCTTAGTCGTATGCCGTAGAATGTGGTGTTTTATGACAAGTAAATGTATTTGAAGAATGGGAATAAGAAATTGTGCTATTCTTCGAGATATGTCTCAAATGAAGCCCATATTTTTTCTCTTCAACAAAACATTTTCATGCATTTTTCGGTAGGCAGCTTCTGGAGGTAAGTCGAATGCCGGTGTAATGCAGAGAAATGACCCCCCTTACAAAATGACCCCCGGGTCATTTTACTACGTAGAGGAATGACCCGGGTCATTATTCTACGTAGAGAAATGACACAGACCGTAGAAAAAGGACCCCCTCTAATGGTAGTAGTAGTAGTATCAGCATCAGCAGCAACAACAATGCCGCAACGAAAAAAAAAGGGGGGTCATTTCTCTACGGAGGTCCTTTCTCTTCATGAGGAGGCCATTTTACTACAGCTAGAGGGGATCCTTTTTCTACGGTCTGGTGTCATTTCTCTACGTAGAATAATGACCCGGGTCATTCCTCTACGTAGTAAAATGACCCGGGGTCATTTTGTTAGGGGGGTCATTTCTCTGCATTACACCGGCAAGCAACATCATGACGTCATCTTCTCACGCGATTCATCGGAATCGTCGAGATGCTTGAGGGTACAATCGAAAGGCGTCGCTGATATTTTGGTCTTTTAAGACAGGCTGGTTGCTTCACAAAGGTGACCACTATGCCTTGCAACAGATCTAACTATATTTTTGTAGCTAAAATCGGTTCGACCGTAAAGTTCCTGTGTTTCCGTACTAAACACACAAAAAAAAGTTCAGAATTTGCACAAGAAGACAAAACTGTCAACAAGACCTGGCGCAAGAAGACAAATTGTCAGGAGGACCCGAAGCAAAAAGACCTTTTGAAATATTTATGACCATTGGATGCTTTCCATTGAATTGCGTAGACTTTGTTTCCGGTTTGGCCATTGTCGGGTTCCCAAATCACTATCAATTATGACAAAAATGTCTGCGAGCTATTTCCGTTGCTTTTATATGCCCCAATGACATAACTGACCCAAAACTCTTGCCTATCTTGTTTTTTTTGTTTTTTTCTTTTGCTTTTTCGGACAGTGTAGATCAAGATCAGACTGCATAAAATGTGCAGTCTGATCTTTGATCTACACTGTCCGTAATTTTGTGTGTCATGGTTACAAAGAAAACATTCAAACTGCATTGTCTGTGTAATTAAATATTAATTGCAAATATACGTTTAATTTTTGAAGCACTACAGAAGTAAAATACAAAGCGCAAATGTAACATATAACCTAAAGGGTAAGTCAAGATCAGTCAGTAAAAACACGTGTAGTCTGATCCCAAATCTACACTTTTCGATATCTGGAATATCTGATATTCTGACCAACAGAGCTTTAATCTTGCAATATCTTGGTATTCCTTTTACTGATTTAAAATATTTATCTAGTCTGCATAAAGTCAGCTTTTTAATTTCTATAAGAGGACACAATTTTAGATATGTTCAAGTTGAAACCATTCGCAAACGATAAACCATTATCTATTATTGTCCCAAAATGAATTGTGTCTTTTATATGAGAGAAAAGACACATTGGGAGAAAATGCTGGTTACCAGTATTTTTCCCCAGTTGCCCACAATGTTTACAAAAAAGAACTTCTTATTAAGGACCAGTATCCCTTTCAGGGCCAAAAGCTAACTGCATAGATCAAGATCAGACTGCACATTCTGTGTAGTCTGATCTCGAATCCATGCCGTCAGCTTGTTTAGTCAAGTCTATAACAAACTCTTTCTAAGTTTCACTGGATTGATTATTCAGCTCAGCGTTAGACACAGGTCGATTTTGTACATATATCGCCGGTTTACTTCGAAAATTCCGTAACCACAGCTTGTTTCAAGCTGTAGTTACGAAGTTTTCGAGGTAAACCGACGATGTTCAGCTGGAGAGATGACTGAAGAGTTAACCTTTGCGGACAGTAAAGACATGCACATTATGTGCAGTCTGATCTTAATCTACACTGTCCGCAAAAGGTCCTTCAGTCACGATTGGCAACCAAGGGGTTACAAATTGGGTTTGAAACTCAGGTTCGTTTGGTAAAGGGTGGAAGTTTGAAATTCTAAGTAAGACAGGGACGCTAATGAGGGATGTCATAATTCAAGTTCGTTTTCTCGAGGACAATTAAAATTGGATTGTCTGTGGTTCTTGACTGAGATCCTCCTTTTTTTAACAAAAAGAAAAACTGAAAAAGAAAATGGAATTGTTTAATGGTGCTAAGTCAGTCTCTCTGTCTATCTCATTCTCACTGTGTCTGTCTCTCAATATTTCTCTCTCTCTCTCTCTCTCTCTCTCTCTCTCTCTCGATCCATCTTTGCCAAGCCCGAGAACTCAGTTAGAATCGCTCAGGGCTTGAAACCAAAATGCATTCGGTTCGTATTCACCAATGATTCTAAGAACATTCCCAGTCTTATTCTACAACGTATTCTATATTTGTCAGTAATGCAACTCCTGATTCAGTTTAGCCAATCAGAAGTTGCGTTACTTACAAATTTAGAAAAAAAAAATGGTATATCGGAACTCAGTTAGTTTCGATACCCACCTATGAACCACTGAGAATCTTTTTTCTTGGATTCGATTTGCCTTTAACATTTTCTCATGATAAAGATAAGAAGTGTCATTTACATGCTTCACAAAAATCAGGCCATATTTGCCTATATTTCTGGTGACTTATCTTACTTCTGTATGATAAAAGTAGAGCGAAATTGCCAACATAATTCCCACTGTCATTTTCCGCCTTGACGATTAAGTATTATTGAGACGACTTAACTACTTTCACGCGTAATTTGGTTTCTCGCATTAATTTGTCCATTATCGCAATCTTCTTACGCGGGAAAGTAGTTCTCGCCAATTACCCTAATGGTCTCGCTGCCTCTAAAAATCAAAGACAATGTCTCGTTTCTTTTCTCTTTGTTTTTTTTTCTCTGTCTGTCTCTCAAATTATTTTTCCTTCCATCTTTTTCTCCAACCCTGTATTTGTCCCTGTCTTTGTTTGGCTGTCTGTATGTCCTCTCGCCGCTGATTACTGCTTCGACGATTGTTATGTAGCACAGTAACCAGAATTTTTTTATGAGAAGTAACAGAAAAGGAACTGTAGGAAAACATGGATAGCTGCACTGGCCATCCCGATATGAGTAATGTTAAAGTAGGCGTAAAAAATATACAGTCAATCTATCGATCGATCGACCAACCAGTCAACCAATCAATCAATCAATCAATCAATCAATCAATCAACCAACCGACCAACCAATCAACATACAAACAAACAAACAAACAAACCAAACAACCAACCAGCCAACCAATCAATCACCCAATCTATCAACCAGCCAACCAACCTACCAACCAACCAAACCAACCAACTAACTAAACCAATCTATCTATCTATCTATCTATCTATCAAATAACCTTTCCTCAACACCCATATACTCCACTCAGTGATAGCAACCATACTAGTCAGACAACAGTAAACAGGTTTATGTCCCAAAATATCAAGAAGAACTTGGTGTCGTGGACTGTCAGTGACAGGTTTATAATCACATGTGTGCGGTACTTCCAGCAGGGCCCAAATTTAAATCTCAGTGGAAGTCCGCATGACTGGCAAACAAGAGACTCTAAGTTCGAATTCCCTCCGGGCAAAAGTTCTTACTGACCGCTGATTGAAACTGATCTAGGGTCATCTGACGATAGTTACAGTAAAGATGTCGTCGGTTTACTTAAAAAAACGTCGTAGGAACTATAGCTTGAAACAAGCTGTTGTTACGAGGTTTTTGAAGTAAACCGACGATGTGAAGCAAAATCTAGCAAAAGGAGTGTTTAAAGGAAAAATTTGCTTCACAAAAGTTTGAAAGGTAAAACTTTGCAGTATAATAAATTCGCTGTACGGTCAGGTTGCCGGGGACTTGGAAACTTTTTCACGGCTATGGAGAATCATATCGCCCTGAGCCGAAGTCGAGGTGGCGACATGATTCACCACAGCATTGAACAAGTTCCCAAGTCCCCTGCCACCTAACAGTACAACTAATAATATCTATTTTACTCATGTGCCTCTCAGTGGTTAGCGTATCTGATTCGTGACCTGGTGGTTGTGGGTTTGATATCCGTGTTTATCAAACTTTCCCCCTGGCAATTTTTCACTTCCCTCCTCCGATGTATATGATACAGTAGTCATTAGCTTGGAAAGAAAGCTGTGCCAGGACTAATGTAAGAAAGCAAGCTGGAATCACATCCGTAGATGCTATGTCCAAAGCTGTTAACCCTTTACCACACAATCCCGACTTTTAACACCGTTGGGTAAGAGGCCTTTTGAAAACATTGTGGGAAAAGGACAAGAATGCAGGTAGGCCTAATCAGCATTTTCTCTTTTTTCCACAATGTTTTCTTCCGTGTCAAAGAAAAATTGCACCATCTGAGCCACACTGAAATTGTCTGCAAATGCTTTCAATTTGGATCAGTCTAAAATTTTGTCGTCTGGTAAAGGTTTAAAACGGCATTTACTCTTTTCCACACAGCAAAACTGTAGACTTGCCTAAATTCAAAGCATCTGCAGAAGACAAATCAAACGTGGCTCAAACGGTCAAAATATTGTGTCTGAATGGTAGAAAACATTGTGGGAAAAGGAGAAAATGCTGTCAGCAGCATTTTCTCCTTTTCCAACAATGTTTTCAAAAGCGCTCTTCTTCATGGTCGTTAAAACTCGGGATTGTGTGGTAAACGGCTAAACTTCAATTAAAAAAAATGTTCATAGATCTTCCTCGTTAGCATGCTCAATATAGAGAAAACCTGTCGGAGAGGGAATGGGAGTGGTATGGTAAATATTACCTGACAAACGCACGACCACAACCAATAATGGGACAGAGTGTTTTTGAGTGGGTATCTTGTCCTATTGTAATTAATGGTTACTCTTCATCACTCGAAAATTTAGAAACAGTTTTTATAAATAAGCTGACTTCGTTCAAACGGAAATATAAAATCATCAAAAGTGAAAGCGTTTCATATGATAAAATCAACCCTTTACCAAACAATCCCTGGTTTTTAGGACTCTGTGATAGAAACCTTTTAAAAACATTGTGGGAAAAGGAGAAAATGCTGGTAACCAGCATTTTCTCCTTTTCCCATATTTCTTTATATCCTGCTGGAAACCGATGTCAATTTTCTAAGTTACGTTTATTTTGTCGCCTGCAAGTACTTTCAGTTTGGACCAGTCTAAAATTTTGTAAAGAGTTAATTGTGATTCAAATAATGGAACTTGTGTTTGGAAGACTGAAACCATTGCGGGTTAGGAGAAAATACTAGTATTCAGCATTTTCTTCTTTTTCCAAAATGTTTTTAGAAATCTTTTCCATCGAAGGTTGTTTATACTTTGGGAGGGTACTGATAAATACAGCTAGAATTGTCTTTTGGGGCCTTGTCTTTTTTTTTATCGCTCTATGAAAACCATGTAATGATTATTCTCCACAACACTGAAATGTTTGTTTTTTTTCTTTGACGACAGTACAGCGTGAGTAATCATATCTGCTTGTACACTTCTCTCCACATGCATGTTCCTATGTATCAGAAAGCCAACGCCTTACATTTAACGGGGAAGCAAAACAATGCATTTTCTAATTATCGAGAAATTACTCTACCTTAAAGTAATACCAGGCAGTACCAAACAGGTTCCATGTACATTTATTTTCAGATATAAACACGCTGGTAAATTTACCCATATGGGCCAATACCAAAAAAGGAAACCATCCTGTCTTGGAGATGGCGTGAGACACGGTACTTGAAGTGCTTTGATTCATTTGTATGCAATCCAGAACGCTTTTCGTCTCATCGCTGCTGGTTAAACGGTCACTGACTTAAAAGAAATCCGATGTTATTTGACTTTGAATGGCAGTCACGAAAAACGAATCTACGTTCCGACTTCAATAATCAAATTATGCGTATGTAATCTGTTTTTTGTAAACGTTAAAGGTCATAGAAAGGTAAATCCGATTCTGAATCTGTCCTTCATTAGTTGCAGGGCACCTAAGCCATTCCACATCGTATTTCTTGGCTTGTATATAGTGACTATTCTGAATAATATTCTAAGTCTTGTTCCAAGTTTTTTTCTAAGTAACGCAAATTCTGATTGGCTAAACCAAACGGTTAAGCCAATCAGAAATCTCGTTAATTTTTAAATCAAGAATAAGATCAAGGATGTAATTTAGAATGGTTTATGAATACGGGCCTATGCTCTTCTACTAAATATGTTTAATGTGGTTTGAAAATATTCTATGCCTCTTTTGACAGTATTTTAGTCAAACCATAGGCCCCTGAAACTATATTGGTCGGTCAAAGGATAACGAAATTTGTGTTATCGGACACTGTTACTATAAATAAAACATTGGTGGATTCCAGTTCCCTCTGTATCGTATATAGTAAAGTATAGTCTTACTATATACGATATATCGCCAATGTGAGAGAGAATCGTCAATGTGCTTTTTATAGCAACGGTGTTAAAGAAAATTTGAGTGTATATTTCATGATGTACAGGCGATGCACCAATGTGCCATAAGCGTTCGTTGATCGACCAAAAACAATTTTAGTGTTCCATGATAGACCAATAGAGCTAACATGTTTTCCTAGGTTTGAGCTACATGTACGTGCTTTACCAATGGACAATTCTAAGAAATGAGCAACGCTAGTCGGCATAAGACCGTTGTTTTCTGATGGACAGTGTCTCTAGGTATGGTGTCGTACTCTTATCTTATACTGCCGTGCTTGGAGCCAATTCTGATAAAGTTGTATCCCTGAAGTCTGCAGTACGTAGCGTACTCTTGACAATATGTAATTAATCTGAAGAAAATGTCTTTCTGATAACACATTCAGCTCCTTCAACATTGAGCAAAAGAAGACGCAAAAAATGTTGTATCCCTGAAGTCTCTGGTACGTACTCTTGGTCTCAGTTGCAATAAACAGTTTATCTGGAGACCGTGTCTGCCTTTCTGATAACATACTGAGCTCCTTCAACAATCAGCATACCACAAAAAATGCTCTATAACATTGGAGGTTCAATGTATCTCCATGGTAAATTGCACCAAGCCATTCATACCATAATTAAGGATCCATCAAATCCAATTTTATAACAACTCCTTCATAACGTAGAATGCTCCTTGGACATGCTGAAAATTTACAAATAGCAAACACTTTCGACCCATGTCAGGCTGGCATGGGTCGATATTTTTGGCAGATGCAAGCCTTCCTAGACCTGAGAAAGTTGCACATGCATCCTTCAGGTTTGAGGCGTAATCCTAGTAAGGAGATTAACAGGCAAACAGAATGGTATATTTCATGGACAATTCAGATGATCCATAATTAATAAAGACATTTGCAGCGTTTGCACAAACATTTGTTTGCAAGCTTATTATACAGATTACAGAAAAACCTTCGTTTTTCCCATGTTTTGTACTCTTTCAAAAGCAAGCTACACGATATGTACGGACCATATCTAATTTGTTTTCTGAAGTTGCTTTCGATTTTGGACATGTCTTAAGTTTTGCTGGTTGGTAAATAAGGGGTTAAACGTTTGAGAACAGTAGTCAAATCTTAAAGCAATGGTACACTTTAGCAGTTATCGACCCTGTCTGCAAGACCTGAATTAACAAACCTAAAAGCGATTATGGAAGTGGTGGACCTACCCGGACATTACAAAGCTTTTCTACGCCATCTCGAGCCTCAAACTGGTGGATATTCAATACGACTGACAAGGTCAGTTATTATTTCAAGAATTCGTGATACTCCTAGCGCTCACACAGAGTTTTGGTCTTTATTTTTTCATGGCGCGTTGCAACTCAAGGGAAGTAACTTTATCAATTTTAATACAAATATGCCGATTTAACTCGACGTGCAGGAACTGTACCAAACGACAAAATGGTAGATTGGTTTAAATTGAAAACATTTAACTATATTTTTCACAGAACTAAAATTTTCTTCTTTCTTCATGAAAAGGATTGGAGAGCGAGAAAATGCTGATTACTACCAATGTTTCTTTTTCCTGGAATATCTTTAAAGTTATTTTCATTGTGGTTGTCAAAAGGTTGGACTATGTGCTAAATGGATGAATAGAATACAATTTTATAACTTCAATAAAAAGACAGAATCCATCCATAACTGAAAAACCACGGATCTACTACTCGAACTACTGCGTCTCGAAGGACCTGAAATCAGTTTTGCAAGTTAGTCCTTTACAAAGCAGGGTTTCTTAACCAATTACCATACAATCCCTACTTTTGACGCCCCTAAGAAAGAAGCCTTTAGAAAACGTTGTGGGAAAAGGAGAAAATGCTGGTAACCAGCATTTTCTCCTTTTTCCACAATGTTTTCCACCCTTCACAAAACATATTTCAAATTTTCAGTCACTTTCATTTTGTCGTCCGCAAATGCTTTCAATTTGGACAAGTCTAAAATTTTGTCGTCTGGTAATGAGTTAAACCGAAGTATACCTATCTCAAATTACACAATCGACAAATATTAGACGGAAAGACAAAAAAAAGTCTAAATAATTCTGAAAACAGTGTGGCAAAGGTAGCAATTGCTTGTTACAAGCAACTGCTTCCTTTGCCGCATTGTTTTCAAATGCTTCTAAATGTAGAACTGCTTTTAAAAAAGTCCTGTTTGTAGTGTATTGGGTTAAATCTGAATATAAATTATGGTTTCTGTATTTCATTTGTATAAAAACATGGCCGCAAAGTATCCTTTTTATGCAGATAACAGTTTTATTTCATTATATAAAATTGTTATTGGGTTATTTTACAACGGGTCTTGAATACACGATGAGGTTGGAGCCAAAATGCTATGAATCGTGACATCTAAAGGTTACGACTCTTTGTTATGAAGACGGTATTTTTACGAAATTAAGTTCGAAGAGCTACGCAAATTTCTTTCTTATTTAAAGCTTTGAATATGATTTGAATATTTTTGTTTTGGACCTTTTCATAATTCACTTAGATTTCGAAGCAACCCTTTACAGTTTGATTTTGCCATTCCGTGCCCCACCCTGCCCCATCTGTGCCCCATCATATTTTTTTCAGGGCATTTATTATCTTTGTTAGTCATTGAGACTCTATTCTTGAATTTTTGTGAATGCATTATATAGAAGACATTTTTTGTGTGTATGAAAATATGAAATGTCATTATCTCCCGCTAGATGGCATTCTACAAATACACATCTATCTAATTTGGGCATTCTTGGTTCAGAACCGGACTACTTTTCTACGCGACAACTGTTACTTTGAATTTCAAACTGAAATAAACGTTTACTCAATAAAATGCTACCTGGTGCGATTCATTCCGCTTGTTCTGGATCTTTATTTTTTCTTAAATAATTCGGTTAGATTTTATTAATATTATTTCATTTATGTCGTGGCGGCCAGTTCACCTGTCCATGCTTTTCTTGAATCTCTTTTACCAGTTCTCTGCGCAATTTTCTTTCCAAGCATTTTGAGCAGGACATTTATTAATTGACCTTTCTGCAAACGCGAGTTTGAGACACCCACCTTAGTTTTTAAAGCGGTATTCTGGTTGATTTTCCATTGATACAAATGCAATGGCAACTTCAGGCTTCTAATAATGTCGTCTGGTAAAAAGTTAAACCGCAAGACATTATTCATACATATATATTTACGTTTCCCATAACTGTCGTCCCAAGAATCAACATAATCCATCTTCCGCCTTGAGACCAATAAAGTACGGGATCAACCGGTGCTGTGCTGAAACAATGTTGACACGTCGGTCTTGGTGTACGTCTATGATATAAATAGATCTTACACCATTACATCAGACATGCCACATCTTGCATCCTGCTGCAGACTACAGAAAATATTGAGACAAAAGGGGTAAAAATGTTGATTAATGTATTAAGTTTTATTTCCGTTAATAATCCGATTTTTTTTTAAAAAAAGTTGATGCAGTCACTAGAAATAAGAAAGAGGAGAGAGCACCCTGCGTGGTTTACTTTTTAAGTTGTAGAAATCGTAATCTGGAGGATCTGGGTTCGACTCTATCTCGAACCGCTGGGCTATTCCCGGAAATGTCCTTGGGCAACACACTTCAGGTCCATAGCATTGAAATGATGATTCCAAAGATACACATGTAAATGAGAGTAATTGTTGTGCTGTGACTGAAATAATGTTGAAATTGCATTAAAAATCTATAATAGAAAAGTGTTCTTAAAAATTTCAAGTAGTCAATATATTACCACACAATGCCTACTTTTCACGATTCTGAGAAAGAAGCCTTTTGAAAACATTGTGGAAAAATATTCAATGCTGGTAACCAGCATTTTCTCCTTTTTCCACAATGTTTTCTACCCTTCACAACACATTTTTTTTTTTTGTATTGTATTGTGTATGTTAATGTCAATGTATATTGAATAAAATATGTTTAAATTAAATTAAAACAACTTTCAAATTTTCAGTCACTTTATTTTAGCATCTGCAGATGCTTTCGATTTGGACAAATCTAAAATTTTGTCGTTTGGTAATGAGTTAACTCTTTACCACACAATCCCTACTTTTAACGACCCTGAGAAAGGAGCCTTTTGAAAACATTGTGGGAAAAGGAGAAAATGCTGGTAACCAGCATTTTCTCCTTTTCCCACAATGTTTTCTACCCTTCCCAGCCCAATTTTCAATATTTCAGTCACATTTATTTTGTCATGAGCAAATGTTTTCAACTTTGACCAGAGTTAAACCGGGCGACCTATGGCCGAAACAAACGCATAGCATAACAAGAGCACCACATGCTGATGTCAACGTTCAGCTGCAAGAGCTTGATTTTTAGCAAAAGTTCTAAGTTGAAAAGGGGCGCGACAACCGTGACTTTGAATTTCAAACTGAAATAAACGTTCACTCAATAAAATGCTACAAGGTGCGTTCCATTCAGCTATGAACAGCTAGCATGTAACCTATGCACTGGCCCTGTATTAATTAAAACAGCCCCTACAGGCGTGTGTAATAGATTGGGCAAAAGCTCTACTTTTCCCTTGTATAAGGGGTCGATGATGGGTCATATATAGCAGACAGGTCAAATCTTCGAAGAATATGACATGCACAGAAACCGGGCAAAAGGGGCGAGCAAGAGTGCATGACTTTGTGTCTTACAACAAATTTTTTGACTGTATCCAAATCGACAGAATTAGCAGACGACAGATAATTGGTACACGTATTTTGAACGGTAGAAAATATTTCATGAATAAGATAGACGAGACAGCGTTTTATTCAATTTATTTTCCTACAGTGTAATCGAAGTAATTTTCTTGCAGTATTTTACTCAAGGGAATTCACTTGTTTCCAGACGAGAAAATACGCTCGAGACTCGCCTAGATTATTATGTATTTACAGACGACAATTCAGTATGTGTCTGTCATATGATGAAAATGGTACCATAGGAAAATGAGAAAATGTTGGTAACAGGATTGTTTGGTATAATGGGTTATTATATAACAAAGCTGGAATTCATCTGTTTATTCACACCTAAATTCACTTTAAGCCTACCTATCGCACCTGAAAACACAAATATATATTAACCATATATGAATCACAATCTGTGAAAAGGGTTTACTGTCTTTGCAAAAGGTTTTGGCCCAGGTCAGCCTGCGCGTACTGCGCAGGCTGACCTGAGCCGAAACCTTTTGCTGATCGAAAATTGTCTGCATGCACAAGGACCATTCTACCTTATGATTTAGTCGGTTCTTGGGAAAATGGATGTTATGGATGCATAAACATGGGATAACTTAGGATTATGCTTTTAAAACTTCTTTCCAAAGAGAATAGCTAGTATCTATCTATCTATCTATCTATCTATCTATCTATTTGAAAGGCTGCCTTCCTGCCTGCCTCCCCTCCTGCCTACCTACCTACCTACCTCCTCCTATCGACCTACCTCTCTCTCTCTCTACCTACCTACCTACCTATCTATCTATCTATCTATTTGAAAGGCTGCCTTTCTGCCTGCCTCCCATCCTACCTACCTACCTACCTACCTAACTACCTACCTATCGATCTATCTACTATAGTATCTATCAATCTATCTATCTATCTATCTATCGATCGATCGATCGATCGATCGATCGATCTATCTATCTATCTATCTATCTATCTATCTATCTATCTATCTATCTGTGGATCGATCTACCTATCTGCAAATATTTTGAGTTTGGACTGGTCTACACATATATGTTATCGCTAGGTTAAGAGTCATATATGAACACATAATTATTTTTTTCATCTTTATGCCACATTTGTCTGTGATCTTTTGGTTAGAAATTATTTTTAAACTTTAGCCCACAGGTTGATAAGCGCGACTCAAGGACACCTTGCGGACAGTGTAGATCAAGATCAGACTGCACAGAACGTGCAGTCTGATCTTGGATCTACACTGTTCGATTAGAAGATATTTTCACATGGCTCTATGATATTTTTGTTGAAAATAAATTTTGAATTCTACCCCTTTGGCTGTTAGGTGCGATCCAAGGACAGTGTAGATCAAGATCAGACAGCACAGATTGTGCAGACTAACTTTGGGTCAACACTGTCCGATGAGGAGCTATTTTCCCCCAACGGAATAATTTTGAAATGGCAACATTTTGGTCGTACCTTTCTACTTGAAATTTTCATTTCACTTAGTCAGGGTCCTGCTTGGCACAGTCGTAAAGTGTTGGACCTGCAATTTGGAGGCCCTGGCTGGAGACCCACCTGAGATCCCTTGAGCTTTTCCGGGGGGCGGGTGTGACCTTTGGCAAGACATTTAAGAGCCCTAGCCCGGTACCAGTGAATCCTAGGCAATAAATGAATATGTGAGCTCTCACTGTGATACAGCCAAGATAATGTTGAAAGCGACGTTCGCCCTTTACCAAACGACAAAATTTTAGACAGGTCCAAATTGAAACCACTCGCAGACGACAAAATAACCCTAACTCAAAAATTGAAATTTGTTTCTAGAAGGGTAGAAAACATTGTGGGAAAAGGAGAAAAATGGTAGAAAACATTTTGGGAAAAGGAGAAAACAGTGTGGGAAAAGGAGAAAAGGAGAAAATGCTGGTTACCAGCATTTTCTCCTTTTCCCACAATGTTTTCAAAAGACTTCTATCTCAGGGTCGTTAAAAACCTGGGATAGTTTGGTAAAGGGTTAAACACACTACAATAAATCAATCATTCACTTACTCAGCAAGTTAACCCTTTACCTCATGGCAAAGTTGTAGACCAATCCAAATTGAACCCATTTCCAGACAACAATTAAATAGTGACTCAAATTATGCAATTTTTCTTTGACAGGGTAGAAAACTTTGTCGGAAAAGGAGAAAATGCTGGTTACCAGCATTTTCTTCTTTTCCCACAATGTTTTCAAAAGGCTTCTTCATCAGGGTGGTCAAAGGTCTTCATTGTGTGGTAAAAGGTTTAAAGGCTAATGATAGAAATACTCGCAAGGTTGGCTTGTTGCCCGTAAGAACGTACTCTCAATACTTGTTTTTTTTTAATGAACGGGGAATAGATTGGATTCCATTAAACAATTGGCATGCACTTGAGTGCAATAAGCATGTTAGACAAATAGTCTGCTATTTTGATTTTGAACATGAAAAAGGTCGATTGCATAATGAATGGGTTTCTGTCGTTCACGTGATTCCATTCTGCATTATTAAAAGCTTTTGGCTTTGTGACTCTTGAAATGAATTTTGCGCCAACAGATATCCTTGTGATACCCCTGCAAAACGAATGTTTTCGGGGATATACTGGAATCAGCCTGTCTGTCCGTGTGTCCGTCCGTAGATCTGTCCGTTCGTTCGTGTGTCAGTCTGTGTAAAAAATACTAATAATTTTGTGTCGCGATCTCCCACCACAGCTTTCCTTCAAATTGTATTGAAACTTTGCACATATATTGATCATATACATGTATTGAAGATTTGCAAGACGCACTTTACAAGTGTCAACTCTTCCTGGTTGAGGAATTATCTCCCCTTGAACTTTACACTTTTTTTTTCCTGCCAAAGCGCTGGTGTGGCAACGATAAATAAACGCAAATTCAATCAAAACATCGGTTATTTATCTATGTTTTCACAGCTGGGCCATGCCACACATTTTCAAGCTCCCCCTCTCTCTCTCTCTCTCTCTCTCTCTCTCTCTCTCTCTCTCTCTCTTGCTATAGTGGTGATGTAAAACATAATCATGAATATTGTATATTATCTATTTCATTTAAAGGTGGCCCTTCAGATTTTGGGACGAAACGTTTACAAAAATACGAAAAAAAACATCCTTATACTCCCAAAGCCTTATAATTTTCATTCATAAAACTAGTCGAAAACCATCCGACAACAAGAGAAATCAGAGATTTACTACAGCCAAGGCCAACAACGACGGGAAACACGGTCTATTTTTACATAAGCAACTCGCTCATTCACATACCGGAAATATACAGACGAAGTTTCAAACATAGAGTCCGAAGAAGATAATATGGAAAATAATTGCATGTTTGTTATGTTATGGAATTTAAGCATCATTAGTCATGTCCAGTCACTTAACATAACCACAATGATTTTTTTTAAATTTTGGGCGGGAAATCTATAAATAGCTTAAGAGCTACGTAGCCTTTTAAGGGAATACCATCATTTTTTTGTAATTTTAAGATCCTTGATTATTGATGATTTGTATTGTTTTTAGCTCACCTTAGCACAAAAAGTTACTGACGAGCAAACAAATTTTTTACCCTGGGTAATTTGTTTGCTCGTCAATAACTTTTTATCAGGTGTTGTTTAAAAAATCTAACACATCAAGCAAATCCCCGGAGTCCTTCCGCCTTCTCTGCTTCAAACGAAATTCCAATCGGTCACGTATTAACGGAATTATTGAAGATTTTCTTACCTGAAGTTGGGGAATTTTTTTCAAATAACGGTCATTGTTGTTGTTGTTGTGTCACGTGATTCCCCGCCGTGCTTAAATGAAGTAGAAATTAGCAAAAGGTTAAAATACTCGAAGAAGTTTACTTTGGAAATAATCTGCTCCACGATTTAGCAATTTTCGTCTGCCGCAGATAATAAAATTGAAACGTATTTCTAAATGTCGGTCAGCTCTTTACCAGACGACAAAATTTTGGCCCGGAACAAATTGAAAGCTTTCGCTGACGACAAAAAATAAAAGTGGCTAAAATATAGATTTCCGCCTTCGATAGGGTAGAAAACATTGTGGTAAATGAAGAAAATGCTGGTTACCAGCATTTTCTTCATTTGCCATAATGTTTTCAAAAGTCCACTCTTTCAGAGTCATTAAAAGTCGAGATCGTGTGGAATATAAGGTCAAGTGAGGCACAATTGGAAGAAAAACGGTTCTTGAAGCTGACAGCACTATAGGGGATTGTCCAGAATAGACACGTGACAGATTTATTTCCATTGCTGGTATTTTGCTTAGCTCGATGCAGAACGTTCTAAGGTTTAAATCATAAAGGCTAAATAGAGGCCAAAACACAATGCAGGCAATAGAATGTATTCAAATTTAAGGTAGCATTATTCTAATGGAAAACAGCTATTTCCACTACAATATTTTCCTAAAAGAGTCGCTATGATTGAAAATGAGTATTATACTTTGCCCTTGCCACTTTTTCCATTTTTTTTTTTCTTCTCAGAATTATCATTTACAAATCTAGGGCAATTCTACTCTCATTACAAAGGGAGATAATAATTACCTCCCTCTCCTGAAAACTAACGAATATATCAACAAATAATTTAAGGATGGACACCAAAGGAATTTCTGGTCGTTTAGAAATGTGCAAAAATATTATATCAGTATAATTCTTTATTTATCAACCAATAAGAAATTTCATTCCATGTTGCACTATGGTAATACCTTAAATCATATCATTTAACTCTTTACCACATGAGAAAATTTTAGACTGGTCCAAATTGAAAGCATTTGCAGACGACAAAATAAAGATGACTGAAAAATTGAAATGTGTTTTGGGAAGGGTAGAAAACACTGTGGGAAAAGGAGAAAATGCTGGTTACCAGCATTTTCTCCTTTTCCCACAGTATTTTCAAAAGGCTTCTTTCTCGAGGGCGTCAAAAGTAGGGATTGTGTGGTAATGGGTTAAAGTATGGAAAAGGTTGTGAAGATGACAGTCTGTTATTACATGTATTTTGTCGGTCCAAGTGTTAAAGTTTTGCAAGCAAAAAAGAAAAGAAATGACTTTCGAAATCAGACAAAATGTTAATACAAGAGTGACCAGGCAACTATTAACCTTATTTATTTTCTGTTAGCCACTAACAATTAGATCGACCATGAAATAACAGATTGTCATTTTCACAATAATTGCCTTTTTTTTTTTTAGATTATATTAGTGCATTTTAACGATCATTTCGTTATATTATATACCTCTCCATCCTTAAACATGTAAATTCTTAGTAACTAACACTTGATTTATTGCATAGCTGGAACATAATTGTCTTCTTTTTGGTAAGGAAAGTTCAGAAATAAATACTTATTACAATTTTAGACTCGTAGAAGACTCTCATAGCTTGTAAATTATTTAAAGGGGATGGCCGAATCTAAGTTGTGAGAACTTGTGGCCAGACCCTTTTGCCTGATTTGTATCTCTGTTTGTGTAAACTATGTATGTTGTATGATTTGTATATAGATGGCAATAAAATATGTTTAAACTAGTTGGTTGTATTGGGGTTTAACGCCACTTTAACAGCTAAGGTCATATCATGGCGGTCGGTGACGCACATGTTTTTCCTGGCTTTCTCACACCGGTACTTACACTACTTTCTTTCCAAAGCCACCGACCACTTTTCTCACATGCTTCAGCAGAGGTGAGAGGCGAAAATACGCCCGAAAGAAAGTTTGCCTCAACCGGGTATCGAACTCACAACCACCAGGTCATGAGTCATGTTTAAACTAAATCATTTCGTTTACCTTTGAGCAGCTACTGGGCCTTTAGAAAAAGAAAGTATCGGTTTACCTAAATTTGGTACGAGAAACTGACCACCCCCTATTATAATATTCATCTGTTTAGGTGTGGATAAGCGCTTCCGATATAGATTACCGGAAGCAACACTTCTTATATATAATCACTATGATGCCATAAACATACCAGCAAAAACGCCGAATAAACCTATACATATTTCTGACCAATCAAAAATTACTATTTATTCATTCGAGATTATCAGTACCAAGAAATAGGTCAGAAGCCAGCGTACTCCGCTTTGCCTTATAATCTTCACAGTTAATGAATCGTAATGAGAGAAGAGAAACGGGAGAAAGAGCGATTTTGTTATAAATCGGGGTGAGGTCAGTGACAATAGATTATCCCAGGAAAAAAAAGACGATTGCTTATATTACGCTGTGTACAATAAACACAGTATCTCCCTTCGTCTATCCATTTCTGAATTCTTTCAAGATGAAACTTGTTCTGTGGAAAGATGGTGTAAGACAACTGCAAAAAGTATCGATTCAGGTCAGCCTGCGCAGTCCGCGCAGGCTGACCTGAGTCGAAACTTCGGCTATTGGTCAATTTTTTGTATGCCCAAGGACCAGTCTATCTCATGATCCTATTGGTTGTTTGACAAACTGGATTTTATGGATCCTAATCACGTGATGACTTACTTGGTATATCGTATCACGAATTTGGGTTAAACCCCGTTTTGCCAGGGCAGGTTTTAGATAATACCAAATGCTAGAATGCACGATATCAAAGCTGTGGAGACGACAAAGTAAATTTGTGATCAAATTATGGTATATATTTTCGAAAGAGTAGGACACATGGTTGGAAAATGAAGAAAAAATAATGCTGCTAACCTGCATTTTCTCTCCCACGATGCATTTAAAAGTCTTAATTTTCGGGGTAGTGATAGGCTGAAAATGTTGGTAACCATGCAGATTCTTCTCCTTATCCACCAATGTTTTCAAAAACCGGGTCGTTAAAACACGGAACCGTTTCGTAAAGGGTTAATTTAAGAAACCCGATAGATACCGGTATGCACTGATTTTCTAATGCCATCGACAATTCAATACAATCGACCGTCAGCACTTACCACACAACATTCAACTGAATATTCTTGCTAAATAAAGATTAAAGTATCCAAGAAAAAAGAAAGTCTAGATCATGAGACAAATCAAGACTGGAAAAGCGTTTTGGCACACGGTAAAATGTTCCGAACAATCTTTCTAATACTATTTTCTCATTTTGTCACAATGAATCCATGTACTCAAGTGATGGTCATAGGGGAGTATGGAATCGAGGAAAAACGGATGCTACCCTCTCAAACTTATACTAAATAGTCCCTTATTTCCACGATACAGAAGATCAATGCTTTTTGGGACATTTTGGGAAAAGCAAACTTGAAAAAATTTTATTCTCCTTTTTTTTCACAATATTTTCCTCCCTTTCAAAGACAGTTACAATAATCCGAGTCACAGTCAATTTGTCGTCTACAATACTATCAGGTTGGACAACTCTAGATTTCTGTCTTATTATAAAGAGTTAACCATGATCCTGCTAAATAAGATTATTTAACATTGAAGCCAATAGTTAAGCCCAAAAAGTGATCTTGCAAACCTTTTTTTGAACCCTTTACCCCATAAGGCATTTCGATGAAGCCCTTTCTTATGTGTATATGACACCTTTTGATAGCATAGAAAACATTGTGACAAAAGGTGAAATTGCTCGGCACGAGCAATTTCACCTTTTGCGACAATGTTTTCCAAAGGCTCCTACAAGCAATGCGTAGAAATGAGTATCTATGGAGTAAAGGGTTAAGGAAAAAAATCTCGTTATTGGACAGTGTAAATCCAAGATCAGACTGCAAGTTCTGTGCAGCCTGATCTTGATCTACACTGTCCGCAAAAAAGTCAGTTAGCAGCACATAACAGCCTAAGGGTTAACTGTTTTATAGACCGAATAAATAAACTCATCTCTATCATCGGCTGAAAATACAACCCATCAAAACTCATACAGATTCATTTTATCATTTAGGCTTGACTAAACAAACGGACGGTATAAATTCAAGATCAGACTGCATGTTCTGTGCAGTATGATCCTGAATCTATAACGTCCGCAAAAGTTTTTCACTTTTTTTTCCTCCTTTGGCACTGAATCTAGAGTTTTATTCCCGAGTGTAAAATACTGCAGTAAAATTACGTCAATAACGATGCGAGTAAATAAATTGAATAAAACGGTGTCTAGTCTACCGTTTAGCTTGATCGGTTTTTAATGGATATTTTTTTATCTTATATCAATGCGTACGGTACGCCTATTCACGTTTCCTTGTTTAAAAAATCACCGTTTGGCCGATCGTTTAGCATGGTAGGTTGAATTTAAAACATCTGCAAAATAGGGTCTGATATACTATTGCGGTTAACCCTTTACTCCATATATACTCATTTCTACGTTCTACGTTCTATTGCTTGTAGGAGCTTTTGGAAAATATTGTGGCAAAAGGAGAAATTGCTCGTGACGAGCAATTTCACCTTTTGTCACACTGTTTTCTATGCTGTCAAAAGATGCCATATATACATAAAAAACGGCTTCATCCTTGCTATTATTTAGGGATACCATAGAAATGCCCTATGATTCCAAGGTAAGTAAAATACTGTCGAACCAATCGTTTAGCATAAAAATATGAGTTAATTCTAAGATATTTACAATAAAGGCTTCATTGAACAAATGAACGATCTATATCCACGATCAGACTGCACGTTCTGATCTTGATCTACGGCCAGCCGCGAAAAGCCCATGTTTCGCCCATGGCTTCGATAATGTTGAAAATATTAAATGCGAACCCCTCTGTTTCATTTCTCAAAAGCAAAAACAGATAACTCAAATTTTTAAACATTTGTGTCTAAATAACTTGACTGAACAAGCGGATTGTGTAGGGCCAAGATCATGCAGACTGCGTGGTTTGTGCAGTTTGATATGCATTCGCAAGAGACCTCCCGTTTTCGCTTTTGCGCCAGATGTATAATTAAACCTTTCCCAAACAAGCCCTTGTTTTTACGTGTCCGCGGTACAAGTCTTTTGAAAACACTGTGGGAAAATGAGAAATTGCTCGTAACGAGCAATTTCTCCTTTTCCCACAGTGTTTTTTACCCATTTGGAGAACTTTCTGCCATTTTTATCAAAATTGAAATTGTCGTCTGCAAACTCTTTGGATTTGGAAGAGTCTAAAATTTGTCGTTTGGAAAAGGGTTAAAGTGACAAGTGAGCGATCCTGTATATTTCCAAAGAGCAAATAAAATTACTGAAACTCAGAAAGATTAGTGTTTTAAATACTTTACTAAGGAGACAGAAAATATAGATCCAAGATCAGACTGCACGTTCTGTGCTGTCTGATCTTGATCTATACCATCCGCAAAAGGCCCCCTTCTTTCTCCTATCGCACTAGAAGTGTTAGCGTGACATCCGAACGAGCCTGTATATTTCCCAAGAGCAAATACAAATCATCCAAACCGGTCTCAAAGATTAAAGTCACAAAGATTTGACAGAACAAGCGGATGGTATAGATCTAAGATCAGACTGCACGTTCTGTGCAGTCTGATCTTAATCTATACCATCCGCAAAAGACCCTTTGCTTTCTCCTATCGCACTAGAAGTGTTAACGTGACATGCGAACGCTCCTGAATATTTCCCAAGAGTCAGTGCTTTCTTATAGAACAATTTACAGCTATATCTAATCTTAGCGTAATGGCGCCGCGTTTCTTTTCATTTGCTTAAAAGCTTTCTTAACTCTTAACCAGACGACAAATCTATAGACGGCAGACGACTTTTCAAATATTTATCGAATCCTGAAATTTGCCTGTGAAGGGCTGGAAATATTGTGAGTAAAGTGTTAAATGTTGGTTATTAGCAATATCCGATTTCCACATTTATTTTTTCAAATTCTTCTTTCCTCATGGTAATGAAAATTTGGGGTTGTGTGGTAAAGGTTAAACTTTTTACTACCCTTAGAACACAAAACTTGCGATGGTTGTAGATATAGTAAGTATTTCAGTCGACAAATTAAATGCGATTTAATATATGAATGAAAAGCTAGAAAACAATGTACACAAAATTTATAGAGAAAATACAGGGTACCGACATTTTCTCTCCCCCCCCTCTAAATGTAATAAAATCACCCCTTTTTTCTCAGTGTCCCACTGTTATCCCTTTACCAAACAATCCCTGATTTTTACGACCATGAGATAAAAGCCCTTTTGAAAACATTGTGGGAAAAGGAGAAAATGCTGGTAACCAGCATTTTCTCCTTTTCCCACAATATTTTCTATCCTGCTAACTAAAACAAATTTCAATTTTTGAGTCATGTTTATTTTGTCGTCTGCGAGTGGTTTTAATTCGAACCAGGCTAGTATTTTGTCGTTTGGTAAAGAGCTAAAGAAACGTTTGATAAAGAGGTTCTGCACAAGGATTTGTGATCAATGTTGAATTTCTTTCGATCTTTGTCTTGATTGCATAACTTTCTTCAGGGAGTTTTAGCACGCTACACAATTTTCTACCGGAAGTGCAAGCGTGAACTACTGTAAAAAATTCTTCCGCGATAAAAAGTTAAACCCTGTTTCAAGTCAGGGAATTCGAAGGTCGCAATGGCCAGTTTGTATGATTAGAACTTTAAAAGTCCGAAAAGTGAACGATTCGGAAATCAAAATGAAGGCATTTTTTGCCTAACCTGTACCAATTCAAAGTATGGATACTAAAATAATATAAGTTTGATAATGTATTACAGTATAGTCTGTCAAAGTTCTAAGCACTGACAGGAAAATAAATCTATAGAATTAAATGAGTGATTAGCAACTTATTTGAAAAAAAAAACCAAGCTCGGAATCAGCATAAATTCCGTGTTCGCCAGGGGTATAGATTATGTGAATAATTTCAGTTTTGAATACTAGCATTGCCTGAAAGGATGTGTTTCGATTTCCTGTAAAAAAATATACATGATATTTTCTTCTAAAAAAAACTAGGCACCAACAACATTGTTTCAAATCATGCCTTGCACAACAGCAGTATACACTACCATCGGTACTTTGATTATGTATAAACGCTTAGTGTAAAGAAAGATAACTCTGATAGAATGTTTGTTGCTCCGCCCACTTTACTCGGAAATTACCTATGTCACGTGATCAGTTGCTGGAACTGGCGAAGCGTCAAAAAAGTTGATAAAGTCTTGTTTAACTTTAGTTTTTCGTGGAACAAAGGATTAAATGCTTGCTTTGCGCGGGAATTACTCGCAGGGGATGATAACAACAAGTTTTACAAAGGATTTAGTGCAGAGGTAACGATATTGTCACTTTTCTATGAGTAAATCGGTTTGATTGAATTTTGACAGGTGCGTTCTCGTAAATATCAGCCATGATTGATTTATTGATGTGTGAATGTCAGAAGGCCGACCGGGTCGAATATATGTCTGGTCTACTTTGCCAGATTTTTTAATCCAAAGTTTTCGACATGTGCATTGTATCCGACATTTTTTTTCACAGAATTGCATTGTTTCTGAGAATATGTTCTTAATCTGGTTTAGTAATGAATCATTTTGTAGTATGATTTACCGCAAAACAGTTAAAGACTTTTACAGACTTGAAAATTTTTACAGACAACACATTTCTAATATGACTCTACAATCGAAATATGTGTTTGGAAGGGTAGAAAAAACATTGTGGGTAAAAGAGAAAATACTAGTAACTGGCATTTTCTCCTTTTCCTACAATGTTTTCAAAAACATTATTTCTCAGGGTAATTAGAAGTCAAAATTGTTTGGTAAAGGATTAATGAAAGAATATTAATATACCCTGATTGAAATGTATTTGCCGCAGACACATTTGATTGGTTGAATGGTACTTTACACAACTTTCAACATTATTTCAGTCCTATCACAACAACAGCTCACATAGTTATTCATGTATGTCCTGTCTTCTACAAGAACTGGGCTATGACTCTGTTCAAGTATCTTGTCCAAAGACACCTCCACAAACAACTCTGTGCTGTCAGTGAGGTTCAAACCCTGGGTTCCAAGGTTATGAGTCCTACACTTTACTACTGAGCCACTCAGGGCCACAAAAAAATGCAGATACAAATTAACTCTTGACCACACAGCAAAAATTTAAACTGGATCAAATTTAACCCTTTCCCAAACAACAAATTTTAGACTCTTCCAAACTCCAGGAGTTTGCAGACAACAATTTCAAAATGGCAGAAAGTTCTCCAAATGGGTAGAAAATACTGTGGGTAAAGGAGAAATAGCTCGTTACGAGCAATTTCTCCTTTTCCCACAGTGTTTTCAAAAGACTTGTACTTCAGACATGTAAAAACAAGGGCTTGTTTGGGAAAGGGTTGAAGGATTTGCAGACCACAAATCAAGTGTGGCTCAAGTGATGGAATGTGTCCATGAAAGGGAAGAAAACATTGTGGGAAAAGGAGAAAATGCTGGTTACCAGCATTTTCTCCTTTTCTCACAATGTTTTCAAAATGCTTTTTTCCCAAGACCATTAAAAATCAACATTGTGTGGTAAAGGGTTAAAATGAAGTTGTTCTCTTTGTATGCAATTGCAATTTTAATCTTGTAAAATTTAGCATTCTGATAGTTTTGATACTTTTGTTATCCTTTTACCAAACCACCACAAGTTTTAATGACCCTGAAGAAATATGTCTTAGAAAACATTGTGGGAAAAGAAGAAAATGAATTTGTCATCTGCAAACACTTTCATCAATCTGGGAAAGTCTAAATTTTTGTTGTGTGGTAAGGAGTTAAACAAAGCTCAGTTTTCAGGATTATACCCTTTACCACACAAAAATGACTTTTGATGACCCTGAGAAAGTAACCAGCATTTTCTCCTTTTCCCACAAAGTTTTCTACCAATAAACAGTTGCATCATTTGAGCCACATTGTAATTGTGGTCTGTAAACGTTTTTAATTTGGACAGGGCTAAAATTTTGTTGTTTGGTAAAGAGTTAAACAACCCAGAAGAAGGTGCCTTTTGAAAACATTGTTGACATTTCCTCCTTTTCCTGCAAGGTTTGCAATACTATAAAAGACAAATTTCCTCATTTGAGTCACATTTAAAGTTGTGATCTGCAATGTATTCAACTTGGACATGTCTACATTTGTGTCATAGAATAAAGGATAAAATTGATATAACTGGCTCAGAGTTCAAGGTAGAGGGAGTGATTTTGATTTCAAATGTGAAAATACTAACTATAACTCTCCACTAAACCCTATGTAATGGGTACACATCAGAATTGTCTCATTGAGACGATTCTAATGAGTACCCACAGCATAGGGTTCCGATGAGAAATAAAGGATTAAGAATACCAGCACTCCCACTTATCTGGAGCTCTGTAAATTAGCTGTAGCAAAAGATGGTCAAATTCAGCATTCTGACTGTATTCCCTTGAATTTTATATGTATATGCTCGGATACTGCAGAGCTCCAGATAAGAGGGAGTGATGGTTTTCTAAATCTGGTATTTCTCTTGGAAATCCTACATTGTGGGTACTCATTAGAATCGACTTGATTAGACAATTCTAATATGTACCCACAACATAGGATTACAAAGAGAATAAATAATATTTTCAATTTTTAAATCAAAATCACTCCCTCTATCTGGAGCTCTGTACCAGATATAAATGTAGGACAGTGAGAGCAATAAAGAAGTGAATAATTCCCTTTTCGCAAAAAAGTTTCAAGATAAAAATCAAAAGAAGAAAAAAAATCTCAGAATTTTTTAGGAGCCCTTATCAGTTTCATTGCACAGCAAAGGTTATTTCCATAAAGTTTACTTCAAGTATGTTCAAATACTGGATATAAATGTAAGTCAGTAAAAGTAATAAAGAAATGAATCATTTGCCTTCGGCAAAAAACTTAAATAAAAGCGGAGGGGGAAAAAAAATCAGAATATGTTTTTAAGGGCACCTTTATCATTTTCATTGCACAGCAGGAATTAATCACATAGTGCTCAGCATATTTACACTGAGTTACATCAAAACATAGATGAGCAACACCTGATTGTAGTTTGTCTAGCTCTTTGTTTGGAGAGAGTTACTCAATTCCTTGGGGAATTTATCAGAGCCTTGAGTCTCGGAGCCGCCTATAGTCTGTCTGTGAGTCCCTGGGAAAGAAAATCGCTTTATCGCTGCCTGTGTGAGAAAGTCATAGATCTTGCATTCCAATCTTATTGCGTTCTTCTGATGAGTTTAATAATTTTGTAGATTGCATTCGGCCTGTTTTTTGAAAACATTGTCGTACAGTAAATTGCTTTCAATGTTAGTAATTGTCTTTTTGTTGCATTGTTTTACATTGTATTGATGCATTAAATATTACGGTTGGTTGTCTGAGTTTTTTCAGAAATGCCTTTTAAGTTGTCAGTGTTGCATCTTTGTTTTATTACATTTAGGCCTTCAGTAGTTGATTGAATTGTTTTAGCTTTTAGATTGAAACCAGTGTCCAAAGTTGACATCTAGGTAGCGCCTTCATGATAAGATAGTTACCAAGCTTGCAGATAAATCAAACAAGTATAGAAATACAACAACCAAAATGTCCTGAATGAACTCACTCGAAAAATTTTAAAAAATGGCAGTCTTGTATCCGAACTCTTTCAGATGACATATTTTAGGACTTGCCCAAATTGAAAACTGTTGCAGATCACCAAATGAGAGTGACTCAAAACTAGAAATTTGCTTGTAGGAGGGTGGAAAAAATTGTGGGAGAAAGAGAAAATGCCGGTTACCAGCATTTTCTCCTCCCACAATGTGTTCAACAACCTCTTTCTTAGGGTTATTAAAACTCTGGATTTTATCACAAAGGGTTAAAATTACAACAGCCAAGCTCTTGAATGTGCTGACTCAAAAATTACTTTTGGCAGCTTGTCTTGTTGGGATCATATTTCTGTGATCTCTGAATTCTGTGCCCACAATACCAAGACCTATTGGCTTGGCACGCTCCAATGATGTTTACCATATGTTTAAATATGATATATCTAGAGTAAATAGTTTATATCAGGCTTGATTCTTCAGTAAGTGTAATACATGGGGCATTTCGGTCATTTAACCCATTATTAGGAATTTCCAGAGTGTTGGCGTTGTTATTACCATGAGTAATGGATCTTTTGAAAATACTGTAAGAAAATGCTGGTAAGCAACATTTTCAGAAAAGAAGAGAATGCTGGTAAGCAGCATTTTCTCCTTTTCCAGCAATTTATTTTAAATATTTCAAAGACAATCTCATGATTGAAGCCAAAATTAATCTGTTTTCTGTTAATGCTGTCAGTAATTTTGTCATTTGATTGGTACTCAATTTTGCACTAATGGTACTAGACAGTGCACACTGCACAGGAATGTGGAAGAAGGGAGGAAATCTGGAATTTTTGAGAAAGAGGGATGGAAGGGGAAGGGAAGGGAACATCTGACCATTTCACCAAGCCGGGATCTACGGCACTCTGTGAGCTCATACAGAGCGCCCAATATTGCCTCAACCAGATTGGTGAATATGAGGACACTCCCACACAGAAAACAACCAGATAACGCTCCGCTGGCAATCAAGTAATGACCATTGAGATTCAATAGTGATTGAACTGTACATGGTCACTATCGTAGCCTCGCTAGGAGTTGCGACCTTATACAACCTTTTTTTTGCACTGTTAGTGACCTGAGGCTTTGATACCCCTATCGCTCCTTCCCCTGGGTGGCATACTGTACTTGGACAAAGAATTTATTGTACCTACACCAGGTGGTTTCCAAATGCGAAATGATGATATGATTACTTTGTAGGATTGAGGTCCCTCTGTGCTGGAGGGATATATGGCATTGACCTTAAGAGAAAGAAAACCAGATACAAGGAAATCCGAGTACAAGCCCCTAGCTCTTCTCGGAATATACCTTGGTCCCTTCCCCGGTGTAGAGCACTGCTACACACAAGGCTACCTCTGGGTTCCAAACCAGTTCACCTCTAGTTGGGTGGGAAACATAAGATGTCTTAGAAAGGTCCTGGTTGGACCGGGTATCGACCTCGGGTCTCAGGATTGAAAGCCCAGCGTTTTACCACTGCACTACCAGTCCACCCTGAAATGATTAAAGCCGATGCAGGCACTCTTTTATATAGTCCTCCAAAAGCTTGATCGGAGTGCCATCATATTGCCACTTGATCGTATCGGAGCGCTGTTATATCACTACTTGATCATAACAGAGTGCTATGATATAGCCACTTGATTGTGTGAGAGTGCTATCATATCGCCGCTTGATGGCAACAGAGCGCCACTGCATCTCTAATGGTCGCTATCGGATCACATAGGAGTGCAATGACCGGGATACTGGAGAAACATTTGCTCTCTTGAGCGATTCGATAGTGCTCCATTTAAGATGTTTACTTTCAAGTTGCGTTTCGAATTTGTGTGATAAAGTAGCAATGTGAAGCTGTTTTGATCGCCACAGATCTTTGTGCAAGGGAGTAGACTGATGGCGATCTTGGTGATTCGATAAAGATCTGTTAGAGCGCCGTAGATCGTAGTCTAGTAGAATGGTGGTAGAAGGGAGGAGGGGATGGAGGGAAGGAAGGAAGCTAAAGAGGAAGAAGAGAGGGAAGAAAGGAAGCAAGCAAAAGAGGATGGAAGGAATGAACAAAAGAATGAACAAATGAACAAACAAGCACATGTATGAAAGAAGGATAAGAGAAAAGAGGTATAAAGGATTGATGGCAGGAGAATAAAAGGAGAGAAAGAAGATTAATACACAATTATACAGGATCTATAGGAATACTTCTATGATGAGCAAGATACAAAGGCTGTTGGAAAGCTGAAAGGATCGTTTTTCTACTTTTTTGCTCTTAAATTATCTCAGAGAAACATCTTCTCCATTTTTTATACCAGATATGCATTGCAAAAAATGATACTGCTGGAACCTGCCTGGGTGTATTTTTTGCTGCTGTCTGGTTCCCTTCTGTGAGTAAATGAGTTATGGAATGTTTATCTGGCTCCCTGAATGATGGTTTAACCCTTTCCCATACGACAAAATTTTGGACCAGTCCATTAATATTGACGGCACTTGCAGAAGACAAAATAAACGTAACCCAAAAATTGAAATTTGTTTCCAGCATGATAGAAAACATTGTGGGAAAAGTTTTGTTATAAAGATTTAAACCTTTCAAACTCAATTAGAATTTTCCAAATTCAAGATGTCTGTAGGCAACATATTGAGAATTGCCACAAGTGAGCTTTAGTTCTCTAATGGGATAAAAGTCGTTGGAAAAGAAGAAAACACTGGTCACCTGCATTTTCTCCTTTTCCCTCAATGATTTCAAAATCCTTCGTGCCCAGGGTTGTTATACCTGAAGATTGTTTGGTAAGTGCTGAAGTTCATGTCCCACTTCTTTAGAGCTCAGAAGAAGCACTTTGTCCTTTGCCCACAATGTTTTCTACACCACCAAAGACAAATTTAATTTAATTTGTTGTCTGCAAATGAGTTGAATTTGGAGAAATCTACTTTTTTGCCATATGGTTAAGAATTAACCCTTTACCACACAGCTGAATTGTAGACCTATCCAACTTGACAGCATTTGCAGACAATATTTTCATAGTGTCTCAAATGATGCAATTTTTCTTTGATAGAGTAGAAAACTTGGTGGGAAATGGAGAAAATGCTGGTTACCAGCATTTTCTCCTTTTCCCACAAAGTTTTCAAAAGACTCTTTCCTCAGGGTCCTTAAAAGTCGTCATTGTGTGGTAATATGTTAACTAAAGGGGCTTGTACTGGAAGGGTACATGTAGATAACCCTCAAAAGATTTTGATTAAATTATACTCCTTTTTGCTCCTACAGTTTTCACTGAAGAGCAGCTGTATATTTTTACTGGCATCCCCATGTGGTGTCGTCCCCTGTTTGATTTACCAACAGTACATAGGTACAGACAAGAAAATAATTATTGATGCATAACATCAATGGCGCCGCAAATCACTTGTTTCTGAAATAAGGCACACTACAGCATTTCAAAATTGACCAAAGAAAATTTATGCAGAACTCAGAGAGAAATGAACTGAGAAGTCCTCGACAATCTGTAGAATGCAACTGAAAACTTAAAAAAGGAAAAAAAAAACAATAATGATAAGACACAATCATTTTCATTCTCTGGTGAAATTTAAAATAGTTTCAACTGGAGCTGTGTACAAAAGCAGTTTCCCCGTGGGGTCACGGGGAATTTTTTACTTTATAGAATAGGACCTCAGCCTTTCTCTATGGCATGTCGTAGAAGGCGACTAAAATTAGAGACAAACGGCTGCTTTCCTCGTAATTCGTAGGATTGCAGCAGGCTGGGTAGTTCTTATTCCAAATCCTATTTTTTTTCTTGATGTAAATAGGGTTTGGAATGGGAATCAGTTGGCCTGTGGGACCCCGTGTGGTTTAATCAGGGGTATAAGAATAAACCACTGCAGTCCCGCGATCGTCACATCTGCCATTTCATCTGGCGGAACAAAAGTGACAGCATGCATGTCGTAAAAGGCGACAAAAGGGGCATCATTGTGTTTCATCCATTCCTCATTTATCATGTTTGTCTTATGTTGTTGCATATGTATGTTATTTTCACCTCGCATTATTGTTTACTAAGTAAGTGCGGCCAATATGACCTAAGTTGTCGACGGGCCATAAAACACTATTCATTCATTACAAAAGCAGTTGTTGACATATGTACAAAATCAGTTGTCATTCGACAACAAAACACAAGAAAATAATTTTTAAAATAGGTTCTGAATTACCAAATTGATAATGAAAACACGGGTATGAAATGACCAAAGTGGTTACGAAATTAAAGTGAGTATAAAATGACCAATATAAAAAGTAAAGATGGGTACGAAATGGCTTAGGTACGAATGACCCAGTTACAAAATGACTGGAAGCTGAGTAAACAATATGGCTGCCTCCATAGGTACATTTCAAAAGCCAATAAAAATGTAGTGCTGCCGCTCATGCGGTGCCACAATCAGGGGTGTGGTTCATGCAAATTAAAGTATCTGTGAAAGTGATATCTAAGATATTTCCTAAAGCACGAAGTGCCGAAAGAAGATGGGGACTTTTACTGGAGGGCTGGAAGAAGGCCCCACCAGAAAATTTTTGAATTGTGGAATATTCTGGTGGCCTCTCCCGATGCTTTTTTTTGCAAATTTGCCTATCTTTTCTTTCTTTTCCTTCTTCATTGCATAGGCAATTGTGTTTTTGTATACAGGCAGCTACATCCCTGCAGATCAAAGGCAAGTATTTTGGTAGAGGGTGGAGGAATACTAGATGTTTTGATAACTCTCTCCCATACTGATTGCATTTGATAAGGTCTGTGATGGTTTGAAAATATTATGACATAAATTTCCAGAAATTCTATTTTATCTTGCCCCAAGCACTTAACCATCAGTTTATTACAGATAAACCATGAAAAAAAAAAGGAGCATTATAAATACATATCGGCTGACACCAAGATGGTGATGGGCCTAGCAAATTTTGAGTAGTGTGTGCAAGTCTGAACTATGGCTGTGATATGACTGAAATCATGTTGAAACACCATTCGATCCCTTATGGTATAGATGTCTATTCTGGTTCAAATGTTTTAAAAACTGATATCATTGAGCCATACTTCATTTACTTTTTGCAGATTTTATTTGTAGATCAAGAGCACTCGGCATTGTTGTCTGCATGGTCTTCAATGTGGGCTCTTTGTTGTTGAAACATCATGCATGGAAAAGGATAGATTTTTGCTTCATGATCAATGAGATTTCCAAAACCTTGTCTGCTAGTCGGGCATAAGAAATCATGTTTGCATGATTATAACATATAAAAGTCCCAAGATGTTTAACTCTTTACGGGCACACGACAAAATTTTAGACGGGTTCAAATTGAAAGCATTTGCAGACGACAGAATAAAGGTGACTGAAAAATTGAAATTTGTTCTGGGAAGGGTAGAAAACACTGTGGGAAAAGGAGAAAATGCTGGTTACCAGCATTTTTTCCTTTTCCCACAGTGTTTTCAAAATGCTTCTTTCTCAGGGGCGTCAAAAGTAGGGATTGTGTGGTAATGGGTTAAGAAAAAAACACAAAATGGACCTTATTTATAAAATCATTGATCACAATATTATAATTCCAAGACTATTTTGGCTCAAATATCGAAATACTTTAGGCAGTTTTATCTTGATCTACACTATCTGCAAAACCAACAAAGACTAGGAAAGGGTTAAAAGACAAAACTCATAAACCACCCATACCCATGTAATCTCGGCAAATTTTGGCTTCTGTTTTGCAATGTTTATATGGATCATTTAGCTTTGTAAATGAACCGCTAACGATGGAGTAAATCAGGTTTAATCAACTTAAATTGGCATTCTGCAACCTTGTAAGTATCTGTGTTTTGTTTCTTCTTGACTGGTTTAAAAAAAAAACAGCCAGGCTTTAAAGTCTTTATAGCAAGGGAGTAACACCCTTAACCCATTACCACACAATACCAAATTAATATGACCCTGAGAAGTAAGGCTTTTGAAAACTGTTACAGGGAACCGACCATTCCTTTATGCATAGCTTCATCCTGATTCAACCCTTTCCCAAACGACAAATTTTGGACTCTTCCAAACCAAAAGAGTTTGCAGACGACAATTTTAGATTTGGAGAAAATGTGAAAAAGATCTCAAACAGGGTAGAAAACACTGTGGGAAAAGGAGAAATTGCTCATTACGAGCAATTTCTCCTTTTCCTGCCGTGTTTTCAAAAGACTTTTACTGCAGACACATAAAAACCAGGGCTTGTTTGGGAAAGGGTTAATTATAAAAACTGACCACTGTGTTCGGGGAATATCTCTGGCTCAGAGGTAATGCTATACGGGACTTTCAAACTGCGAAAAACAAGGTTTTTGCCCAACATGCCATATGCAGTTTGAATGTCACCTTTGCATTTGTTGCCAATTTTCTTGTTTGTAAGATGGGGGCTCGTCCAGGATTGGCCATTGAGCCAGATGTCCCTAAGAAGGCCTTGAGTCGTCAATAAATGATGACTTTAAGAGTGTTTGTAATAC
Source organism: Tridacna crocea (assembly GCA_943736015.1). Lineage (NCBI taxonomy): Eukaryota > Metazoa > Mollusca > Bivalvia > Cardiida > Cardiidae > Tridacna > Tridacna crocea. The sequence continues at coordinate 67,877,871 of OX031057.1, read as the reverse complement.
AGGAGACCACTCCTTCATGCATAGCTTCGCCCCAATTTAACTCATTACCAAACGACGATATTTTAGACTTGTCCAAATTGAAAGCATTTGCAGACGACAAAATAAAAGTGACTGAAAATTTGAAATTTGTTTTGTGAAGGGTAGAAAACATTGTGGGAAAAGGAGAAAATGCTAGTTACCAGCATTTTCTCCTTTTCCCACAATGTTTTCTAAAGGCGTCTTTCTCAGAGGGGCGTCAGAAGTAGGGATTGTATGGTAATGGGTTAAATACAATACCTGACCACTGCGTTGAGGAGATAATTATGTCTTTGGCACAGCGGTTATAGTATTGTTCTTTTAAACCTCGAAAAACAAGTATCCTGCCCACCCTGGGATCGAATCCTGCCAGATGCGGTTTGGATCTCAGCTATGTAATTTTGTTGCGAATTTTCTTGTTTATAAGAAAACATTGTGAAGAACAGGAGAAAATGCTGGAGACTGTTTGTTACACGTGGGAAAAGAATCGGTGCTTAATTTGTTTACTGCAGCTAATCTCATATAGCATTCAAATACATAATTCTTATATGCATATACAATTTTTCATACTTCTGGGATCAAAAATCTTTTTATAAAACAAATGTAGAAAAAAAAAATTTTCTGTATTGTGGTAATTTTTAACAATTCATAATTATGAAAGAGTAAATATCACAGCCCAGAGGTTGCAAGTCTGAACCTCCTGCTGGCCCAAATTTGTTCCAAACCAAACTCCTGCTGGCCCAGAATTGTTCTTGCAAGGGGCTTTGTTACTGATTGCAATTGGATATTGTGGATAGCAAAGTGTTTTGTGTCTCCTGAGTAAAAGTGCATCAATGCAAGCTGTGTTGTACAATTCAATCAATGAATCAATTTATCCCTTATTTTCAAAATGCAGAGTTTCAATGGCACCTTTGAATAAAACCTTTTTGAACATTATGGAAAAAGGAGAAAAATGTAATGCTGGCGGTAATCAGCATTTTTTCTCCTTCCCTTGCCTTCCCTTGATGTTTTATGCACGACTAAAACAAATCCCCCCCCCCCCCCCCATGTTTTCAAAAACCTTGTTGTTCAAGGTCTTTAAACTCGGAATTGTATGGTAAAGGGTTAATAAATGTTTTGAATAAGTGATTATATAATTTAGCCATGCTCTTGCAAAAGGGGGCTTAACCTTTTACCACACAGTGACGACTTTTGACAACTCTGGTAAAGAAGCCTTTTGAAAACATTGTGAGAAAAAGAGAAAATGCTGGTAACCAGCATTGTCTCCTTTTCCCACAATGTTTCCTTCCCTATCAAAGAAAAATCGTACTGTCTGAACTAGCCACACTGAAATAGTCGTCAGCAAAATGCTTTTAATTTGGACAGGGCTAAAATTTTGTCATCTGGTAAATAGTTAAGGCATCTCCGGAGATTCATTACCACCAAGCAAGACATTACATAATATTTAAGGGTCCTAAAATCTATTTTATCTAACAACTGACAGAATCATGAGGTAAACTGGCTGTTTGACATGCTGAAAATTGACCATAAGCAAACAGTTTCAGCCCAGGTCAGCCTTCTCAAACTCCACAGGCTGACCCAAGTCGACACTTTTTGTAGATGCATTAATCCCTTTTTTCACAGAGCATGCATGGCTTGATTTTATTAGTTCCTAAGTTTTGGAACAAAGTCAAGCAAAATCTACCAAACATCAATGGAGTGAAGATCCATTTGCCCTGGTGATGGAATTTGTTACAGATGTAGTGATAGTCTGGGGCCCAAAAATATACCCTTAGATAACCTGGGCAGATGATATCATCCTTAACTCTTTACCAAACGATGAAATTTTAGACTGGTCCTAATTGGAAGCATTTGCAGATGTCAAAATAAAAGTCACTGAAAATTTGAAATTTGTACCCAAGAGGAGAGAAAACATTGTAAGACAAGAAGAAAGTGCTGGTCACCAGCATTATCTTCTTTTTCCAAAACGTTTTCAAAACAAACCTACCCAAGGGTTGTTAACCCTTATCGTTCTCAATAACTTAAATGAAGCTCACAAGCTAATAAAAACAACATGAATTTGCCTTTTTCAAAGTTATTCTATGGGAGAAAATACCTTCATATTGGAGATTGTAGATCCAAGATCAGACTGCATGTTCTGTGCAGTCTGATTTTGATCTATATTGTCCGCCAAAGGTCAGTAAAATGCCCAATAGGTTGGAACTCAGGATTGTATGGAGAAGAGCTAAGGGTTAAGGACAAAATTGGCTGTGTAGATTTCTGCCTGATTGACTAAATGGAACAGAAAACCAGGAAAATGTCTCTCGGCATGTGGGTGCGTGTATTGTGGTGAAAATTGAAACTCTTTAGCAGGTTACCAGGAACATAAACTGCTTTTTAGACTAGTGTAGAGCAAGATCAGATAGGGTAGAAATTTGCAGTCTGATCATTGATTTATACTTACCAATAATATGTTTGGAGATAGTCTTGTCAGCCATGGAATTGCTACATGATTCTGTGTGTGTTGTGAAATTTCAAACTCTTAAGTATGCTTACTTTTAACTGTGGTGATCAAGATCAGATAGCACAGGAAGTTGCAGTCTGATCTTTGATGTACGCTTTTCAATAATTTCGTGTCGTTAATGGAATTCCTACATGTTCCAATGTATGCTGTGCCATTTCAAACTCTGAAGCATGTTATCAGGAACATAAACTGCTTTTTTTGAACAGTGTAGATCAAGATCAGACAGAATGAAAACTTACAATTTGATCATTGATCTACACTTTTGAAAATTTTTGTCGCCGGTCAGGGAATAAAATGTAATGTTCCTCTGTGACATTTCGAAATCTTGACTGTAAACCCATAACCACATAATCCATACTTTTTCTGAGAAAAAAGCTTTTAGGAAACATTGTGGGAAAAGAGGAAAATGCAGGTAACCAGCATTTTCTCCTTTTCCCACAATGTTTTCTAGTCTTCACGTAACAAATTTCAAATTTTCTGTCACTTTTATTTTGTTGTCTGCAAAAGCGTTTGATTTGGACAAGCCTACCATATTGTCGTTCGGTAATGAGTTAAGCATGCTTTGTTTTGAACAGAGTAGATCAAGATCAGAGAGTACAAGAATTTGTCATCTGATCATTGGTCTACAATGTTGGACATTATATGAGGTGTTCTTACAAAAGCAATTTTGAAATTATGTCTGTGGCTTTTTGTCTGCCGACTAATTGGAAATGTCATGTTTCACTGCATGATGTAGTGTTTTGTCGAATTAATTCTATAATTATGAGAGGAACAAATTTTAAATATATCTATATCAAAAGCTTTTTGTGAACAACAAATTCAATGTGTCTTAAATTTCTGTGTGGAATTAGTCTTCTGAGACAGTCAGAAATATTGTGGGAAAAGGAGAAAATGCTGGTTTCCAGCATTTTCTCCTTTTCCCACAATGTTTTCACAATGCCTTCTTCCACAGAGACAGTGAAAGGGGAACTGTTAGATAAAAGGGTGGAACAGACAGAACTTGTCCATGCAGCAGTATTGATATGATAGACTGCACTAGTGCATTTCTGGTAAATCAACACCTAGGATTTTATGTTTCGGCTGAAGAAATATTTCATTAGGAAGGAAACGGAAATGGGAATGGTTGATTAAAATTTGATGTTTCCTTTGAAACTTGTGATAATGTGAAGTGAGTATACGGCTGTTAATTTTTAATTTGTTTTTCTTTAGTTTTTTTTTTGTCATGGTGGTGTTATTTTGTCATTTTGTCACACTGTTTTTGAGGTTAGGATTTAATATGTCTGTATTGGAGAGCATAAACCCTTTACCACACAATGAAGCCTTTTAACCTACCTGAGGAAGATCGAAGCCTTTTGAAAACTTTGTGGGAAAAGGAGAAAATGCTGGTAACCAGCATTTTGTCCTTTTCCCACAAAGTTTTCTATGAAATTTTCCACAAAATTGCACCATTTAGCCACTTTGAAATTGTCATCTGAAATGGTTTCAATTTGGACAGGTCTAAAAATCTGCCGTGTGCTAATGGGTAAAATGAATGAAGCCCAATTTTTACCACAGGTAGTGTATGGAGGGGTACAGATTTGAATGACAGGATTTGTGCAGGTGTGTCACAGCCAGTTTGGGGGTCTATAGATATAATTATACCTGAGAGTCATTATCTCTGGCTAGATGGCATTCTACAAATGAATACTCATCATTCTATCTAATTTGGGCATTCTGGGTGCAGAACTACTTTTCTACGCGACAGCTGTTACTTTGAATTTCAAACTAAAGTTAATGTTTACTCAATAAAACGCTACCTGGTGTGATTCATTCAGCTATGATCAGCAAGTTAGAGAAATCAGATGTTTAAACAGGTCTGATTTCTCCTCAAACATATTGATCAAAGCCATTTTTTCCATTGCTACTTTATAGTTTGTATTTCTATGATCCCCCAAACAATGGGAGATTGAAATAGACGGGTGGAATCTTCAAAGAATTATGACATGCGCAGACTATGATCCAGAGTATACACCATTGAATTCAGCTGTTTCTGACATAAGAAAGGTCTGCATTGTAAAAGATATATAGTTCATTGTTTATGGCTTCTAATTTAGTTAATCCTCTGTGCCAGAATGCAAACCTGAGATTGTCCTCAGAAAGCCAAGAAAAGCGTACCAGAATGCACAAGGTTTTCATTGAATATGAGCATAGTAATGCCAAATGAAAGCCATAAATATCACAGTGTTCCTGACTGGTATGACTGAAAACTGTTGAAGCTGATGTAAAACCCCATTAACTCATTACCACACAAGAAAATTTTAGACTGGTCCAAATTGAAAGCATTTGCAGACAACAAAATAAAGGTGACTCAAAAATAGAAATTTGTTCTGGTGAGGGTAGAAAACACTGTGGGAAAAGGAGAAAATGCTGGTTACCAGCATTTTCTCCTTTTCCCACAGTGTTTTCCAAAGGCTTCTTTCTCAGGGGCGTCAAAAGTAGGGATTGTGTGGTAATGGGTTAACTCACTCTTTCAGTCATGTAAGCATTTTAATTGAGCTCTTTCAGAGCAGGTAGATCTACTCGCAAAAGTATGAAAGCCTGAACGGAAAAGTATTTCTAGCATAAAGGCTTGGCTAAACAAGCAGAATGGGGTCTATACAAGATCAGCTGAATATTCTGTCTTATTCTATGTCTTATTCTTCAGAATTTTGTCATTGTGAAAGTAACAGAACTTCTGATTGGCTAAACCAATTTCTGATTGGCTAAATCAATTGGTTTAGCCAATCAGACGTTCTGTTACTTTCACAATCAGAAAATTTTGAAGATTGAGACAAAGAACACTCTTAAGAATGGTTGGTGATTACAGACAAGGCAGATTGCATGTTATGTGCAGTCTGATTTCTGATCTGTGCCATCCACAAAAGCTTAAGACATTTGGTTCACAAAAAGCTTGGCATAACTTTCAAAGTAGAACAGCTAGTGACTTCAAACTTTGGATTTTTGTTCGAGGCTTAACTTCCAAAATAAAACAGCTAGCAACTAAAAACTTCATGTACAGATCGGCCACATTAAAGAGAAGTGCAGTGTACAAGAAGCATAACTTTTTCCACTATTTTAACGGTTATATCTTTTTGTATATTTAACTTTGGATTTTTATCTGGGGCTTAATTTCCAAAGTACAAAAGCTAGTGACTTCAAACTTCATATATAATTAGATCACCATAAAGCAAAGAGCACTTTACCAGTACCATAACTATATTCCCACTATTTTCACATAAATTTATTTCCCTTTGTAAATTTTAATTTGGATTTTTGTCTGGGGCATAACTTTCCAAGTGTAAAAGCTAGTACCTTCAAACTAAGCTAGTACCTTCAAACTTCATATACAGATGGACCACATTAACAAGAAGTGCAGTTTTCATAACTATAACTCTGTTCCTGCTACATTTAGAGTTATTGCCCTTTGTTAATTTTAACTTTGGATTTTTTAAAATGGGGCATAACTTGCAAAGTACAAAAGCTAGTCACTTCAAACTTCATATGATTTTAAATCACATCAAAGTAAAGTGCACTGTGCAAGAACCATAACTCTTTCCCACTATTTTCAGAGTTATAGCCCTTTGTAATAAATAATTTTTTTTAAACTCTTTTGTACTAAACCATTCTGCATTCTGTGACAAAGAGCTGTTTAGTGACGAGGAGCTGGTTTGGGGTCACATTTAGTGATAGCAATTATTTTTGTTTTGTTTTGGGAGCTCAAACAATGCCAACTTCATAACAACCTCAATAGAGGTGACTTAGGAAAATATTATGAGAAAAAAAAAAGTCTGCTTTTTCTAGATTCACTGCAATGAATTTCCAGAACTGTTTCTGTAAAATTGTGCTAAATTTATTGGAACTTCAGAACTTCTTAGCTAATGTTGTGGTTTGTGAAAGGGCGACTTTCTGTTTCTTTTCTTGTCAGACAATCATAAAGAGCCTTAAAGTTTTAAGAATTCATTTGGCAGCAAACGTCGTAGAGCCAGATCAGACTTGTCATAAAGGAGCAAATTCAGGATCAGAATCTTCAATGTTTGCTAAATTCTGAATGTGTCTTTGGACCTCATTGATCTGTGGCATGACACTATTAAAGGTGGTCATTACAGTTTTTAAGGTATCCAGAATACATTTTTAGGAAAATTATGGTAACTTGAAAGATGTAACTATAATATAAACTGTTGTTTTACTTCACTAGTTATATTTTTAGTTTCTTGCGGTATTGGTAGGAAAAAAAAAATAATGAAAAGAAAAATCTCTTTTTTTTTTTATCGACTCAGAACATTTATAGAGCTTTTTATTTTATTTTTTTTTCGTCCCCCCGACCCTAAATTTGAAAAAAAGATCTCGTAAATCAACTTATAAAAAAATTCTGGCCTTATTAACCCACAAGTGCCATTGCAAAACACCGACAGGGCAACCATATTTCATAGCCAATTTCCTGACATCTAAGTGCCATCACTTAAAGCATGTTACTTTGATCCAGGTTTTAGTTAGGGCCATGTGCAAAATGTGCTGTATTAATTCAAAATATCAGTTTTAGCACCTATCATGATTCACTAATGGGCATGAAATTATATCCTCGATTAAAATGGGACACTAGTATTTGATATGTCACTTTTTAAAGCTTTTTCATGTCAGTTGACAAATTTGTATTACCAGAAGTTTATAATGTCCTTGGAATAGTATGTATATTCAGAAAGCCAGGTGTAAATGTTATCAATTTGTTAAGTAATTAGGAATATGTCAAAGTCGGCATTGGTAAGTTTATACATATAGTATATGTCATCAAAAATTTTCCTCAGTCTGCATTTGAAAAGTTATAGCAATCTTGCTTTTGGAAGTTTGCAATTCTAGTCTTTGATTTTTCAGGTAAGTTTGGGTGTAGTGGGGTTGTCCAAGGCCAAAACACTGTTGGAACCAGCATTTTCTGCTTTTCCCACAATGTTAACAATTCTATCAAAGCAAAATTCCATCATTTGATTCAGACTAAATTTGTCATAGATCTAAATGTACATATCAATACTTTCAATTTAAGAAAGTCTTAAATATTTGTAATTTAGTACAGAGTTGATGGACATTATATAAAAGAATACAGTTTTTTTGAAAATATTGTAGGAAAAGCAGAAAATAATGGTAACCAGCATTTTCTCCCTTTCTCTCAATGTTTCCCCTTAACCACACAATCCTGAGTTTTGACGACTCTGAAGAAGGAGCCTTTTGAAAACCTTGTGGGAAAAGGAGAAAATGCTGATAACCAGCATTTTCTCCTTTTCCCACAAGGTTTTCTAAACTGTCACTCAATTAGTATCATTTTCAGCTACATATAATGATTATGTTGTCTGCAAATGCTCTCAATTTGGACCAGTCTAAATTTTGTTGTCTGGTAAAGAGTTAACTGAAATACATCATTTGCCAGCCACAACTGACTTGTTGCTGTACATGAAGTTTTTAGTTGCTAGCTGTTTTATTTTGGAAGTTAAGCCTCGAACAAAAATCCAAAGTTTGAAGTCACTAGCTGTTCTACTTTGAAAGTTATGCCAAGCTTTTTGTGACACATGGATGGACAGACATGGTGACTCCAGTATACATCCCCCATACTTTGTTTATGGGGGGTATAAGCATGATAAAAACACATAATGTAGTTAAATTTGTTTGAATCTAGAAGCAGACTTGTTCTGCAAGTAGACAATATCCCTTTCTTGAACCTAACAAAAGAAAGTATGCGATGAGAGAATTTCTGTATGCCTTCCATGGAAGAAAAGAAGTTGAACCTAACTATCCCTTTTGGATATGATTTGCTATATCAAAGAAAGACAATTAGTAAGGATTTCTATCCTGGCGTATTTGTTGACTCAAAAGAACATTATCAAACCATTTTGTTTTTGATTGCCTATGACCCTACTGATGCAGAGTTACACTTAACTCAAAACTCTAACATTTCTCATCAGATTGCAAATAGTGTCCAGACTGGTAAGAAGAGAGAAAAAAAAAAAATCTTCTTTATGCTTGTGATGGGGACCACAATCTTGATTCAAAAACATGATAATGACTTGTTAAAGTTTAAAAGAAAGTTAACAAGATCTATAGAGATGTAATCTATTAGTCAATAAACTAGCTGATAAGGAGGAAAAGGTGTAGAGTATTCTAAAAATAGAACACTCCACTGCATATTTTGCTCGAGTTGCCGACATGAGGAAGGCAAAAGATCGTCTTCAAGATTTTTCTAATCCTTCACTTTACCATTATAATTTATTTAAAATATGTTTGGAAAAAATATCTCCAGCTGCAAGAAGTGGTAATTCAAGTTTATTTTCTGACTATTCATGTTTTGAGAATCAGTAATGATCGATAGTGTGACGTCATTTAAACAAATATGCAGACGCTTTACCTGTGGGGAAAAAAAGTGTGATTTTCGTAGGATAAATGGGTGGATTTAGCGAGTTAATAACAGGTAAGGATCATAACACTCCGTTGTTTTGTCCAAATTGATAAAGTTAATTAGTGATAACCTGTCATCCTTTGTCTTAGATTGCGGATATTTCATGAATATAGGCCTGGTCGGGACTGTTTGTTAGGCGAAGTTTTTTCGCTGTGAAAGCTTGATGATGCAAATTTGAGTCATTGAAGACGACTTTTTCACCCTGTACCATACTTCCTCAAGTTCCTGCTTCAGTCTTTCTCCACTTATCTCGTGAGTTGAGACAAAAATGTCAATAAAAAATCCTTTCGACACTTATTTTCGCCAGTTAAAGAAAAACTACTACTGGCGAAAATGGCGATAAGCAGCGTGGGTCCCGCTGCTGCATGTTATTGATCTTCGTATCGGAAGGTTATATAGGAGACAAGACGGGTACCAGTTTAAAAGTTTGGGTTGACGTTCGCTTTGAATACAGATTTTTTTTGACGAAACGAATAATGGTTAGGGTCGGCGGAAAAAAATTTAAAAAATCCTTTAGAACCTGCTTATATTTTTTTTTTCTGGTTTTGGGAAAATTGCAGTCGGCGGGTTTGTAAATCAACTAATAAAAAAAATCTCGCCTAAGGTGAAATATGGTACCTACTATGTGCACATTCTGAGAAGTAGGAGGTAAATTTGCCACCATCTTCATGTTGGTAGCAGAGTACAGTAGTTCATAGTAATTAGTAAGTAAGGCCTATTAAAAAATTATCTGTTTTTAGTGTTTCCTAACCCTACCTAGAATATGCTGCCAACCCTAAACTTTGTTGGCTATTACGGAAAAAAAACCTGTTGGGTGTGATTACCGGTACAGGGGTCAAATTTAACTCTTTTTTCAACTAGCAAAAATTTGCTAGTGACCATTTTTTCTACTAGCAAAAATCAATTTTGTACTAGCAATTTTTTAACCCATTGCCACACAGTCAGGTGTTTTAACTACTCTGAAATGGGAAACTTACAAACATTATGGCAAAAGGAGAAAATGCTCATGTAAAAAGTTTGGGGAAAAAAATCTTTACCTAACCTACCTATAGCATCTTGGACTTAGAGCTGCAGATAGAGGGAGTGATTTTGATTTCAAAATTGAAAATATTAATAATTCCCTACTAAACCCTGTATGTTATGGGCACTGATTAGAATCATCTCATTGAGACGATTCTAATGAGTACCCACAACATAGTGTTAAGAAGAGAAATAATGGAATTAGAATACCATCTCTCCCTCTTATCTGCATCTTCGCAAGCCAAGTTTACGATCACTACGTGGATCTTACTTTGGCTGATTGAGCCCGATTTGGAGATTCCTTTGATGTGCCCTCTGTTGGATGCTGGATATTACCCCCTTTACATCATATTTCTAAAAGCGAATGAAATATCGTTTTACCAACCGCTTACGAATACACAATCATGAAGCGATAAGCAGACATCCACTAGGGTTTCCATGTTTACCTTCTATTCAAAAGGTAGCGATCTTCTTCTATTTCTATGCTACGAGCGATTTCATTCGTTGCAGTTAGAGCTGGCTGCATCCAATGAAAAAGCGTATTGGGGAAATGTAAAAATCAAGCTTGATCCGCCAAGGGTAGAGTAACATAGTGATTTGTCAGCCTTGGCTTTCGAAGATGTCTTATCTGGAGCTCTGTTGGACTGAAACCTTAAACACAGATATATTTTTGTTGTGCCTAATGTATACTTGCTTGCAATCCAGGGATTACAATGTTAGTCATACTTCACTAACTACTGTGGTAGGATTGATGACTGTAATAAAGACATTGTTCATTTCTCTCTCACCAGTGAACATTGTTTTGACGATGTTTATGTCACAAGGTGCCAACAGCTTGGAAAAAAATGTTGTGTAATTTACTTTTGAAAGATTTAACTCTTGGAAAAAAGCGATACGTACACTAAGTCACAAAATAAGGGAGGTAATGTTGAAAATAACATTTACTATTTACCACTCAATCCCAAATCATGATAACCAGAGAAAAAGTCTTTCTGAAAATATTGTAGGAAATGGAGAAAACATTTGTAACCAGCTTTTTCTCCCCTTCCAACACTGTAGTGTACCTTTTAACCCTTTCCCAAACAACAAATTTTAGACTCTTCCAAACTGAAAGAGTTTGCAACAACAACTTTAAATTTGATGAAACTGGTAGAGAGTTCTCCTAAAGGGTAGAAAACACTGTGGGAAAAGGAGAAATTGCTCGTTACGAGCAATTTATGCTTTTCTCACAGTGTTTTCAAAAGACTTGTACTGCAGACACGTAAAAACCAGGGCTTGTTTGGTAAAGAGTTAAAGACAATCTACAATCTAACTCTTTAGCAAGCGAGAAAATTTTAGACTGGTCAAAATTGAAAGCATTTGCCGACAACAGAATAAAATTGACTAAAAAATTGAAACTTTGTTTTGGAAGGATAGAAAGCATTGTGGAAAAAGGAGAAAATTCCGGTTACCAGCATTTTCTCATTTTTCCACAATGTTTTCAAAGGCTTCTTTCTCAGGGTTGTTCAAAGTCAGGACTATGTGGTGAAGAGTTAAAAAGCATTTGAAATGTCATTCGTTATGAAATGACAAAATTTCAGACTGATCAGAATTGAAAGCATTTCCAGATGATAATCTAAACATGTTACAAATGATAAGATTCATTTGATAACTATAAGGCCTGAAGCCTTTGAGGTTACCTGCATTTTCTCCTTTTCCCACACTGATTTACATCCTTGAGGTCGTTAAAATTCGGAATTGTGCCAGTGAAATAGTTAATCAGTAAAGAAACAAAATTTCTTTATTTGATGGCAGAAGAACTAAAATGTTGTATGATTGTCACATGAAACTCTGTATTGATGTGGGACTGGCTTCTCCTTTTATCAGACAGTTACACAGTTTAACAGTTTTGCCATGGAGAAAAAAAAGCTTTTTAAAACATTGTGGGAAATGGAGAAAATGCTGGTCACCAGCATTTTCTCTATTTCCCACAATGTTTTAATTTCTTTCAGAGACAAATTGCTTCGTTCGAGGAAATTTGACTTTTCATGTTCAATTGCTTTCATTTTAGATTAGTCTAAAATCTTGTTATGTAGGAAAGCATTAACTGATCGCTTAAAACTGATTGCTAAAAGCAAGGCTAAATAATTAATTGATCAACACTTTTAGTACCAGGAAAACTAAAGTTTTATTCTTAGGTGTTGTAGATCAAGATCAGGCTACAAATAGCTTGCTGCGTAATCCTGTATCTATACATTGTTCATTAGTTTGAAAGATCATGTGACCAGAATGACCTTGACTTTCCAGTATTAGACTCTTTTTCATTGGTTGAAAAAATCTATTAAATGTTTTCTGCAGGCAAAGGTTGAAATCTGTTTGTCATTGTCAGAGCTCCGGATAAGAGGGAGTGATGATAATCTAAATCCATTATTTCTCTTCCAAACCCTATGTTGTGGGTACTCATTAGAATCGTCTCAATGAGACGATTCTAATGAGTACCCACAACATAGGGTTTAGTAGAGAATAATGAATATTTTTCAATTTTGAATTCAAAATCACTCCCTCTATCTGGAGCTCTAATTGTTCTATTGAACCAAGGCAATCATTTGATTGTTTCTGTCATTAAGGCTGGGGCACCCAAATGGGATTTGTGTAACAATTTGCCTTTCATCACCAAAATGGTACTGAATGGGCTAAAACTCAGGTAATCCCTACTCCATGCCAGGAAGAAGCATCTATCGGGAGATTGATTACGGGTTACCCAAGTCTTAGCAAAATCTGTACATTTTTGGGGTAATGTAGGGCAAGGTTACATGAATCCCATTTGGAAGCCATTTTTAAGTCTTAACCCTTAGAGCGCTGGAACCGACTTAACTTGTTTTTTTGTGGACAATGTAGATCAAAGTCAGACTGCACAGAACATGCAGTCCGATCTTAGATCTACACCGTCCACTATTTTGTTTCATATTCTGGCCAAAAAAATTTGGTACAGCAATATATATTCAGAAGTTTTTCCAATTAAAAAATGTCTCTTGTTTTAATTCAGCACATTAAAGGTTAAGCACACAGCAAAAGTTAGACCTGTTCAAGTTTAAGACCTGAAAAAGATAAGGATGATCGAATTGAAATAAGAATTTCATACAGAAATACATCTGAATATGTTGTGGTACAAGGGAAAACTCAATTATGAGACAATTTTACCTTTGTCAGAGTGTTGTCAGAAGAGAGCTGTTGCAGGAGATGAAAATACCGGTACATCTACGGAGATTAACCGTTTACCACACAATGACGGCTTTTGACGACCCTTGGAAACAAGCCTTTTGAAAACATTGTGGGAAAAGGAGAAAATGCTGGTTACCAGCATTTTCTCCTTTTCCCACAATGTTTTCTATCCTATCAATAAACAGTTGCTCCATTTTAGTCATACTGAAATTGTCGTCTGCAAATGCTTTCAATTTGAAAAGGACTAAAATTTTGTCATCTGGTAAAGAGTTAATATCACAGTGTATACTTTTCAACAATTACAGTTTGTTATTTCCCTTAGAAATTTCAAAATTTTAGACCCAGCTATTTTGTGACCACTTGCAGAAGACAAATTAGATGTAATTTTAATGATAGATTTGTCATGAAAGTGGAAGAAAATATCAATGGAGATGGAAATGAAGCTTGTTATCAGCATTTTTCCCTTCTTTCAATAATGTTTTGTCATAGGAGTCATAAAAAAATGGAAGTAACTTGTCAAGCTGCATTCAGCATTGGATGTCTAGGCGAACTCGGTAACAAAAATAAATATTCCTGAAAGCAACATTTTACCCCAATCAATGTATCAATAAGTTCAACTTGTAAATCAATAAAAACTATTGCCGTTATCAGATTTGCTGAATTTACAATTTTCTATTTTCAGAATGTAGCAGTATGCCGTCCAAGAAAGAATACGATCTGGTATCCGATGACGGGTATGACAGTCGCATTCCACTACACAATGAAGACGCCTTTCAACATGGCATCCATTTTCAAGCCAAGGTAGGCCACCGTTTTCATTATCTGTTTGATGTGTTAGCTACATGTACCTTTTAGGATCTGTTTATGAACTGAATAGACAGGTTAGGAATGGAGGGTTGCTCCACAACTTTGAGCATCGATTTGCAGTGCGTTTGTATTTGACCAACTCAAATTATCCTATCCCAACTGCAGGCTCTTTTACCAATTTGATGACCAGGGTAAGACTTCTAAGAAGAGGTTTGGTGATACATGGGCTTCAGGCATTTATGTCAGGATGGTGCAAGATGTTCTAAGAACTAGTTTGGTGTGACAGAACTTTCTTGAAGGTCTGGGCCTGTATTCACCAACCATTCTTAAGAACGTTCTTGGTCTTATTCTCCAGATTTTTCTACATTTGTAAGTAACACAACTTCTGATTGGCTAAACCATTCAGTTTTGCCAATCAGAAGTTGTGTTACTTATAAATTTGGAAAACCTTGGAGAATAAGAATAGGAATATTCTCAAGAATGGTTGGTGAATATGAGCCCTGATTTGAACTCTGAACATAAGCTATGATTATAAAGCCTGTCTCACACAGAACACACGGCTTATACGGTTGGCCACCCGTGTAAACCGTACATACAACCGAACCAACCGTGGCCTTATCCTAGTTACACTAGGGCCATTCGAGTGTATCCGTAAAAGCTGTGTATGATTTTTAAAACTTTTAAAAAACTGGCATGGATGCCATGTCCGTGTATTATCGTATTAGCGATCATACAAGACCGTGAGAGACTGTGTGAGACCATATGAGATCGTATATACAACTGCACATGAAGTCCACTCCACGACACGTCTCACAAACTCTTGAAACAAGTCAGCATCAACACGGAGGAAGTTCTTGTAACACCTGGGGTCCTTTCTGTTTAGTTCATGTAACAGAGTATCATATTGACCAAACATGACCCTTCTGTTGAGCCATTCTCTTGTCCAAACTTGCCTCCTTCTTCTTCTCCTTCTGTTGGCTTGTTCTTGTCTCCCCTCAGGCCTTCTGGCCAAAATAATCTCAATTTCTATCAGTCTTATCATGATTTCTAATTCCCTTATTCTGTCATCTGCCATTTTTATAACTTCTCTGTTGAAAGTTCGAAAATTTATGAAGCTATTAGCCATCAAAACGAGTCAGTTTATATCAAAACATACACGAATGTGTGATAATTCGAGCATAACTTGAACAAAAGTCAGTGGGATCGTATCTAAACCCTGTAAATGTCCAGTTAATCGAGTAAAAGTCGTGTTTAATCGTACTACGCCGTAACAGACCGTACTAGACCGTACTTGGAACCGTACAAAAATCGTATGAAAATCGTTTGCAAATCGTGTTCAAACCGTGACAAACCTTGCTTGACCGAGTATATCCGTGCTTTGTTCGTACATACTCGTGCTACATTCGAGTCTAAATCGTACCAACTCATCCCGAGGCACGGTTGGAGCTCAATACATACTCATACCAGTCAACCCGTGTATAACCAAGTATACCGTATTGGAACCGTGTGCCCAACCGTGTTCTGTGTGAGACAGGCTTTAAGCTTTCACTTTTGTCTACAATAAGTCATAAAGATTTTGTGCCTTGGAATGGCCACCATATAAAAACACAGTGTTTGTCCTTCAATGAAATGCCTGGCCAAAACATGCGGATTAACCCTTTCCCACACAATGCCGACCTTTGACGCCCCTGAGAAAGATTAGCCTGTAGAAAACATTGTGGGAAAAGGAGAAAATGCTGGTAACCAGCATTTTCTCCTTTTCCCACAATGTTTTCTACCCTTCAGAAAACAAATTTCAAATTTTCAGTCACTTTTATTTTGTCGTCTGCAAATGCTTTCAATTTGGACCAGTCTAAAATATTGTCAATTGGTAATGGGTTAACCCTTTACCACACAATGCCGACTTTTGACGCTCCTAGAAAATTAGCCTTTTGAAAACATTGTGCAAAGAGAAGAAAATGCTGGTAAGCAGCATTTTCTCCTTTTCCCCACACTGCTTTTGCTCAATCAGATAAAAACTACACCATTTGATCCACACTAAAATTGTCATCTGCAAGTGCTTTCAATGTTGACAAGGCAAAAATTTTGTTGTCTGGTAAAGGTTAAAGCAAGCAGCTTTTATAACTGTAGTTAGACCAATACCATGGCCAAATCCAAGGACTATGTTGATAGAAGTCGAGATTCTTCATGACAATCCAAACATTGTCCTCAGAAAATTCTCCATGGGTTTACCCATATTATCCCTCAGCCCCTATTCTGTAAAATGCATAACCCATAGGGTGATAAATGAGGAATAATCTGTAATTTGGCATAAAGAGTATTAAACTTTAGATTTTAGTAACTTCAGTTGTTCAGCAAGATAAGCTCATGTTTTTCTCTGTCCTGTTCATAATGTACTTCATACCAGTTCTTTGAACTTTTTACCAAACGATCTCCAGTTTTCACAATTCTTAGAAAGAAGCCTTTTGAAAAAATTGTCGGAAAAGAAGAAAATTAATGCTGGTTACCAGCCTTTTCTCTTTTTCCTACAATGCTTTCTACCCTTCCCAAAAATTTCAATTTTGTTAGTCACATTTATTTTGTTGTCTGTAAATGCTTTCAATTTGGACCAGTGTAAAATGTTGTCTTTGGTAAAGCGTTAAAGCTCTTGGGAAAGCAAATCACTATTTTTGCAGACTGAATTCAGATTAAATTCTGATTATAAAGTTAAGATTCAAAATAATTGAAAACCAGATTTGCCATTGCAAACTTTTCCAGCTGTATGTTTAATAGTTTTGGTCAAGAAAAAAAGGAAAGCATGGACATGAATGCTGTTCTCCATAAAAGGACTAAATTGCCATTGAAAAGAAAATGTGAGACAAGATTCTATTTCTGTGGTGGTGAATAAAAAAAAAAGTTCAGCTTGTGATAAATTTCAAACAAATTGAAAAGCCAGACTTCCCATTACAGGAATCTCCCTGTCCTAATTGCATTTCAGAATTTATTGTTTTAATTTCACAAGAAAAACACAAAAAGCGTGGGCAAGCCTCCATTGACAATTTATTTTTAAATCTTTACCAAACAGCTCCTTGTTTTCACAACCCTGAAGAAGACGACTTTGGATAGCTTTGTGGGAGGAAGATGGTCACACTTTGCTTTCTTCCCTGTCAGAGGCTTATCACTTGTAACCAAACGATAAAATTTTGGCCAGGCCTAAATTGAAAGCATTTGCAGATGACAAAATAAATATGACTTGAAATTTTGTTTTGAGACAGAAAAACTTTGTGGGAAAAGAAGAAAATGCTTTTCCCACAATGTTTTCAAAAAGCTTCTTTCTCAGGGTCATTAAAACTCAGCATTGTCTGATAAGAGTTAATTTCTCCTCTTTATCCACATTTAATTTGATGTCTGCAAGTGCTTTCAAACATCATTTGAAATCTTTTCGTCTTGAATTTTACCACACAATCAAGACTTTTAATGATCCTGAGAAAGAAGCCTTCTGAAAACATTGTGGGGAAAAAGAGAAAATGCTGGTAACGAGCATTTCCCACAATGTTTTCTACTCTTCTTTTATCATTCACTTTTTGAGTCACATTTATTTTGTCGTCTGCAAATGCTTTGAATATGGACAAGCCTAAAACTTTGTTGTTTGGTAAGAGTTAAAAGCTTTTCATCTTGTGAATGCTTTAGCATTTGCCACTTTTGAAAACAATTTGGAAAACTGAGTAATTGCGGGAAAAAACATGGTTTAACTCATTACCAAACAACAATATTTCAGGCTTGTCCAAATCGAAAGCATTTGCAGACGACAAAATTAAAGTGACTGAAAATTTGAAATTTGTTTTGTGAAGGGTAGAAAACATTGTAGGAAAAGGAGAAAATGCTGGTTACCAGCATTTTCTCCTTTTTCCACAATGTTTTCTAAAGGCTTCTTTCTCAGGGGTGTCAAAAGTAGGGATTGTGTGGTAATTGGTTAAAGTAATTTTTAGAATAAAATTTCAAAGAATAATGTCCAAAGGAGAAAGCCCTTATTATATCCTTCTAGCCCATAGCTTTGGAAAACATAACCAGAAAAGGAAAAATTTCTTTTTATGCGAGGTTTGGTCTCAAAATTAATCACACGCTGAAAATTTCAAAGCTCATTTTTGAAAATTATGAAGACATCTACCAGACAAGTTTAATGATAATTATAGATCTTTCTGACACATGTCTGTATTGTGATACCGATAATTGTATGTCTGTTCGACGCATGTCTTTATAACGACAATGACAATTTTGGAGTTTTTGACGCATGTCTTTGACACGTTGGGACGGCGCCTTTGAGGAACAAAATTTCTGAAAGTTTAGAAGGCTGGTCTTAATTTTTTCTCCATCTAATTCCTTAAAGGTGGCCCTTCAGATTTTGAGTCGAAAATTTTACAAAAATACAAAAAAATCATCCTTATACTCCCAAATCCTTATAATTTTCAGTCATTAAAAACCCAGAAGTTGAAATCATCTGACAGCTAGATAAATTAGAGATTTGCTACAGCCCAGGTCGACAATGAAGGAAAACACGGTCTATTTTTACATGAGCACCTTGCTCATTTACATACCGGAAATATACATACGAAGCTTCAAACATAGCATCTGAAGTTCTAGACATTATGGAAATAATTACATGTTTGTTATGTTATGGAATTTAATAGTCATTAGTCACATGCAAGTCACTTAACATTCCCAGAATACTTTTTTGATTTTGGCGGGAAATCTAGAAATAGGTTAAGAGGCTACATAGCCTTTTAAGGAAATACCGCCAAAAATTTTTTTTGGGGGGTAATTTTATGATTCTTAATTACTGATGATTTGTATTGTTTTTATCATATAAATTTCAGTGACATACATATTTTTTAATTTTGTGTGATGTGAAAATTCTAAATCCCACCTTTAAAGTGCTGTTTAACTCTTTATCAAAAGACAAATTCTTGGACTGGACCAAGTATAAGTAATAAGCAAAGTTGCTCATATTGAACCTAGTCTACCCAAAGAACATTATAGGATTTTTGTTTGCAATGAAAGGTCCAGGGTTATATCATTAGGCTGACTTGAAACCGATCTTTGTTTGGAGCAAGGACCACTATGTTTTTAGTTCTCTTTCAAAACTTGAATTCCTGAATACCTTTAATTTGTTTATTCCATAATGGAAGAGCCTTTTTGTCTCCTGTAATTTAAATATTCATATAAAAAATTGTTTTACTATCACTTACTCATCACCTGTCAGACGACCATGACTGATATTTCATTTGTTGACACCCATGTCTTACTAGTAAGTATGAGGGAACAAATGGAATTTTTTTAGACCCTGACTTATGTTGTTTGTACATTTTCAGTATATTGGCACTCTTGATGTCCCAAGACCCAGCAGTAGAGTTGAAATTGTTGCAGCCATGAGACGGATTAGGGTAGGTAAAATTTGCTTGAATGAGATTGCTGAATGATAGAATTACTTTGAACATGAAATGCATAACTTGTCTTTTACAACACAAAGGAGTTTATTGCATGAAACATTATACACAATTAATGTTGATAGCAAAAAGACAGGGATTAGACGGCAACGTGAAACATAGTTTTGTAGAACATTCTGTCATATCATTTAAACATTCATGCATGAAGAAGATAAGTATTTAACTTGTCTAAGAGAAGAAGCAAAATATGAAAAAATGGACAAATTACATACAGTAAATTTTGATTTTTTTTTAAATAAATATTTTGCTGTAATCTTTGTTATTTTGGGTTTTATATCTCAAAGCATTTTCTGTTTTCTATAAATCAAAAAGTATGTTTCTTGTGGTGAAGTCATTGTTTGAGCAACATTTGATTTGTCGTCTGCAGGGCTTTTTGTCTTCAATTTTGGCAACCAGGTCTCTTCTTTCTTTATACAGGCAAGCAGCCAGTTTTGTGAATAACTATAATGTATAATGAAAATAAAATATACTCCAGGAAAGCCTAAATGGAGCTCGGTATTGGCTGACTTAAGTATATGAAATAGTCCTCAATACCATACAAGCAAACAATGTAACCCCACCCACCTGAAGAATGATACCATTTATTTTTGCTTTTTAGTACGAGTTCAAGGCAAAAGCCATCAAGAAAAAGAAAGTGGATTTAACCATATCAGTTGAGGGAGTTAAGGTGTCCATCTGCAAAAAGAAAAAGGTAAGCTTGTAGCTTGATTTAACACCTTTACCCCATAAGGCATTTCTATGGTATCTCTAGTTGACCCTAAACAACAGCAAGGATGAAGCTGTTTCTTATTTGTATATGACACCTTTTGATAGCATAGAAAACATTGTGGCGAAAGGTGAAATTGCTCGTCACGAGCAATTTCACCCTTTGCCACAATGTTTTCCAAAGGCTGCTACAAGCAGTGCGTAGAAATGAGTATGTATGGAGTAAAGGGTTAAATATTACTAGCTCTTTACCTTATGGCACCGACTTGTTGCAGTCCAGCAGGGCAAAAAAAATGCAAAAAAAAATCAACATTATGCAATTTTAAGTGAGAGCTCATAATTGAACCATATCTTGAGTTGTCACAATGCTTCTTTTCCATCCCTTTACCATACAGTGCCAAGGTTTAATAACCCATTCGGCATACCTTGGGTGACGGGAGCCATCAAATCCCCGAGCCTGTATCTAGTTGCTTTTCCCATATTGTTTTTTACTATTTAAAATGAGAAGTTCATCATGTGAGTCACATTAGATTTGTCATCTGCAAATGCCATCAAATTTGACAATTTAAGTCTAAAATTTTGTCATGTTGTAAAGTGAGACAAGGTGAAGTGCTTTGTTTATTATGGAAACATTGTGGTTGAGAAATGAGCTGCATGTTATAAGTAACAATTGGTTAACCCTTTCCCAAACAACAAAATTTTATACTGCTCCGAATTGAAAGCACTTGCAGACGACAAAATAAACGCAAGTCAAAAACCAAAATTTGTTTCCAGTTGGGTAGAAAACATTGTGGGAAAGGAGAAAATGCTGGTTACCAGCATTTTCTTCTTTTCCCACAATGTTTTCAAAAGGCTTCTTTTTCAGGGCTGTAAAAACCAGGGATTGTTAAGTAGTAAAGGGTTAAGCCAAAGAGTTTTCAAAGTTAGTTTTTTTGTAAAACAGAAATTTTTGTCAATGTTCGGGTATGATGTATGCTGTGTTAAAACTTTACTCAGTAAATACATTCTGATGCATCTACAATTAACATAACTACAATTTTTATTGAGACAAAAGGACAAAATTTTAGGTATGTCCATAAAAGGCTGTAATAAAAGACGAAAGGTCTAATATTGTTAGCAAAGGGTCATGATTATAGAGTAACATGTGTACCCGTTACCAAACAATCCCAGGTTTTCATGACCCCTAGAAAGAAGCCTTCATGAAAACACTGTAGGAAATGGGGAAAATGCTGGTAATCACAATGTTTTCCAGTCCTTTCCTAAAACAATTTCCATTTTTTAGTCACTTTAATTTTGTCATCTACAAATGCTTCCGGTTTGGACTAGTCTAAAATTTTGTTGTTTAGTAAAGAGTTGATTAGCATCCATGGATATTGTCAATGTCAAGAAAAATAGCTGGTCTTCATTTCCCACCAATTTTTCAAATGTGTTCTTCTACAAGCTTGGAAAAGCATTTTAATAATTTGGTAGAAGATTGATTTGGCAGTGTAAGGAATGACCAGACGACAAGCCAATATTTGATGAAATCAGTGAGTTTCGCTTTCTAATCTATCATTGTCACAGACTGTCACAGACTTTAGATCGTATCTACTGAGCCAATTTCCTGTTTTCTGCACTGTTAACCAGATTTTGGGCAATATTATTTCTTTTTGAAAGTCCCGAGCTCTTTCACAAGAAGCCCCCAATTTTGACAACACTAGTGGGCCAGCATGGCTCAGGAGTAAAGCGTAGGACTTATTATCTAGAGATTCCGGTCTTGAGCCTCACTTGATCCACCAGCTTCTTTCATGGGGGTGTCCTTGGTCATTTCAGAGCCCTAGGCTAGTACTATTTAACCTCAGGAAATACATGAATAGGTGATCTGTTATCATGATTTTGTTTTCTATCCTATCAAAGACAGAAATCTTCATTTGAAATACATTTGATTTGTCATTGAACTCTATACCATACAGTCCCAACTTTTAACGACCCTGACAAAGAAGCCTATGGAAAACATTGTGGGAATAGGAGAAAATGCTGGTAACCAGCATTTTCTCCTTTTCCCAAAATGTTTTCAGAAGGCTTCTGCCTCAGGGTCACCAAAAGTTAGGTTTAGCCTAACCTTTTCCCCTTTTCCCACAATATTTTCCACTCTATCAAAGTCAGAAATCATCATATTACCAGGATTTGATTTGTTGTCAGCAGATACTTTGAATTTGGTCCAGTCCAAAAATTTGTTGCTTGGTAAAGAGTTTATTCCTTTGATGGCCTTCAGAAAATGAAATGTTTTCAATTAGTTGTAATCTTTCCAACTTGCAACTATCAGGGCATCTTCGCAAGCCAAGACTGACGATTCACTACTCTACCCATGGCGGATCGAGCTTGATTTTTTACATTCATCCGATACTCTTTTTCATTGGATGCAGCCAGCTCTAACTGCAACGAATGAAATTGCTGGTAGCATTTCATCCTTGATAAAAATAGAACAATGTCGCTACCTTTCGAATAGAAGGTAAACATGGAAACCCACGGGGATGTCTGCTTATCGCTTCATGCGTATTCATAAAATGATATTACATTGGCTTTTAGAAATATGATGTAAAGGGGGGTAATAACCAGCATCCAATAGAGGGCGCATCGCAGGAATCTCGAAATCGGGCTCAATCCGCCAAGGTAAGACCCACATAGTGATCATAACCTTGGCTAGCGAAGATGCCATCAGGGGCAATATTTGGCATGAAGGTACAAGAATGATTATAGTTTGACAAAATAGTGACAAAATGGGTTAAAAGACTGGTTGTAAGTGAAGATGGATGTATTTTTAGGTGTTGTTCAAATGCTAGGATTTGTCTACTGTATCATGTTTCAGACTGAAGGAAAGTATAATTGGATGAAAAAGCTGAAAAGTTCTTGCACCATATGGTTCCTATCATTTTTCATCCTGTCTGCTTTATGTAGAATTTTAAATGTCTACAAGTGAGACATTTAGGAGCTAGATAGAAAGTCTTTGTTCTTAGAGATTTTTGTTGTAAAAATTGTATTCTACTTGAGCCCTACGCTTCAAAAAGGCAGCCTAGTGCATCTGCAAAAAGTATCAACCCTGGTGAACTGGCACAATCTGATTTTAACCCCTTCCCAAAAACTGACTACTTTTGATGACCCTGAGATAGAAGCCTTTTGAAAATATTGTGGGAAAAGGAGAAAATGCTGGTAACCAGCATTTTTCTACCCTTCCCATTGCAAAATTTAACTTTTCAGTTGCATTTATTTTGTCGTCTGCAGATGCTTTCAATTTAGACCAGTCTTTAAATTTGTTGTTTGGGAGAGTTAATATTTAGTGTTTTGCAAGTGTAAGATTTTTTTACCAACAAAAACATGAAAATATCATAAGACCTATGATAACAACAATTCATCTAAATAGTATGAATGGAATTTATCTGTATTTTATACATAGAATTATTTACATTTGGCAGCTATTGGGCCTTTAACACTTTACCAAAAAATCCCTGGTTTTTACAACCCTGAGATAGAAGCCTCTTGAAAATATTGTGGGAAAAGGAAAAAATGCTGGTAACCAGCATTTTCTTATTTTTCCCAAAATGTTTTCAACCCCACTGGAAACAAATTTAAATTTTTGAGTCAGTTGAATTTTGTCATCTGCAAGACAGTGCTTTCAATTTGGAACAGTCTAAAATGTTGTTGTTTAGTAAAGAGTCAACTTATTAGCAAACAACAAACTGGTATACTTGAATGAATTAAAACCATTCATGGACAACAAGTTTAAAGTGGGTTCATTGAACCAAATTGACTTTGAATAGAAATCATTGTGGGAAAAGGAGAAAATACTGCTTACTAGCATTTTTCTCCTTTTCCCAAAATGTTTTCAAAAGCCTTCTTTGAGGATTAATAAAATTCAGGTTTGCTTTGTGAAGGGTTAACCCTTATCTTGCTGAATAACTGACATGAAACTTTAAAGTTTAACTCTTTACCACATGACAAAATTTTAGACTGGCTCAAATTGAAAGCATTTGCAGAGACAAAATAAAAGTGACTGAAAAATTGAAATTTGTTTTGGGAAGGGTAGAAATCACTGGGGAAAAAGGAGAAAATACTGGTTACCAGCATTTTCTCCTTTTCCTACAGTGTTTTCAAAAGGTTTCTTTCTCAGGGGCGTCAAAAGTAGGGATTGTGTGGTAATGGGTTAAAGAGGAATCAACAGAAATAACTGACAAATATTCCATTTGTCTGAAGAATCTTTCCGACTGTTCCTTTTGCATAATTTTCTACTTTGTCCGAGACAGATGGCTTGTTTTAGTCTAGACAATATTTACATAATAAGTGAGTTTTTCTTTATCTCTGTATGCATCTACACTAATTCTTCACAGGCGCCCATAAAAAATGATGACCCATTGATGGTCTAGTATGACATTACGGCCAGAGTACTGGGTACAGGCTGAAAACTAATGTCCAGTACATGCTTAACCCTTTACCACTCAATGACTCCTTTTAACTCTTAACCACACAATCCTGACTTTTAACGACCAATCAGGGAAAGAAGCCTTTTGAAAACATTGTGGGAAAAGGAGAAAATGCTGGTAACCAGCATTTTCTCCATTTCCCAAATTGTTTTCTAGCCTTCCAAAACCAAGTTTTGACTTTTTAGTCACATTTATTTTGTCGCCTTTAAATGCTTTCGATTTGGACAGGTTGTAAATTTTCTTGTATAGTAGCGTTATTGACCTTTAGAGAGAAGCCTGTTAAAAACATTGTGGGAAAAGGAGAAAATGCCGGTAACGAGCATTTTCTCCTTTTCCCACAAAGTTTTCTACCCTATCAAAGATAAATTACATTATTTGAGCCACTATGAAATTGTTGTCTGCAAATGCTTTCAACTTGCTTAACTCTAAAATTTTCCTGTATGGTAAAGAGTTTTAAATACATATATACTTGTTTTCAGCCATTTTATTCACCAATTTTGTCTTTATTTCATGAAACAAAAATCATTTTTGCATCTCCATGCCAAATATTGCCCCTGATGGTTGCAAGGTTGCACAGATTAGCGGGATGGAAAATACATTTCATTCTCTGGGGGCTAATTCCAAGACATCACTGTGGTTATTTGCGGTTTAACCCTTTATCAAAGAACAAAATTTTAGACTGGTCCGAATTGAAAGGCCTTACAGATGCCAAAATAAAAGTTAACTCAAAAATTGTGTGTAGTCCAATAATCACTATGGCTGGCCAAAGTCTTTCCAATCAGCAAAATATTGGACTGGATCAAACTGAAAGCTGCAGACAACAAAATTATCGAAATCTAATTTGCTTTAATAGTAAGTACAGTATTTCATAGGCTATAAAACATTGTAGGAAAAGGAGAAAATGCTGGTTACTAGCGTTTTCTCCTTTTCTGATATGTTTTTAACCCTTTACTTCATAGATACTCATTTGTACGCATTGCTTGTAGGAGCCTTTTGAAAACATTGTGGCAAAAGGTGAAATTGCTTGTGACGAGCAATTTAAACTTTTGCCACAATGTTTTCTATGCTATCAAAAGGTGTCGTATACACAAAAAGAAATGGCTTCATCCTTGCTGTTATTTAAGATCAATTAGAGATACCATAAAAATGCCTTATGGGGTAAAGGGTTTAAAGACTACTTCCTCAGGGTGGTTAAAACACAAGATTTTTCTGTGGAACTGGCTTAAGTACCGAGAGAATAGCTGAGAGGAATAAAGGACTCGAGTTGCTGAAAATTGGTTTCCATACAGAAGATTTAACAAAGCATGAAATTAATCAATCTTGTTTTACAGGCCAGAAAATGTCCGAACCCCCCTCCTTCCTAGTGTTAGGAAAAAAATAAATTATCTTGATGGCCATGATGTTAGATAAAATGGTCATTTTCAGTCAATCGTACAAGCTTAAATATAGCAGTTTTATGATGTTTTTTTATTGGAATTTGGCAAAATATCATACAGGAAAGAATGGAGATTAGACTTCATGTTAATATTCATGACCTAAGTTTAAACTGCAGATATTCACAAAAGTTTTGTGTTTCTGTAAAGCACTCAACTGGTTGATCTTAATTTCTATGAAACAACCAAGGTTTGGACTGATCCAAAATATAGGCACTTGGAGATGTTGTATTAGATGTCTCACAAATGGTTTAGTTTGAACTTCTTCTAGAGGTAAGAAAACATTATGGGCAAAGGAGAAAATGCTGGTTACCAGCATTTTCTCCTTTTCCCATAATGTTTTCTACCCTCCCAAAACAAATTTCAATTTTTGAGTCGCATTTTCTCCTTTTCCCCACAATGTTTTCAAAAGCGTTCTTTCTCAGGGTCTTTAAAACTTTGGATTGTGTGGTAAAGGGTTGATGGGCAACCTGTGTGGCAGAGTTACATGATAGTCATAGAATGATAAATTATGATTGGCTGGGTAGTCATAGAATGATAAATTATGATTGGCTGGGTAGTCATAGAATGATAAATTATGATTAGCTGGGTAGTCATAGAATGATAAATTATGATTGACTGGGTAGTCATAGAATGATAAATTATGATTGGCTGGGTGCTTACAACTACAAAATTGATTCTTCTTGCTTTCATCCAGTCTTCAGATTTGTGTATTTGTTTCTGGTATTTGAGGATGTATTTGTTATTGTTATACTTATGTTGCGGAAGCCAGCACACCAGTCCTGTCTACAGAGCACATTGCCTATTATTATACTGCAAAGAAACGTCTTGTGATCTGATTGGTTAACATGCCGGGAACATCTATATCATGTTCCCTGGTAAAAACCATGTAAAGCCAGTTTCCCTTTTGAGTGCCCATAAACATCACTACACGTGCAATACAACATCCAAAATGGTGGCCTTGATAGATTACCAGACTGCACATTTATGCACCAAACTGCACATTTTTGTGGCGTCGGTTCCTAGTGACATCAGTTTTCATTGAATTGGGGCACTCAGAAGGGAATTTCTATTTTGCCAGCATACTCAATTCGTGAGAATATAAAATAGGAAAATTTTGCTTAATATGTTTTGAAAGGGTATAACTTAGAAGTATAATAGATTCGTTGTACGGTCAGGTGGCAGGCGACTTGGAAACTTGTTCATGGCTGTGGTCATCGCCACGAGCCTAACATAGTCCTTACAGTGTAAAGTCAATAAAATGGACATGCATTGTCTGTATTAAATATGTGTACAGTGCAAGTATAAGGTAATTTCATGGCTATTCTTTTGAAGAATACAGCAAAAAAAAATAATGATCTAGAAGAGAAGATGACAGTGTTGATCAGATGCAAGGTCAGATTGTATTGATTGTATGGGTGTTAATGCCTCTTTCAACATTACTATCATTATGTCATGATGAGCTTGCTTGTTCATGTACATCGTGATTTTCAGCAATTCTGGGTAAACAATTGGACTCTGAAATGTCTTGCCTTAAGCCTGTTTCACATCAGCCTTACGACAGCCGTACGGGAACATTTTTTGACAAATCGCAGGACTTCTTGCGGACTCAGCAAGACTGCCGTACGAATTCCCAACGCCGTAGACGTCGCAAGCTAGTTTTTCAACATGCTCATTTTCTTTGCGATTTTTGACTTCGCAAGGCAACTGTACGGTTGCCACACGGCAGCCGTACAGCTACCTTGAGACCATTGCATATCAATCATACGGTTTTATACTCGCGTTTGTCTTGCGAAGACTGCACGATGATCGCATGGACATCTTGCAAACGTCTTGCGTTTAGTGAAAGTCTGTCTGAAGACTACTGCGGAACGTACGAACAACGTATTGATTCGCACGGCTGCCCTGCAAATGCCTTGCGAAAAGTTAGCGTCATCCCACCTGTTTTAAAAAGTTTTATGTCTTGTTCGTCATCAGTCGCTGTCAAGATTTCAGGAAGAGAAGGCCATGCCTCAGAAACAAAGATCTCAAAAGGGAAAGGGGAAGGCTACGGTTGCTGAACCTCCCATTGAACCCGATAAAACCGAGGTACCACCAACCCAGGGTTCAGATGCAGAAAGCATCTGCTTGTACAAGAGTGACAAATATGCCCTTAACATAAAATAGCTTCGTCCCGTTCTTCATCTGCGAGTATCCTGTTCATGGCTGCAATACGCAACCTCTGTGCCTGGATAGCCGAAGTTAAACTCTTCTAAGGCCTTCTGCGGAATGAGGATGCTGCTGCATACCATTGTGTCTATATTTATCTAAATCTGGACAGGAGGAGATAATTCTTCCTCCTTAAGGCGATTGCACGAACACCGTACAGCTGTCTTGCAAATTCATGCTTGCCATGCGGTCGTCGTAAGAAACTTTGAAAATTCTTACGGCAGTCTTGCGGGTGCCTTGAGAATTTGTGCGGCAGCCTTGAGATAATCGCATGACGGCCGTGCGAACACGTCGCTTTGTTTTTTTCGTACGTTCAACCTGCGGACACCATACAGTTCGTGAGTCAACCGTACAAACAACGTACGGAGATCGCTTTGCAAATTTGCAGTATGTGCGACGGGTACGAATAAGTAGCGATTGTGTTTGCGGCGGAAATGGTACGACAAAAAAATCGCAAGACTGATGTGAAACAGGCCTAAGGAGACATTCACTACGACTATCCCATTTAAGTGAGAGTTAAACCTGGGGCCTCTGGTTGATGATTTCTACTCTTTGACCACAGTATCAAACAGGACCCTTGGAGTCTTTCTGTTCAGGTTGACCCTATACCAGACCATCCCATGTTTTAACAAGTACATAGAGAATGGCTTCTGAAAACATTATGGTAAAAGGTTACCAGCATTTTCCTCTTTTTTCACAATGTTTGCTTCCCCTGCAAAGACAAGTGCTATCATTTTATTTAAAATGGGCCACATTTAATTTGTCATTTTGCAACTGCTTTCGATTTGGATAACTGAAAAAAAAAAAGCTTTTCATGAGGTAAAGGGTAATTTTGTCTGGAATCAGCAGATCATTGACTGTGTCTGCTATCAAATTTCCTAAATGGCCAGTAAAAATAGGCTTCCCAAGGGAAATGTGGTTTTTGACTAGATTTTATGTTTATATGTTTTTGTATCCCAATACTTTCTATAGGCTAGGATAAAAATAATATGAAGAGCAAAAAGAATGGACCTATGTTGCCTCTTATAATATTTCTTAATCTTTTTGTCAAAGACTTATAGGAATCATGTGTGGATTGTGTGGGATCATATGGATCATCGCAAAATGGGGCATTGGGACATTTGCGCAAAGTGTCGTCTCGGATCAGTCTGCGCAGTCTGCTCAAACTAATCCAAGACAGCTCTTTACTACTTCATTAGATTTTATGCAAAACAGAAAATTATATAAAAACGGAAAGCAGCGTTTCGGATCAGCCTGCTTGGACTGCGGAGGCTGATTCTAAACGATACTTTACGCAAATGTCCGAATGCCCCTTCTCGCGTGTTGCAGGCCATAATTATGTAAATAAGCGTAATGATGTCCTATCTGATCTGTGAAAAATAAATATTTTGATTGAATCACTACCTTCCTGTCACCGACCGAAGGGCTTACAAATATACAATCCAGTATCAATGAGCAAACATCTAAGGGGTGTTCCAAATGCATGACTGGGCTTTTCATGGAAGCGTCCTTTGACTAGACACTGCAGAGCTCTAGGCTAGTATCGGTAAAACCAAGAAAACACATGGATATGTGGCCTGTTGCCATGATATGGCTGAAATAATGTTGAAAGCACCATAAAACTTCAATTAATCAATCCAAATGCACAAGCAAATTTCTGTGAGGAGTCTGATCTTGATCTGCAGTTTATTAAGCAAAAGTAAAATTCTGTTCTAGTTGATAAGCCTTCTTAGGCTTTCACCTCAATCAACTGTCTTGCTTCTGTCAGCTCTGCTTGTTTCTGATAATTTTGTGTTTTGCCTTGTGGATCTGAAATTGTAAACAAAGAAAACTGGCTAATCAAAACAGTTT
The DNA here is from genome assembly GCA_943736015.1 of Tridacna crocea. Lineage (NCBI taxonomy): Eukaryota > Metazoa > Mollusca > Bivalvia > Cardiida > Cardiidae > Tridacna > Tridacna crocea. The sequence goes on along the minus strand of OX031057.1, from coordinate 67,847,731 downwards.
ATCCAAATATCAACAAGCAAATGTCTTGTGTCTTGTTCATAGAAATATTGCCTCATATCATACAGGTATGCCTATAGTGTTTGTGAAAGACCCTCTTGCAAGAAATGTTTGGTTTTGTTTGTCACACAATTTTTCAGAATTTGAAGGACCCACACTAAGGAAGAAGCCTTTTGAAATTACCTTGTTTGAAAAGGAGAAAATGCTGGTAACCAGCATTTTTTGCTTTTCCAACAAGGTTTTCTACTCTTTCACAGATAGTTCACCATCATTTCAGCTAGATTTGATGTGTCTTTTGCATATCTTTTGAATTTCTACTAATCTAATATTTTTTAGTTTGTGACAGAGTTACATGATTATGTAAGATAACCTCATTTCTTTCCTTCCCATTAGTGTAAATCAAGAATAGACATGTAAAAAGTCAGGGATATAAAACCATTACACCCTTTGCCCATAGCAGTTTCACAGTATATAAACGATTTGTACCCCAACCGGATATTGCGAGTAAATTTCAGTGATGTCCACTTTGCATTAGAGACAGCCGAGATAAAAATTGTTGCGTCTTTTATACTGCTGAATGTAAACTATGTGAATCTTTATGTATAGTTTATGCCACACCTGTATTGTTAATACATAAAATGCTACATAATCATTCTTAGCTTTAAAACATTGAAATTCTCAATACTCACCGCAGGCTACAGCGTCATTTGCAGTAGACCCGATTTTAAATCAGCTTTTATCATGTTAAGGCTGGCTGAAACACGTTTTCTGAGTTTGAACCGGTGCAATTAATTAATTAGAAAAGACATTTGCGGCATTGGGCATTTTAAAGTTCGATTTTGAACATAAAAAATAAGAATTAATGCCTCTATGTAAAGTAGGTCAACTGTACGTTTCTTGCTGGTGATTCGTACCCTTACTTGCGAGTTTACGAAATCTATCTGTACGATGTCTTGGGAGTTTTTTCAAATATTCTGTACGGTTCTTGGGATTACAAATCTGATGCCTGATGGTATAAATCTGTACATTTTCATCTATAAAATGGAGTAATTCAGATGCCGTTACAGCAAACTGTCAACCACAAGCTTTGGTGATATAATAAATCATAATTTGGAAATCTATAACGGAAAAACCTCAAGATCAAAATTTCAGAATTTGACTCACAAAGAAAAGAAACAACTTCGTATAAAAAAAAAAGACTTCAAAAGTATTCCAAAAGATTTGAAGCTATGCAACAGGCCTCTGCTACCTAATGATGATACTAAGACAGTGAGTTTCAAGGCTTATGTGTCGCCATTTTAAAAAAGCCCCATAAAGAAAGACACCAGTGAGGGATGTTCACAAGTTCCTTGAAGAATCTGATTGTTTTATGCGAAATACTGTTTTATAGTGGTTATTCCTATTCCTGATAGAAATGAGTCATCAGTCAATCACTTAAGAAAATATTGTAAGAATTTGACGAGAAATTACACTCAACGAACAATTTCTTCCTTTCTCGTAACATTTTCTATTCTTTTTTCAAAATTATACTTTTATTAAGCAGATCTGTAAATTTTCCCTAAATGCTCCCAAATTGGATGAGTCCAAGATGCCATATCAGGAAAGGGTAATTCCTCTTTTTATCTATTAGCAGATGAATCCCTCTTTTCATCTATTAGCAGATGAATACGAATTGTGAAATTTTATTGCATGAATTAGTTCTGTTCCTTAAAGGTGGGTATATAGGTTTTTCACATCACACAAAATTAAATAATATACATATCACTGAAATTTATATGAAAAAACAATACAAATTATCAATAATTAAGAATCATAATATTACAAAAAAATTGGGGGCGGTATTCCCTTAAAAGGCTACGTTGCCCATTAGGCTATTTTTAGATTTCGCGCCAAAAAATAAAAAAAGCATTGTGGGAATGTTAATTATAAATAAGTGACTGGCATGTGACTAATGACGCTTAAATTTCATAAGAAACTTGTATTTATTTTCCATCATGTCTTCTTCGGACGCTATGTTTGAAGCTTCGTCTGTGTATTCCCAGTATGTAAATGAGCAAATTGTAAAAATAGACAGTGTGTCCCGTCAGTGTCGACCTGGGCTGTGGTAAATCACTTATTTCTCTTGTTGTCGGATGGTTTTTGACTACTGGGGTTTAATGAAAGAAAATTATACGGCTTTTGGAGTATAAAGATTTTTTTTTTGTATTTTTGTGAAATTTTTGTCCCAAAATCTGAAGGGCCACCTGTAACTCATGAAAAGGAAGCAGAATAAAACCGAGTCTTTTTATACTATTATGTTTGGCTGCTTTTCTCTCAAAAACCCGATCTTCAGTGACGGTTTACAGCCACAAGAATAGATGTTCAATGACCTGTCGCAGCTGTTGTATATCTCCCCGTTTTTCATATTTGATAGTCTTTTTATTCTGGTCCGCCTTGATCACCTATTTCAACACTAACTTATGGAAATAAAATACAACTCCATCCATACCCTGCTGTAATAAAAGAGCTGTGCAGTACACTCTGCATGAACTAAAGATGCAAATAAAAAGTGACACATAGTCCTTGTGACACGTAATCCTTCAACAAAACATACAACGAATGGTGTTCAGAAATGGCACTGATAATGACAAAAGAACAAAATCATTGTTCCACTTTTATAATATAAAATAGCGTATTTCATATGTGGTGGTACGAGGATAAGGTTGTACACACGGTGGGTAGACTAGGGGTCGAATGGCTAGGTTAGAGATTATTTAGTGTCGACCGATTACAGTGCTGACAGCACTTTGATTTTTTTTTTTTAATACGATGGAAGGGTCGTATTACCGTAATTTGCGTATGTTTTGGGACACCCAAAAAAATTGGGACACCATCAAAAATCACGAAAATAATTATTTTTCATGACCCAAAGATTTGGGACATACTAAAAATTGCAAAGCGAGATCGGTATTTTTTTGTTCCAAAGAATTGGGACAGTGAAAATTCTATTTAGAGGAAAGGAAAATCTTTCAATACGTTTGAAAACGTTTGTTTGCAAATATTTATTTCGGCTTTCGCGTAGATTATTTCTCCACACGCAACGTCATAAGCATGCTTCCCAACCCTCACGATTTCAATGGGAGTTACCTGATTCAAGACAAAAAAAAAAAACGATCACCTGACAGTCTAATTTAAACCCTAAATCAAACAGAATTCCGACGTAAATGTAAAAAGGGTGTGATAAACTTCTCTCCAAGATCCATGTAACGTGTGTATATCCGAAGTTGACAGAGTTGACACGCGTGTAATTCATGGTCAATCGAGTTTGAAATGTCTATAAATAGAAATCAAGGTACACAGTTTTACCCAAGGTTTATCGATCGAAGATCGACGAACCAATCAAATTTGAGATCGGTCCGAGTAGGTACTTGTCAGAGTGGAATTAACGTCACCTCACGTACATGTAAGCAGGTAAGATATGTTGTGAATTTATCTACAAACGCACAATAACATCTTCATCGCGATCCAAAGACGCAGACAATAATGAGTGACAAGTTCATAATCAACAAAAATAATGAGAAAAAGCGAAGTTTTAAACTCTTAGTGCTCAAATTGATCGGTGGAATTCCAATCTGTCTAAAAATAGATCACCTTGCAAACCTGACATCAGCGACGTTCCAATATTTCAACGTCGGCAATATTCAACGGGTAAGCGGCGAGTGACTTTCAGTAGGACAGATAGTCTTGTTTGACCATAAGTTTTGGGACAGCTGACAAAATAATTATTTTTTGTAGACCAAAGTTTTGGGACACGAAAATAATTAATTATTTTTTACTGTCCCAAAATTTAAGCAAATTACGGTATGTTATGGTCACCGTTAGCATTTTTTGTATGTGCCCACAGTTTCCATCGGAATGATTTGAAACTTACTACAATGAATCTCTATGATGTGTGGTTTTGCATGTGACTTTTCAAATTTGGATCTCTGTAGGGTTCTAGATTTTAACCCATTTCACAAACAAGCCCCCCTTGAGCGTATATGCACTGCTGTGCGAAGCTCTTGTTACTTTTTGGCCAATGAGACAAAGTCGTGTCATTTTGAACGTATACTTAGAAATGATTCACATATAACCACAGCTAATATTTTTAACTTGTGATATGTATATTAGATTTTATACAGCATACAAAGTGTCGTGGCAAAGGGTGAAATTGCTTGTAACAAGGAGTTCCACCTTTTGCCACAAAAATTTCAAAGATTCTTCAGTACAACTGCATTGAAATGACAATGTAAGGAATAAATTGCGAAACAAAGTTTGTATTGATCACTCTAGTAACATGCGTAATGGATGCTTCGCTCTTGTATAGGTATAAAGCAATGGAAATCCCAGTGTGGTACTCGCAAGAATTCGTTCAGCCAACTCGCAAGTAATGTACAGATCATTTACTTGATATTTGCAAGAAGGGTACAGTATCAAACCGTTCGCCATGCAGAATTTCCATACATTTTTAGGTAATTTTAACAAATTTTGTCGGCATATATTGCCTGTTTTGTGAAGAGCATACATTTAGAAACAAAACTTTACAAATGGGTATCGGATGAAAAGACGGAATTACACATAAATTGCCTTGTGAAAACAGCATGTATAGTAGTGAGCAAAAGAAGTGAAGACGAGTATTGCATTTTATCAGCAATTACACGGCCAAAAATGGTAAATGATGTGTTTATTTGAAAGATACATTATTTCATTCAATGATGCAAGTGTTTACAAGTTGCATGAAAGTCACAACAACCTGTCGATCTCAATTATTCAGAGGCACCCATCTGTTTTCACCAATCGAATCATGGAATTTACTCGCAAGATCCGGTTTGGGTACAGTTCGTTTATATACTGTGAGTTTGTAAAGCTCTTTTTCTCGGGCTCCTAAAACGGAGGATTATTTGGTTAAAGGGTGAAAGAGAATGCAAGTTTTGGGGTTTCATTTTTAAATCCTTTGAAATACCCCATTACACTGGGCCGTGATCTATGTCGCTCTGTGAGCTCATACAGAACACTGTAGGTCGCCTCAGATCGCTGCCGGATTGGTCATTATGAGGACCCTCCCCATCAGATAACAACCAGATGATGGGATGACGCTCTGCTGGCATCATGTAACAGCCATTGAGATTCGATAGCAATTGAACTGTACGTGGTCACTATCGTAGTCTCGCTAGGAGCTGTGACCTGATAGAACCTGTTTTCGCTCTGTTAGCCCCCTGACCAAACTGTAGTTAAAAGTTTTGACCAAATGCGAATTGATGATATGATTCTTTGTAGGATTAAGGTCCCTCCCTGCTCAAGGCATTTACATAGTATGGACAATTAGAGAGAATGGATCATATACAAGGAAATCCCAGTTCAAGCCGCAAGCTCTTCTTTGATTAGAGCTCCTTGGTTCCTTAACTTGCTCGGTATAAAATTTCGATGCACGCGAGTTCACCTCTAGCTGGATGGGAAACACAACGCGTCTCAGAAAGGTCTTAGTTTGGCCGGGTATCGAATCTTGGGCCTCTGAGGATTACCACTGTCCTGAAATGGTGATGGCCGAGACAGACACTCATTTATATAATCCCCCAAGAGGGCAATCAGAGCGCCATCATATCACAACTTGATATATCTTAACGGAGTGCCATCATGTTGTCACTTGATTGTATCAGAGCGCTATCATATCGCCACTAAATGGTATCGGAGTGCTATCATATCACCACTTGATCACAACAGAGTGCCACTGCATGTCTAACGGTCGCTATTGGATCACATAAGTGCGTGATGACCAACATACTGGCAAACATTTTGCGCTCTTGAGCGATCTCATAGCTCTCCAATTATGATGTTCAAGTTGTGTTTCGATAGCGATTTAAGCGATTAAGTAGCGATGTGACGGCGTTCTGAACAGATCGCCACAGATTGCCATGGATCTTTGTGCAAGAGAGTAGACTGGTGGCGATCTTGGAGATCCATTAACCCTTTACTCCGTAGATACTCATTTCTACGCATTACTTGTAGGAGCCTTTGGAAAACATTGCGGCAAAAGGTGAAATTGCTCGTACCGAGCAATTTCACCTTTTGTCACAATGTTTTCTATGCTATCAAAAGGTGTTATATACACAATTAGAAACAGCTTCATCTTTGCTGTTATTTAAGGTCAATTAGAGAAACCATAGAAATACCTTATGGGGTAAAGGGTTAAAGATCTGTTAACTTTCTTGGCGTTAACGTTCTTGGCACTCTGCATGGCAATCTACAGAGCTCTGTGAGAGAGCCATAGATCGCCACGTAGTGGAATGGGGGTATTAGGTCTATGGTTTGTAACTCTCATATTAAAAGACAAAAGTTGCAGAGATTGGGAGAGTAGCCTGTACAAAAACAACAAAAGTTGAGCATTATCAAAACTGAAAGGATTTACAGAAGACAATTTCAGTGTCACTTTTAATAGTGCAATTTCAATTTGATAGGGTAGAAAACATTGTGGGAAAAGGAGAAAATGCTGGTAACCAGTATTTTCTCCTTTTCCCACAATGTTTTCAAAAGACTTCTTCCCCAGGGTAGTTAAAAGTCGAGAATTTTCAGTAAAGGGTTAAACCATATTTACCTATGAGTTAGTGAGTCTACAAAAAGATAGAGTCTGCAGCCCCAAACTGTCAAAATAAAAGATGGAAGCCGCTGAGACTGGCCATATAGCCACTACAAAAACATCAATGTTTACTGACAAGTTAGGGGCTCTAGACCTAAATCTGCTAAGTAGATGAAGTGAAGCTTTCAAGCAGTAGAAAGAACCCAGATTTTGCTATTTTATAGGTATTTTGTGAGACTATAAAATTTGAAGTCTTATCTTGATCTATGCTTTTTGCAAAAAGACCTTGAATTGAGCTGAATTCTTCACCAAAGGACAAAGTTTTAGACTGGTCCAATTTGAAAGCATTTGCTGGCGATAAATTAAAGCTGGCCCAAGAGCGTTGTGTGTGCATGTCATATTCTTCGAAGATTCTACCTGTCTTATATGACGCATCACTAGCTCCAAATGTGGGCAGACTGTAATATTTCACTCTATAAAGTAGCAATGTAGAAAGTAGCTTTTATCAATACATTTGAGGAGAAATGAGACCTGCTTTAGCTCCAGATTTCTCTAAACTGCTGGTCATAACTAAGTGAATTGCACGAGGTAGCGTTTTATTGTGTAAATATTTATTTTAGTTTGAAATTCAAAGTAACGGTTTTCGTGTAGGAAAGTGGTTCAGTTCTGTACCCAGGATGCCCAAATTAGATAGATGAGTATTTATAGAATGCCATCTAGTGGGAGATATTATGGGCCCTAGAGACGAAATTTATTCTTGGTAGTTTAGAGAAAACCTTGGGGGAAAAGCAAAAAAATTCCTTTCTCTGCAGGGTTGTTCAAAGTCATGATCGTTTTTTAAAGGGCTAACAGACAGAAAGGGGGCATCATAGCATTCTTTTCAGACTACTAAAATATTCTGTTCAGACTACTAAAACACAGGATTGTTTGGTATAGGTTTGAAAGAAAATGCAGATTTAGTTGTTTCAGTTATTGAAGTTGTGCCTTGATCTTTAATCAACACGGCCTTTTATCCTCTGTCTTAAGTTTTCATAGTATGAAGAAAGAAATGCATGAAGTAATTCCCTTATGATTATTTATGCTTGTGTTTGCTTTTGATTTCTATTTATTTCATCCTTTCCTGTAGGATATCAAGAAATAGCAGTGAAAATATTTTTCAATATTCCATGGGTACGACCAGTGAAAATACCAATTTTTATATTCTAGTTACCTAGGTAAATGCTTGTGACTCAGAACCAGATGGAAATATGGCATCATTTACCTTACATTTCTCTTGCTTGACGTAATATTGTAATGCGTTGCTATGTGGGAGGGGTACGCCGAGGGGAATAACTGAAAAGAACTGTACTGCATTTTGATAAAACTCCTCCCAGAAGGAGTTAAAGCATGAAATAAATAGAATATTTGTTTTTTTAGGTGAAAGATAAAAAATTATTTCATCTCATGAACACCATCGGTAATATTTTCAGTAGTGGCCGTGCCACTGGTAAAAATATTAACGATGATCTTCACTTGAAAGGAATTTCAATCTTTCACAGAAAAAAAAAAATCCTCTATATCTCCTATATATTTGCACAGGAAACAGGGGTTAAATGCATTTCTGTGATATGTTATACCAAGGAAGTCATCACATAATGATAGATCCATGACAGTTATTTGTCTGATCACCGACTGAATTATGAGGAAGCATGGTCTGGAGACATGCAGAAAATTTGCCAAAAGCAAAAAGTTTGAAACCATATCAGCTTTGGTCTTTAGACATTAAGAAAAATTACCACAACTAAAAGGTTTTAAACCTTTACCAAACAATCCCTAGTTTTTACGACTCTGAGGTAGAAGCCTTTTGAAAACATAGTGGAAAAAGGAGAAAATGATGGTAACCAGCATTTTCTCCTTTTCCCACAATGTTTTCTACTCTGCTGGAAACAAATTTCAATTTTTAAGTTATGTTTATTTTTTCGTCTGCAATTGATTTGAATTTGGGCCAGTGTAAAATTAATTTGTCTTTCGGTGAAGAGTTAACTTGTGTCAGCCTTCATGCTCAGGCTGGCCTGGGTCGATACATTATGCCGAGACATAAAACCCCTTTATCACAGAGCATGGCTCAATTCTTTTCTTTCTTTCTGTATTTTCAGAAACTTCCCCAGTGGTATGATGAGAATAAATTGATCATTGTACAACATCCTATCTACAGGTAAATTTTTTTTACCAAACCTATATCAAAACTATATGGTGCTGAGGTTGCTGAAAAAATCTGCTAGAAAAGTAGTTCCACCCAGTGATACCATCAACAAAACAATATTCCTAATCAAAACTACATTGAGCCAAGTTTGCTGAGATATTGCCTTCAAAAAGTACTTCCACACAGTGATACCACCAACCTAAAAAAACAGGTCTCATCAAAACTACATTGAGCTGATTGATGAAATGCTGCTTCTAAAAAGTAGTACCACAAGATGAAACCACCAACTCCCAAAAAATTATCCTAATCAAAACATCATTGAGCCAAGTTTGATGAAATATTGCAAAAAAAAAGTAGTTCCACTAGCTTATACCACCAACACCCTCAACAAATAGTTCCACTTGCATGAATTTTGTCAGTCTGTCAAGTTTTGATGAAATAATTTCCCTCCAAAAAAACAATCATGTTTGCTTGTAGGTACAGGTTTTTTTTTCTCTCCCCTATGTTAATAGTATTTGCAGATGTTATTTTTTGCCAATGAACATTTTCTTTCCTGGAATCGTGTAAGCATAAAAAACAACTATGTTTTTAAGTAATTTGTAAGCAACAGAATAATTTCATTGTACTTGGTGGAACTCAGCTCTCTAACAAACAACAAAACTTTTGACTCTACTAAATTGAAAGCATTTGCAGATGTGCAAAATAAGTGTACCTCAAATGATGATTTCTGTCTTTGATAAGATAGGAAACATTGTAGGAATAGGAGAAGAATGCTGTTTTTCATGAGTCTTCTTTTTCAGGATCTTTAAACTCTGGATTATGAAGGAAAAGGTCAATGCAATCCATATCAGTTTAACCCATTACCAAACAACAGTATTTTAGACTGGTCCAAATTGAAAGCATTTGCAGAAGACAATATAAAAGTGACTGAAAATTTGAAATTTGTTTTGTAAAGGGTAGAAAACATTGTGGGAAAAGGAGAAAATGCTGGTTACCAGCATTTTCTCCTTTTCCCACAATGTTTTCTAAAGGCTAATCTTTTTCAGGGGCGTCATAAGCAGGGATTGTGTGGTAATGGGTTAATGCGGGAACTTAATGCTTTACAGAACAGTTCTGTGTTTTAACACCAAAAAGAAAAAGTCTTCTGAAAACATTGTGGAAAAACAAGAAAATGATGGTTATCAGCATTTTCTCCTTTTCCCTTATTATCACAGATAAATACTGTCTTTTGAAAATCTTATGAACTGTTTTCTGTGAATTTCCTTCACCACGAATATGTCTAAAGTTTCACTGCACCCTAAAGTACTAAGTAATACATATTCTTTTCCAAGGATTTTACAAATTCAGTCCATAATTACACAGAATTATAAGGGGCCATAATGGATTCCATGCAGTAAGTAGGCGCTGCAGAAATACTTTCCCAATGTTACAACAAAGATATGCAAATGATTATCTTTATAGACTAAACATTATTATCCTCTGCTCAGTACCTCTGTCTCCAACTCTATTATGCTGTTTGTATTATTGGGGGCGAGATGGCGTTTTTGCTTCAAAAAGTTATGAGTTGCAGAACAAAATAAATATCAGAGGAGTCATTGTGTCATAGATAAAGATGCCATGATCAGCAGAAACTCTTTTCAACACTTACCGTGCCAAGTTAAATGACCCTTAGGGGGAAGCTTTCTTTTTTTAAAATATTGTGGGAGAAAAAAAGGAGAAAATGCTGGTAACCAGCATTTTCTCCTTTTCCTACAATGTTTTCTTCCCCTCCTTCAAAAAATTTAAATTTTTGACCATACTTAATTTTTGACATGCAAATACCTTAAATTTGGACCTGTCTAAGATTTGGTCCTTGGGTAAAGGGTTAATGCATCTGCAAAAAGTAATGACTCCGGTCAGGCTATAGTGACAGCTAGCGCAGGCTGAATTGGGTCAAAACCTTTTGATATTCGTCAATTATTTTGCATGTCTAAGGACCAGTCTGCTTCCTGATCGAGTCAGTTGTTAAGCAGACAAAATGGATTTTATGAATACCTGATTCCATGATGACTTGCCTGTTGTAATGCATTTAACCTCTTTTTGCCAGAGCATGGCCCCAATCATTTTGACGCACCAGTAATTCTGTGCATTTATTTCCCTATCTTTTTATCCATTTATAATTCTTTAACCCCTTCTCAAATGACAAATATTTTACTCTTCCAAACTCAAAGAGTCTGCAGATGACAATTTCAAATTTGATAAAAATGGCAGAAAGTTCTCCAAATGGGTAGAAAACACTGTGGGAAAAGGAGAAATTGCTCGTTACGAGCAATTTCTCCTTTTCCCACATTGTTTTCAAAAGACTTGTACTGCAGACACGTAAAAAGAAGGGCTTGTTTGGGAAAGGGTTAAGAAGAAACAAACAAACAAACTTTATGTAAAGAACTTTTGCAAAAGTTGATAGTCATAAGCGTATAACATCATTATGATGCATGATAATCTCCATGTGCTACGGAGTGAGATTGCTATGGAAACTTAGTTTTGCCCTTCATGATATGTAAGCTAAGTCAGAATGCATGTTTAACCCATTACCACACGACAAAATCTTTAGACTGGTTCAAATTGAAAGCATTTGCAGACGACAAAATAAATATGGCTGAAAAATTGAAATTTGTTCCGGAAGGGTAGAAAACACTGTGGGAAAAGAAGAAAATGCTGGTTACCAGCATTTTCTCCTTTTCTCACAGTGTTTTCAAAAGGCTTCTTTCCTAGGGGCGTCAAAAGTAGGCATTGAGTGGTAATGGGTTAAAGAATAATATACTGTCAGATCTGTTAACAAATATTGTGAAGAAAGGACCAATATCCTCTTGAATCTGGGATATTTACTAAAGTTATTTCTCTTGCAGTCAAGGGCAAAGAAAGATTTGATTGTATAACTTTACGACATAATCCTGACTTTTAATGACCCTGAAGTAGTAACTTTGAAAACTTTGTGAGAAAGAGAAAATGCTGGTAATCAAATTGTCTTCTTTTCCTTCAAAAAACAAATTTCAATTTTTGATTCTCTTTCATTTTTATATCAGTGCAAACACTTTATACTCGAGCATGCCAAAATTTTTTGTCATTTTAGAAAGAATTAACCCTTTACCAAACAATGCCTGGGTATCAAGACCAAGAGGAAGAAGCATTCTGAAAACATTGTGGAAAAAGGAGAAAATGCTGGTACCCTGCATTTTCACCTTTTCACACAATGTTTTCTACTCTTCTGCAGTAAAGTTTCAATTCTGAGTCACGTTCATCTGCAAGTGTTTTCAATTTGCACCAGTCTAAAATGTTGTTGTTTGATAAATGTTAAGATAAGACTGTGATAGATTTATGGCATGTTTTACTATGTGTAAAAACATTAATGGAAAAAGAATGTTAACCACATATAGATGTCTATCATGCAATAAATTATTTCCTTTACTATTATTATTACGCAAAGTGATAAATTCTGTAATCTATCCATCCATTATACAAGCTGATGAATTCCGTAAGTGATCGGTGCATCAGCAGTTTTAAGTTTACTTTGGACCCGTAAGTGCTGATTGGTTGGGAAGATTTTCTGAAACTGTTTGCAAAATGCCACCTTTGTAGACTTGTCCAAATGGAAAGTTTCGCAGACACCAATGAAACGTGACTCAATAATGATAATAGTTTGCGTGTCTCGCTGTACTGCATAGTAAAATTTTAGAGTGGCCAAAATTGACAGTGTTAATGCAGGTGACAAATGGGGCTGGGATAATGGAATTATTTTTGGATGAAAAAACATTAAGGGAAAAGGAGAAAATGCTGGTTGGCAGCATTTTCTCTTTTTCTCATAATTTTTTAAAAGCCCCCTTCGTGAAGATTGTTAAAAGTCAGGATTGTTTGATAGGGGGTTTATGCATAGAACACTTTTCATTTTAATTAACTCTTTACCAAACAATCCCTGGTTTGTACAACCGTGAAAAAGAAGTCTTTTGAAAACATTGTGTGAAAAGAAGAAAATGCTGGTAACCAGCATTTTCTCCTTTTCCCACAATGTTTTCTACCTTGCTGGAAACAAATTTTAATTTTTGAATTAGTTTATTTTGTCATCTGCAAGTGCTTTCAATATGGACCAGTCTAAAATTTTGTCGTTTGGGAAAGGGTTAACCCTTTACCCCATAACGCATTTCCATGGTATCTCTAACTGACCCTAAATAGCAGCAAAGATGAAGCCATTTCTTATGTCTATATTACACCTTTTGATTAGCATAGAAAACATTGTGACAAAAGGTGAAATTGCTTGTCAAGAGCAATTTCACCTTTTGCCACAATGTTTTCCAAAGGTTCCTACAAGCAATGGGTAGAAATGAGTATCTGTGGAGTAAAGGGTTAAGATTGCCACAACATTTTCATAGCCTTTTTTTAGGGTCATTATCCCGGCACCAAACTATTCCATGTTTTAACCCTTTCCGAAATGACAAACTTTTGGACTAGACCAGATTGAAAGAATTTGCAGATGACAATTCAACTCTTGCTAAAAAGATGATTTCTGTCTATGATAGGGTAGAAAACATTGTGGGAAAAGGAGAAAATGCTGGTTACCAGCATTTTCTCCTTTTCCCACAATGTTTTCAAAAGGCTTCTATCTCAGGGTTGTGAAAACCAGGGATTGTTTGGGAAAGGGTTAAGAAACCTCTGAATGAAGGCTTCTGTGAACATTATGGGAAAAAGGAGAAAATGCTGGTAACCTTTAGTCACAAGGTTTCGTACCTTATTTGATGATGAATTTCACAATGCTACTCATGTTTACTTTGCCATCTGTAAAATGGTTTCTGTCTACAATGGTCTTTGTTGTCTTGTAAAAAAAATAAGATATGAGATTCTTTTGTAAGGGGTTAATCAACTTAAAAGGAAACATTATGGTTGAATTATGCAAATATTATGATTATAGCCAAATAGTTAGTAAAATTATTGTTGTATGCAATTGTATAATTTCTAGCCAAATGTCAAAGTTTGATGCAAATGGCTTGATAATGGCTTATAATATCATACTTTTGTTATGCCATTTTTAGCTCAGCAGTTTTTAAAGATAAAAGATAAAATTGAGGAATATTATAGCCCTGGGGGAGGGCAGGAGGGTGGGGGTGTAATCAGTTGCATTGTGAAAAAAAATCTGTGTCATGATGCAAAATCATTGATATTTTATGATATCTCTGTCATGACTAGAGACATTTACTTCAAACTCAGTAAAGTTGTTGACTTAAACAAAAGGGAAATCAATACAACAGGGTCATATAACCATTAACCCATTACCACAAAATGCCTACTTTTGAAGACATTGAGAAAGAAACCTTTAGAAAACATTGTAGAAAAAGGAGAAAATGCTGGTAACCAGGATTTTTTCCTATTCCCACAGTGTTTTCTACCCTTCACAAAACAAATTTCAAATTTTCAATCACTTATTATGTCGTCTGCAAATGCTTTTAATTTGAACCAGTCTATAATTTTGTCTTTTGGTAACGAGTCAAAGTTTGTTTGACACTTTTATATCTGTGCTTTTCACGTAGAATTTATACTAAAAGCAATTGCAGCCAATTGTTGTCGTGCAGTATTCTTGATGAAAGTTTTTTTTTTTAAAAATCACCAGTTTTTGTAAGTCATTCACATAGTTAAAGTTAGTGTACATCTCTTGTGAACAAAAAGAACATAATGCTCATCATGGGCTATTGCTTCCTCTCTCACAACCTGGTTTTCTTGTTTCAGAATTTTTTATGTGTCCCATGATTCACAAGACTTGAAGATTTGGAGCTACATTGCCCGAGATGGTGCCACAAATGTGTTCAAATGTAATGTGTTCAAGTCTTATAAAAAGGTAAGTGCTCCCAAGTGTAGGTGCTGATGATGTATGCCCAGATAGCTCAGGTTGAAGAGCTTGTGAACATGTAAACATCAAATCTGAGTGTGGGTTTGATATCAGTGGGTGGTTGCCTGAAATTTCAAAAAAAGTCTTTCACATGTTCAGATGGCATGTTAACTCTTTATCGCAGAGCAAATTACAGACCATCTTCGCAAGCCAAGGGTGACAATCCACTACGCTACTCTACCCTCGGCGGATCAAGCTTGATTTGGACATTCCGGTGATGTGCATTTTCATTGGTTGCAGCCCGCCCGGGTGGCTCAGTGGTGAGCGTGTCGGACTCATGACCTGGTGGTTGTGAGTTTGATACCCGGTTGAGGCAAACTTTCTTTCCGGCGTATTTTTGCCTCTCACCTCTGCTGAAGCATGTGAGAAAAGTAGTCGGTGGCTTTGGAAAGAAAGTAGTGCAAATACCGGTGTGAGAAAGCCAGGAAACACATGTGCGTCACCGACCGCCATGATATGACCTTAGCTGTTAAAGTGGCGTTAAACCCCAATACAACCATCCAACCAACCATCATTGGTTGCAGGTAGCTCTAACTGCAACGAATCAAATCGCTCCTAGCATTTCATTTTTGATAAAAATAGAACAAGGTCGCACCCTTCTGAATAAAAATTGAAGGTAAAAATGACTACCTCCTTGGATGTGTGCAGGATCTGAAATGATTTATTACCAAAAAAAAATAGACAAACAATATTTACAGAAAATTTCAGTGTGATCGATCAATTATCATAGGTTTTAGGCTATATTCCAGCATCTGACGATAGAATGAGGAAATGCGTTTGTGCTTACTGCTTTATGTTGAATTATTGTATTTGTAAGTGGTTTGTAAAATAATATTAAATTGGCTATCAGAAATATGATGTAAAGTGGGATAATAACTAGCATCCAATAGACATGCGGAAATCTTGAGATCGGGCGATCTGCCAACATAAGATGGACCTAGTGATCGTAAGCTTGGCTCACGAAGATGATTACAGACTTACCGAAACTGGAAGCACTTGCAGACAACAATTCCAATATTATTCGAACAATGGAATTGCTCTTTGATAGAGCAGAAAACATTGTGGAAAAAGGAGAAAATGCTAGTTATCATCATTTTTTCCTTTTCCCACAATGTTTTCAAAAGGCTGCTTTCTTCAGGGTTCCCACGCAGTCGGGAAAACGGGAAAAAGTCGGGAATTTCGTAAAACCCGTTCCCGGTCTTGAAAAAGTCTTGATTTTTGTTATATCTATGAAAAATCGGGAAAAACCCGGGAAAAGTACGAAACGTTTTGGGTATGAAACAAAAATTTAGGACGATAATAATTTTCGGTCTGCGTCCTCCATTTTTCGGATAAAGGTCCAATATATTTTCTGCAATATATATCCTAGACCGTCATTGGTCGAAGAGGATGAATTTCCCAAATACATTACGGTCTTTTTTTAGGTTCACTGGTCCCGGAATAGTTATTGTAATATTTAAACAAACCGGGATCCAGTGTATTAATTTCGGAGAACTCGGTACTTATCCTAAAATACAATGCAGCTGCGCTTTGTATTTTCCCGGGGACGAGTTGAAGTGAATTAACGTGAAAATGAGCTACAACAGTAAATATTACAGAAAAAGTAAATCCATAGGGGTCTGAAAGGTTAACAGACTTTATCTTTATGAAGCCAAGTTATGATTCTCGTCGGGATGAGGTTGTCGAGTCGGAAGAAACTGAAAGTAAGCGCTTGTCTGCAATCATGGATCAAAACACTTCAAGTATTAAATCTAACAAAGTTACGATTATTCGTATTTTCAGAAACATTAAAAGCAGGGATATTGCCCTTTGAAAAGACCGGTTTATTTCTTCATGTACTTCAGGTCATGAAAACTGAACAATTAAAGTGAAAGTAAAACATGGTACTTTTGGATTAGGCTTTAGTTCCAATGACTGAAGAGGGAAAAGAACCTATATTTGAAGGCTTACAGCAAAACTGTTGAGTTGTGCATTATGATAGTAAATGATATGCAAGGACTTGATTCTGTGTCTCAAATCATAAAGAAAATAATTCCCAATGTTAGAGAAAAACAACACATTTTTAGCTTTCTGATCGCCCCATGTCTGTCGTGCATCGTCCACAATTTCTTAACATCTTCTCCTCCTAAACCACTGGGCCAATCTTGATGAAACTTGGCAGGGATGTTCCTTATTTAAATCTCCACCAAAGTTGTTCAAGATATTAAATTCCACCCTTAACTCTGGTTGCCATGGCAACCAAAGAAAAAAAAGAGCAAAATCTTTGAAAATCTTCTTCTCTGAAACTAGAAAGCATAGAGCTTTGATAATTGGTATGTAGCATCTCCTAGTATACTTCTACAAAAATTGTCCATATAATGCCCCTGGGGTCAAAACTGACCCCACCTCAGGGGTCACAAGTTTGAACATGGAAATAATAAAAGAAAACTTTGAAAAATCTTTTTCATTAAAACAAGAAGGGATAGAGCTTTGATATTTGGTATGCAGCATCTGCTATTGGACCTCCACCAAGATTGCTCATATGATTCCCCCAGAGTTCAAACTACCCCCCCCACCCCCACCCCGGGGGTTACAAACTTTCATATTTTGTATGTACTATCTTCTAGAGGACCTTTACCAAGTTTGCTCATATGGTGCCCCTGGGGTTCAAACTGGCCCTGCCCTGGTGGTCACAAGTTTGAACATGGGAACAAATAGGAAAATTTTAAAATTCTTCTGCTCTGAAACAAGATGGAATTTATGTAGATGTATTCCTTATGATGGTCTGCCAATAACAATATTTTACCCTCTTTCATTAAATGTCACATCATGGAAAAAGGGGGCTTGGTGTATATTTTTACTGTGGACCAATGTCTCTTTCATTACAGGACAAAATGTAATTAATGTTCATCTTGTTAAGCCACAGACAATAGTTATTTGATTTTATTTCATGAAACGACATGTTATCCAAATTGGGGACTAAATGTATAATTTCATTCTGGACCAATTACAGTCAGTTGGCCCATCCATCCGTGTTGACGGTTATCTTCTAAAGTCCTTGGCACTTATGAAACTTCATACATGTCTTCCTTAGGATAGCATTGTGATACAATTTTCTTCTGTAAGATAGGTCATGGACAAAGGGGTTACCTTTCACATACTGGACTTATCGAGCTCCAATAAATTAGTCAGTAACGTTGTGAGCTGTTAGTCTAGGGTTCCCAGTTTGGCTTGATTACTGTCTCAGTCAACATCCTTTGAAATTTGATAAAAAGTTATTGAGACAAGTCTCATTTGTGTCTTAACAATGTGCGAATGATGTTTTTTAATCTGTCTTTCGACCACCATTTTGACCAGGAAATGCCTCTTAAAGTTAATTCAGTCCCTTACAATACAATCTTGACTTTCAATGACCCTGAAGAAGAAGGGTTGTGGAAGCATTTTGGGAAAAGAAGAAAATGCTTTTTGCACAGTTACATACCCTGTCAGAATTATTTGGCCTTGAACTTCCATATTTGGTATTTATCTTCACTGTAGACCTTTACTACTTAGTACTCAGGTGAGTGATATAGGACCATCATGGGACCATCATGGCCCTATTATTCCCAATTTGCCTGGTTATGTAGTCTTATAAGGATCTATACTATTTGCCTTCAAATTCTTCATTACTTGTAGGAACTTAGGAACTGTAAGAGAACAGCACGGATCCTTATTAAACTGCCTGTATGGATAGGCTGATCTGAATCTATATTCGGTCATTTGAAGTTTTGTAGCTGGCCAAGTAAAGAAATGAAATAACTATCATGCAGTTAGAATGTTCTTTAAATCTTAATTTTTCATTAAAACAAGGAATGTATGAAAGAAAGTAGCTTTCAAAAGGTTTTGCATTTCCAGTTTTTCTATTGCAAAAAACCTTGAATTTTGAAAAAAATCCTGGAAAAAGTCTGGAAAAAGTCTGGAATTTTGCAAGCAGAAAGTTGTGGGAACCCTGTTTCTTAGAGATCCTTAAAACTGATCATTGTGTGGTATAGGGTTTAAAGCCTTGCAGGTTACGGTACATGCAGTGGAGCTAATCTCTGAATACCCTGACCATACACATATATCTTGCTCTGTCCTATATGGTCTGCAATATGCAAAAAGGGGCATTGGGACATTTTCGTAAAGTGTAGTTTTGCATGAGCCTGTGCAGTTCACGCAGGCTTATCTAAGACAATACTACATTAAACTACATTAAAATTTGTGCTATGGTAGACTTGTGCAAAATAGAGAATTACATACAGAGTATTATTTAGGATTAGCCTACGCAGAGTGCACAGGCTTATCCGAGATGACTGTAATAACTTTAGCAAATGTCCGAATGCCCTTATTTGCGTGTTGCAGGCCCTATAGCACCCTGATTAGGGGTGTTCACTGCAGTAGCACAAGAGGTGACGAAGACCAATAAATGAAGTGAATCAATGCAGGTTGTTGTGTTGAAAAGAATTTAAATTTATATCATGTCATTTATATCACAAATTTATAACATTACATAACTTTCAAAAGGGTTAATCAGGACTTAAGATTATCAGGGAAGGGAAACAATTATACTCATGGGATTTATCTGGATTTTCAAGACACTGATTATGGATAATTAGGCAGGAACATTGATGGAATTTAAAACGAAAGGGAGATGGGATTTACTGGGGAAAATTTTAATTAAAAAACTTTTAACTAAAACAGTTATGAGTCTATACTTCAGAGAAATGAATATACAGTATATCAGTCTATACTTGGGATAAATGTTATGATAGATGTACAGAATTACAGTGAAAAATACACATATTTTGTCTACTCATAGAATTATAAATACATAGGTATTCAGTCCACATATTTAGTTATAAACATAATGTATTTTAGTGTATAGGTAGAGTGATAAATACTCAGTTTCTCCATCAAATAAATCATATGAAGAGATAGAATGTGTAGTATTTTAGTATGTATGATGGCTATACAGTACTATATTTCACTTCACTTTTAACTCTTTACCACACGAGAAAATTTTAGACTGGTCCAAATTGAAAGCATTTGCAGATGACAAAATAAAAGTGACTGAAAAATTGAAATTTGTTCTGGGAAGGGTAGAAAACACTGTGGGAAAAGGAGAAAATGCTGGTTACCAGCATTTTCTCCTTTTCCCACAGTGTTTTCAAAAGGCTTTTTTCTCAGGGGCGTCAAAAGTAAAGATTGTGTGGTAATGGGTTAATGTAGTACATGTATTTCAGTCTATAGATACATGGAGTTTTAAGTACACTATATCTCTGTCTATACTCAAAAATTAAGATACCTTTGCTGAACAAATAATGTTATTTTGGTGAGAATATATCACAAAAAAGCATATGGTTCATGGCTGTTTAAATATATCAATTTCAGGCTTGAAATATTTGTTTCAGAAAGAAAAGATTTCAAGAATTATCCAATTGCAACAAGTTGAACGAAATAACCTACAGCTTAGACAAAAGTTTTTTGAAATTGAGCCACATATTTAATGGGCACCATGAGTGCATTTTTAATGTGGCTTCTTTCAGAAACAGTAATTAATTGGTTTGGATATAAATTTTTGAACAACTGGAGGTGAATTACAATGTACTCCGTAAGCATTCTATATTACTTAAATCTCTGTCAAATGATAAATTTTTTGACTGGTCCAACTTAAAAGCTTTTTTTACACAAAAAAGGATTTTGACTTTATTTCAGTTGTACTTAGGGTGATAAATATACAGTATTTTAGTCTGTAGGTAAGGTGATAAATATACAGTATTTATACCCCCGCAAAACGAATGTTTTCGGGGGTATATTGGAATCAGCCTGTCTGTCCGTGTGTACAAAATACTATCAAAGCGTATAAAGTCACATTCAGTGACAGCTCTAGTTTAATCTGTACGCAGGCTAATAAATATACTGTTTTTCAGGTTGGACATAGGATGATAAACATCATGTATTTCAGTTGTACTTAGGGTGATAAATATACTGTTTTTCAGGTTGTACTTAGGGTGATAAATATACTGTATTTCAGTTGTACTTAGGGTGATGAATATACTGTATTTCAGTTGTACTTAGGGTGATAAATATATTCAGTATTTAAGTCTGTAGGTAGGGTGATAAATATACAGTTTTTCAGTCTCACAACATGTAGAGAGTACTAATAGTTTCCGGTGTAAGTGTTGGTTCCACATTCCATGTTCAATGAGCAAGTGTAACCTCTACTATAGAAACTTCGGTAAGTCTTGATCATATTCAGTTTAACAAAAAATAGCCAATCATGTAGCTCAAATATTTACCAAATAAGCTGAGTCCGCCAAAACAACTAATTTCAAAAGTATATACAGAGATTGCTTATCACACGGTGTAAATGCTTTCCTATCCTCAAAGCTTTCATCTGCAAAATGCCATGGAATTGCAAGGGTATTACGACCCTTTAATAACTGACGAGTATGTGTTTTTTATCCCGTTTTTGTCATTAACACTGACCTAATAAAGGCGTAACCTAATAAACTTAGCTTTATCCTACAGTTGTGTATTCCTACGCCCTATATACGTTTAATATCTATAACGCTCTCTCTTACACTCTGGATCATTCACATTCATGTATGGTGAGAGTAACGAACGACAACTCTGCTCGGAATTTGTCTATAACGTTGTGTTGACATTTGAACATATGTGTCACAAAACGCATCTCTGCTAAAATGCGATTGTAAATAAAGCAAACTACATATAGAATATTGGCCCGTGTTATGTTTATCACTCCGGAGAAATCGTCCCCTGGAAACGATTTCTTTGGTGAAATCGTCCCCAAATAAAATTTTAGAAAAATCGACCCCAACATCAAATTTCATCCATATCGTTAATCAAGTTGTATATAAGAATATTTTTGAAAGTTCGTTGTCTTTAGTATGTACATTATGTGTATTAGTTACTTTTATCCATGAGTTATTTGGTAGTTTTGTCATTGTTTATACTGCCTATTTCACATTGATAGGATGTATTTCACACCTTTTACACCTGTCACAAAAAGATTACACCTGTGTGATTCTAAAAAATGTCTTTGATTGACTTTGATTTGAAACCAAATAAATGCTTACAATTTTTTTCTGTAGTCGTTCGCTTGTCATTTAATGTATTTTTTTTTTATCTCTCTCTCTACAAGTGTCATATGACATACCTGTGATCAATACCATTTAGCAGGGGCATCAGTGTCTCTGACACACCTATTTCTAGTGTTCACTAGGGCTTGTATGCATCCGAATATTTCCGGTCCATAACTTCTACAATTG
The DNA here is from genome assembly GCA_943736015.1 of Tridacna crocea. NCBI lineage: Eukaryota > Metazoa > Mollusca > Bivalvia > Cardiida > Cardiidae > Tridacna > Tridacna crocea. The sequence goes on along the minus strand of OX031057.1, from coordinate 67,825,760 downwards.
TGGATGGATTTCAAAATAATTTGGCACAATTGACCTCCATCACGAATAAATGTGCCATTTGAAATATCTGTTGAAGTAGGTTGAAGATCAAGGCCACTACTTTGGATTTTCATCTACAACTTCCTTCAAATATGACCAGTTCGAAATTTCGTCGACTTGTGGAAGGTAGAGACAACATGACCAACTGCCATATCACTCCAGTCTTTAATATTCATTACATTTTACATAGATATCTATCTTACATGTATTTTCATTGAAATCAATAAAAATAAATATGTTCTTGCGTCATAAATGTAAAAAATAACGTCATTCAGGACTACAAGACATCACATGTCTCAGAAAATTTAGACAATCAAAGTTGGTATTGCACCAATTGAATAGTTCAATTTTGACTTGGGATTGTTTACAAGCACGACAAATTACTAAGTATTCTAAGCCATTATCAAGCGCCCCATAACTGTGAGCACATGCCTTGACCTCTTGTATTGTTTTGTATCCTCTATTTCCTGGCCTTCAGTACTATCAGTACTTTGATTTTTGTTGAAAGATCAAAATTTATTTCTTCGAGTGGACACCATTGGTAATATTTTCACAAGTGGCTTCACCACTCGTGAAAATATTACCGATGGTTTTCACGAAATAAGATAAATTTTGATCTTTCAACAAAAAAAAAACAAATATTCTATTTATTTCATGCTCTTAACTCTTTCTGGGAGGAGCCTTATAAAAAATCCAGTACAGTTCTTGACAGTTGTTCCCCTAGGCATACCCCTCCCACATAACAACGCATGACAATATTATGTCAAGTTTGAGAAATGTAAGGTAAATGACCTCATATGTCCATCTGATTGCGAGACATGTGCAATTAACCTAGGCAAAAAGGACATGAAAATCTGAATTTTTTCACTGGTGGTTTCAGTGTAAGATCAAAAAAATATTTTCATTACTATTTCTTGAAATTTTCATTGCTACCATAAAGCATGAAATAATCCATCCTATCTAACCACCAACTGAATCACAAGGTAGACTGGTTCTTTGGCATAACCCCTTTTTACAGAGCATGGCACATATAAAGTGAAACTGCTTGTCCAATAGATGTATAACTATTATTCCTAAAACGTTGGACCATGAGTATTGTAAAATTTTCCTACAGAAAACCACTTGTCAAGTACACATTGGCACAGACTCAGAGAAATTATACCATATATTTATCCAATTAGCCAGGCAGGGGGCTAATTATTGAGTTATGTGAAACACAAAATTCCATTAGATACCCTGTCATTTCCATCTCGGGCTTTTTTCCCTGTAAATAATAATACTTGATCAGTTTTATTGTGATTTTTCTTTTTGTTGAGTTAGCTATTTTGTGAGATATATATTGCAACAGCTGATGAATATGATTTTAAACTTGTGTTTGTCTGTCTGTGTGTTCATCTGTTTGTCCGAGCCTTTATTTCTTTGAAGTTTTTTACCTATCTCCAAAGAAATTGGGAGTAAATGTTTCTCTGGCAGAAAAATTGTTAGCCTGTTACTACACAGTGAAGACTTTTAACATTCCCGAGGAAGATGCCTTTTGAAAACTTTGTGGGAAAAGAAAAAAATGCTGGTAACCAGCATTTTCTCCTTTTCTCACAAAGTTTTCTTCCCTATCAAAGCAAAATTGCACCATTTAAGCCACTTTGAAATTGTCGTCTGCAAATGCTTTCAATTTGGATAAGCTTAAAATTTTTCCATGTGGTAACAGGTTAAACCCACAATAAATGAAGCTATAGGTGCAATGTCAAGGTTACCAGGAGAGATCAAGGTTTTAGAAATCGTTCAGGTTGTAACTTTATCACTTTTTGACAATTTTTTTTGAGGGGGTGGGGGGCGGAAGTAGTGGGGAGGGTTAGGAAAAAGGGAAACATTATATGCTTTAACTGTTCACCATGCAATCTGAAGTTTTGTAGACTCTAAGGAAGAAGGGATTTGAACAGATTATGGGAAGGGAGAATTTTAATACTTCTAACCATCATTTTCTATGCTATCAAAGACAGAAGTCATCAATTTGAGCTACACTTACTTTGTTTCCTGCAAATGCTTTCAATTTTGACAGACCTAAAGTTTTGTTATGTGGTAAAAAGTTGAATGAACCTCTACCTGTAAGATCATGACTGAGGTCATTACAAGAGGTGCAGATACTGAGAAAATGCTGGTAGCTAGCAAAACAGCATTTTCTGCTTTTCCAACGGTGTTTTTTTTATTCACTGAAAAACAAATCCTACTATTTTAGACACATTTCCTTTGCCGTCTGCAAATACTTTCAATTTTGACTAGTCTCAAGTTTTGCCACCTAGTAAAGGGTTGATTCCCATTTCAATCTTCCTGTACAAATCAGATTTCTGTCCATAATTTGCCTTTTTGACTTGATATGACATTTTTCTAATTGAGGTCAATAGTGTTAGAAACAGATGCAAGAGCCAATTGACCTTTGTGACCTTGACCTTTCTATCATAATGACCTCTCAAAGCCACATATTTCCTTCAAGCAACATTTCCATGTAGTCACTATGATCTCATTGACTTCGTTTAGAACATTTTGAAATCTGTTTTTTTTTTTTGTGTGTGCATGTGTTTGTGTGTGTGTGCAAAATGAAAGTTAAATTGTAAAATCATTAATTTTACCATAGCATCAAAATGAAGGACTGAATTTAACTCATTACCAGACGACAATATTTTAGACTTGTCCTAATCGAAAGCATTTGCAGACGACAAAATAAAAGTGACTGAAAATTTGAAGTTTGTTTTGTGAAGGGTAGAAAACATTGTGGGAAAAGGAGAAAATGCTGGTTACCAGCATTTTCTCCTTTTCCCACAATGTTTTCTAAAGGCTTCTTTCTCAGGGGCATCAAAAGGAGGGATTTAGTGGTAATGGGTTAAACCTTTAACACACAATCACAACTTTGAGCAACTTTGGGGAAGAAAACTTTGACAACTGCAGGAACCAGTATTTTCTCCTCTTCCCAATATGTTCTTTACCCTGTCCAAGACAACTACATGTATGTCCATTTGAAACACACTTAATTTGTCTTAGGCAAATTATGCTCTCAGTTTTGAAAACCTTAATTATTTTTTTCACTTGATAAGAAGTTAAAAAACGCACACAGACACAAAAAAAAGGCTCACATCATTCATTTATCTGTATAGGGGCTCCAGTATACATACATGGTTTTGACCCCTGGTCTAAGATATGGCATTTTCTTAATTGAGATCTATAACTCCAGTCAGAAATATGTCCAGACCATGTGACCTCTACTGTGACCTTGACATTTTCCCTGATAGTGACCTTCATTGTTAACTCTTTACTAAATGACAACATTTAGATGCATCAAAGCTGAAGGCGTTTGCAGGTGATAAATTGAAGCTGTTCCAATGATTGTTTTGCCTTTGAAAGGGTGAGTAAGTATTGTGGGAAAAGGAGAAAATGCTGGTTACCAGCATTTTCTCCTTTTCCCACAGTACTTTTGAAAGCTGTCTTCCTTAACCCTTTCCCAAACAAGCCCTTGTTTTACGTGTCTACAGTAAAAGTCTTTTGAAAACACTGTGGGAAAAGGAGAAATTGCTCGTAACGAGCAATTTCTCCTTTTCCCACTATTTTTTCTACCCTTTTTGAGAACTTTCTGCTGTGTTATCCAAATCTAAAAATGTCGTCTGCAAACACTTTTGGTTTGGAAGAGTCCAAAATTTGTCGTTTGGGAAAGTGTTAAGGCTACTAAAACTGTAGTGATGTGGTAAGGAAAAAAATACAGATAGCTTAAATTCGAAGCCAACAAAAAGACAGGGGCCCGAAGTAAAATAAACATGTTTACATTTTATATCATTAACAAATTTCTATTTATTCATTTGTTATCAGTACCAAAAGAGTAGGTCAAAAGACAGCATATTCAGCTATGCCCAAAAAAATACCAAATAAAAAAAATCTACGAAATTTGTAGATAGAGAAAAGTGTTGTTGTTTGAAAAGCTTAATTTAGTCCATTCCAGTCACTCATTCTGTCTAGTGGCAGATTATCAATCAGATCATGCAATGGATTGTAGCTCGCTGGATTGAGATAGCATTGTGATCTAATTAATTTATGTCTTTTCTTCAACGAGATTGCGGTTGTATTGTGGACTAATTAATTTATGTCCTTTTTTGCAGATTGGATCAGGGAAAAAATCTACAGATAAATATGTATGCTCCAGAAATCTTTACCTTCTTTCTTCCTGACGTCTTCATCAGATGATGTTTCAGGCAAAACATATCTATCCACCAAATTTTATGACTTTAACTCTTTACCACAATCCTGACTTTCAACGACCCTGCTAATGAAAGATTTTGAAAACAGTGTAGGAAAAGGAGAAAATGCTGCTAACCAACTCTTCCCAAATGAAATTTCAATTTTTGAGTCACATTTATTTTGTTGTTGGCAAATGCTTTCACTTTTGAGTAGTTCAAAATTTTGTAGGTTTTGCCAAGAGTTAAACTTATGTATTTTAGTATAAGTTTCTAAAAATCAGGAGCCATCACTTTCAGTGATTGTATTTTATCTTGCTTGGGAAACAAGCTCTCACTTACTGTGACAAATCTGTTTCTTTTACTTTTTCCTAGAAAGGTAAGACATCCTTAGGGATTTAGGCTTACCCCAAGGTAAAAGATCCTGTTCACTGGCTCGTAACTAGAGCCTCTGGCATGAGAAACAGCTATTCTTAAACCCTTCAGTATCTCCTAGAAAATTTCTCAAGCCCTAAGCCCTAAGCTTAAAAAGCTTATTAACTCTTTACCAAACAACAAAATTTTAGACTGGTCCAAATCGAAAGCATTTGCAGACAACAAAATAAAAGTGACTGAAAATTTGAAATTTATTTTGTGAAGGGTAGAAAACATTGTGGGAAAAGGAGAAAATGCTGGTTACCAGCATTTTCTCCTTTTCCCACTATGTTTTCTAAAGGCTTCTTTCTCAGGGTCGTCAAAAGTAGGGATTGTGTGTTAATGGGTTAAATGTAATGGTCATTTTTAGTCCAAATTTGACCAAAATAATTGCAATTTCAGATCTGCTATTGCCTGGAAGATCTTTGCAATGCAGACAGTGTAGATCAAAGACAAGCTTGCACGTTTTGTGCCATCTGATCTTGTGTTACATTGGCTGCAAAGGATACTATTTTTGCAAAAGGGGCTCTAATTGCTACCAAGCATTTAGTGGAAAGCTTTATTAACCCTTTACCACATAATCCCGACTTTTAATGACCATAAGAAAGAAAGCTTTTGAAAACATTGTACGAAAAGGAGAAAATGCTGCTGAACAGCATTTTCTCCTTTTCCCACAATGTTTTCTACCCTTCCAAAATCAAATTTAACCTTTTGAGTCACATTTATTTTTTTGTCTGCTATTGCTTTGAATTTGGACAGGTCAAAATTTTGTTGTTTGGTAAAGAGTGAAAGCTTTGTCGAAAAGGAAAAAAATGATCACTGGCATTTTATCCTTACCCAAGAGTGTTTTCATGGACAAATATGCACATTTCACTCTTTCTTTTGGAATTCCTCTTGACTTAAACTTTATTTATTAAAAAATAGGTCAGTGTTCCATCCCTCTTCTAGCTTCAAAAAAAAAAAAGAAAATGTAAAAGAAATAGGATAATTATTTGTCTCTGGATGGTAATAAAAGGTTTTTTTTATCCAATTCTATAAAGCTATAATGACATTACATGTGATTGGATTACCTTGCTTGTCTCCCACATCCAAACCTTGTTTACATGTAATGAAGATCATGTGCCGAAGTTAGGAAAAAATACTTTCCAGTAAGCTGCCAGGGAAAAGAAAAAGACCGATATTATCAAGAGATTTAATGGTTTACGTAGCAACCTTGTGTTTTTAAGAACATCAAAGAACAGGCTTTTTAACTCTTAAAATGATAAATTAATGCAATAGACCTTTTTCTGTGAGTATAAATGGCCCAAATATTGGTATTTCAAGATTGTTTGGGCCAGAGTATGTCATTCTGAGCAGTCTGATCTTGATCTACACTGTCCACAAAAACAATGCAAGTTGGTTCCAGTTCTTCAAGAGTTAAAGCATTGTAGAAACTAATTTTTTTATAGCCTGCGAAAGACGGATTTCATTTTTCCTGCCACATGTAATTTTGTCAGCTTCAGATGTTTTCCAATATTGATAAGCCTAAAATTTTCTCACCATGTGATGACTGGACTCTTTACTGTATGACAAAATTTGGGACTAGTCCAAATTGAAAGCATTTGCAGATGACAAAATAAATGGGAATCAGAATTTTAATTTTGATTTGGAAAGGGTAAAAAACATTGCGGGGAAAAAGAGAAAATGTTGGTTACCAGCATTTTCTCCTTTCCTACAATGCTTTCAAAAGCTTTTCTTCTCAGGGTCGTTAAAAGTTGGGATTGTCTGGTAAAGAGTTAACTCATTTAGAATTTTAGACACTTTTTAGTTTAAAGCATTCTGCAGACTACATATATAATGTTGCTCAATTCAGGGTTTGTGAAATGTAAGATACTGTAGTTTGGTAAAGCTATTTTCAATTTGATTTTAAAGATAACAGATATAAGAACATGGAGTAAATCTTTACCACATAAGCAAATAATAGACTTATCCAAATTGAAAAGCATTTGCAGACAATAATTTAAACATAGCTCAGAGGATGGAATTTGTCTTTGATGGAGTAGAAAACATTGTGGTAAAAGGAGAAAATGCTGGTTACCAGCATTTTCTCCTTTTCCCACAATGTTTTCTAAAGGCTTCTTTCTTGGAGTTGTTAAAAGTTGGGATCCTGTGATAATTAATTAAGAGTCTGATCTTTATCTTCTTGATATTTACAGTCTACATTCTACTCTTGACAGCAGCATGTCAAGAATTCTAATAAAGGGGCAAAATTTGAATTTTATCTCTATTCCAGGTGTTAGCAGATAGCTTATTAATCCATTACACTCAATGACGACTCTCAAGGACTCTGAGGAAAAAGCTTTTGAAAACATTCTGGAAAAAGAGGAAAATGCTGGGAACCAGCCTTTCCTTCTTTTTCACAGTCACCAATCCCATTACCAGTGCAACATTAAGTTTTACTATAACCCCAGGAATTGCTTTCATTTTGGATCTTTCTAAAATTTTATTTGTAGTAAAGTGTTCAAGAGACTTAACCAAAGGGATATGTCTTTTCATGGATTGAAAACATGCTGCTGGTATTTTTGCCATTTCTGACAATGTTTTTAGAATCAGTTTTCTCAGGTTTGCTTAGAAGATGCTTGTTAGTAATGTAGCTGTTATATACCTGACTTTTGTCTTTGAAACAGGAGCAAGCAATGCGGATCGTTCGAACCATTGGTCAAGCATTTGAAGTGTGCCATAAGCTGACAACCAGCAATACAGTTACAGTGAGCCCAGAACAGGTACCAGCTGAGACAGATGGGAGCCAGTCAGGGGACACAGATAAACAAAGTGCTAAGAGTAAGCGTTTTTTTTCCATCAGAATTCTATTACCCAAGTAAAAGCACTATAATTCACAAGCAAATAACTTGTACAAGACATCACACACCTGAGACTGGTTTCTTTTCCATTTTAATTAAAGCTGAGTCAATTTCTTGATCAGATATGAAAAAACAATAGCTCCCTTCAAATTTTCTGTCATTGATCCAACATTGAAAATGGCTATCAGCTGACAACCAGCTAACAACCAGCAGCTAACTGCATATTGTTTTGCGGTGGATAGCTGTTGAAGTCTGATAAAGGCAGATGAATTGTTAGATGGTAATCATGAATTTAGCGTTAAATTGAGTCAAACATCCATAACCTTTAAGGATATCTTTACCGGTATCAGTAGTTAACAAATGCTGTGACTGTGATGCAGATACTTTTGTCTTAACCCTTTACCAAATAATCTTGGGTTTTCACAACCCTGTCCAAGAAGCCTTTTGAAAACATTGTGGGAAAAGGAGAAAATGCTGGTTACCAGCATTTTCTCCTTTTCTCACAATGTTTCCTTCCCTATCAAAGCAGGATTGCACCATTTGAGCCACATTGAAATAGTTGTCTGCAAATGCTCTCAATTTGGACATGTCAAAAATTTTGTCCTTTTGTAAAGAGCTGAAATTGGTCAGAATGTTTGTAGTATTAAAGAGTTAAACATTTGTCTCTTTGAGTGAAGAATTGGATAAGAAACTATTGACTTTGAACTTGGTCATATCACATACAACAAGATCCTAATTAGACAACAAAAGTGTATACACGTACTCTTCTGTGAATTTTAAAGCATTTGCATATGGCAAACTAAATGTGGATTCAATGATAGGATTTACCTTTGAAAGGGTAGAAAATATTGAGGAAAAAGGAGAAAATGTTGCCCACTATTATCAGCATTTTCTTCTTTACCCAGAATGTTTTTAGACGCTGTCTTTCCTACGGTGGTTAAGTTTTGGATTGTGTTTCAAAGGATATTTAACATTCTAAGGTTCCAACAAGGATCTGTTCTGTTCTGTTCTGTTCAAGGATCTCTTTTGCATACACGCACAGCTTACCTTAATTAAGCTTGTTGAAACATGTAAAACTATTGTACAAGATTAAAAGAAGCATAAAATTTTTAAGAAAAACATAAAATGTAAAATTTAAGATGTTAATGATCCCAGGTGAGCAATATGGTGCCCTTATGGTTCTCTTGTAATTTGATTGTTTATTTGAAGCAATTCTAAGAATTTCTGCATGACATTCAACTATTTGTTGCTGTAAGTAATTGTAAAATGCATGAAATTCTCTGTGAAGAAGATATTTCGCAGCTGTGAGGTGTCAGACAATAGTTTTTTGTGCATTTTCCTAGGTATGTCATGACTTGCTCTCTGAACTATTTCCTTAATTCCTTTTAATTTAGACTTGTCCAAATTTTTATATGATGCAGTAAAAACCTTTGCGGGAAAAGGAGAAAATGCTGGCTACCAGCATTTTCTCCATTTCCCACAATGTTTTCAAAAGCTTTCTTGTCCAGGGTTGTTAAAATAAGGGAATTTGTGATTAGGGGTTAATTCTATACTAGACAGCAAAGTTAAAGCATTTGCAGACATTAAATTAAACCTGGTTCAGATGTTTGAACGTGTCTTGGAATGGGTTGAAAACATTGAAGGAAAAGTGGAAAATGCTAATTATCAAAATTTGTGTTTTTCTCTTAATGTTTTCGAAGGTCTTCTTCTTCACAGTAGTTTAATCAATTGGTTAACCCGTAGGCAAACAATCCCTGGTGTTAAAACCCACAGGAAGAAGCCTTTTGAAAACATTGTGTGACAAGGAGAAAATGCTGGTGACCAGCATTTTCTTCCTTTCCCACAACGTTTTCTACTTTTGTAAAGTTATGTTTCACTTTTATTTTTTCGTCTGCAGAATGCTTTCAATTTAGACAAGATTCCATATCTTGTTGTTTCTCTTTTTCCAAACTAGAAAAAATTTTGACCAAAGCAATTCCAAAACATTAGCCAACCACGAATTAAATGTTTCTAAAAAGGATGATTTTTTTTTAGTTTTTTTTTTTTAAATAGAAAACATTGTGAGAAAAGGAGAAAATGCTGGTAATCAGCATTTTCTCCTTTTCCCTCTAGGGCTTCTAATGCTTTCTTTGTAAAGATTATTAAAACCAAGGATTGTGTGAAAAAGATAATGAAGAAAAATTGTGGAACATGCAACAGTGTGCAAGGGAATTTCATTTTTTGGTGTGAGAGAAAAAAAAACTTTCTCGAAGAGGCTGAGTCACTCACAGATTCACACAGACACCCTCCCAGGTCCACAAAAAACTGGATACAGAGAATTTAATGAATCTCTGGCAGCATCCTTGTAACCCTTTAGTTAACAATCCTGAGTTTTAAGGTCCTCAAAAAAAGGATGTGTTTGAAAACAATATGGGAAAAGGAGAAAATGCTGATAATCAGCATTTTCTCCTTTTCCCTCAGTGTTTTCTATCCATTCACAAAGAAATATCATTATATAAGTTGCTTAAAACGATTTCCGCATAAAAGATTTCAAATTTGTTTATAAAAGGTTTTAGAGTAAACAGTTAATCTTTTACCAAACATCAAAATTTTAGTCATTAAAACTTAGGATTGTGGTTAAGCATTCAATGCATTGTAGCACATGCATTCACTGGGCCCTTTAAAAATTACAATCAACAGTCAAAAAAAGGCAAGAATCAAGGGAGAACAGGGGATCAATTCCCTGGAATATGAAGGCTGAATCAGAGAGAAATGGAAGTTAAATTGTGAATAATGATTTATTTGGGCAAATTATTTGGGAGATCCAGTTCAATATAAATGAAGTCATTTTGACAGATTTATTGGGAAAAACAAATAAAAACTAGATTAGGCATTCTATCCTGTTGCTAAGAATTTGGCCCCCTCTTGTCTGAAGGAATCTCAACCCTTTAACTCTGTTCCAAACAACAAGTGAAATTGAAAGCATTTGCAGACGACAAATCAAATGTAGCTCAAATAACGATTTCTGTCTATGATAGGATAGAAAACATTATGGAAAAAGGAGAAAATGCTGGTTACCAGCATTTTCTCCTTTTCCCTCAATGTTTTCAAAAGCCTTCTTCGTCAGGGTCGTTAAATGTAGGGAAATTTGTGGTAAAGAGTTAAGCTCTTTACCAAACAACAAAATTTTACACTAATCTAAATTGAAAGCGCTTGCAGACAACAAAATAAAGTAGAAAATTGAAATTTGTTTCTAGCAGAGTAGAAAACATTGTAGGAAAAGGAGAAAATGCTGGTTACCAGCATTTTCTCCTTTTTCCTGCAATGTTTTCAAAAGCTTTCTTTCTCAGGGTCATAAAAACCAGGGATTGTTTGGTAAAGGGTTAAGTCATCATACCAAACAATCCCAAGAGGAAGCAACTTTCCAAAACATTGTGGGAAATGGAGAAAATGCTGGAAACCAGCTTTTTCTTTATTTTTCCGCAATGTTTACTACCACTTCACAAACAAATTTCATTCTTTCAGATGAGCCATGTTTAGTTTATTCTCTACAAAATGAATGCTTTCAGGATGTATGAATGTAACAAGTTTTCATGTGGTGTAGTGAAAATCAGATACTGTAGTCTAAGACAGCATGAACTTACAGTTCCTGGGATCTTGAATGCCAAACATCCACACTTCAAAATTATTTTAACCATTTATCAAACAATCTCATCGACAATGTTAACAAAGAGGCTTTTGCAAACAACATAAATCCTGATCAGACTGTACAAAACACTCTGATCTGTGCTATCTTTATATGTTTAGTTATACATATATAAGATAAGTTTTTCTTATGGTCAGTTTCAAAAATTGAGCTTTGACTTTATATTTGCAGCTGAAAAAAAATAATAAGGATACTTTGTAAGAAGGCCTATAATAAGAAAATGATAAGACTCACAAGCGAAATATTTTATCACAGATGACCTATACATTATTACTTTTCACATGCCAAATGTTAGGCTGCTTGGTCTTCTGTATAAGTGTTGGAGCCTGTTGAAAATATATCGCCTTGCTCAGCCTGGAGAACAATAGGGGTTTGGACATGAGGCCTATCAAAATTTCCACATGTTCACACTAGTGCAATTCATTCCTTTTTAAAATAAACACATTCAATGTAACTTAACCCTTTACCCCATAAGGCATTTCTATTGTATCTCTAATTGACCCTTAATAACAGCAAGGTTGAAACTTTGTTATAATTATGTGTATATGACACCTTTTGATAGCATAGAAAACATTGTGACAAAAGGTGAAATTGCTCGTCACGAGCAATTTCACCTTTTGCCACAATGTTTTCCAAAGGCTCCTACAAGCAATGCGTAGAAATGAGTATCTATGGAGTGAAGGGTTAAAATGTCTCTGCACCCATTTATCATGCAGTTTTACATCATTCACTTTCTAATTACCTATCGGTAAATACATGTACACTGTTGCAGTCTTCAATTCACTGAAGTATTGAACCTTATACCTCTCTACAAGGACATGTGGAAAGATGTCGATAGTCGTCAGTCCCCACCTTGTTTTGTGAAATACTGGTATGGAGATCATGCATCTTTCACCAAAAAAATTATGCCACCAATAAACAAGAGCTTGAGACACACCTCTTCTGCCAATTGTCATGTCTAACATTTGTTTGTTTCAACATGAGTTCTTCTAAGCTTAACCATTTACTCCATAAGGCATTTCTGTGGCATCTCTAATTGAACCTAAATAACAGTAAGGATGTAGCCGTTTCTTATGTGTATATGACACCTTTTGATAGTGTAGAAAACATTGTGGCAAAAGGTGAAATTGCTCGTGACGAGCAATTTCACCTTTTGCCACGATGTTTTCCAAAGGCTCCTACAAGCAATGCGTAGCAATGAGTATCTATGGAGTAAACGGTTAATGCAAAACTTTATGTAAGCTTGCTGCTCTGCCTTAATGTCATTATCCATTTGTCAATATGTCTTGATTACCACAAACTTCCAAAAATGATCAAAACTTGTTTATCTATTAACCCATTACCACTCAATCCCTACTTTTGACGCCCCTGAGAAAGAAGCCTTTTGAAAACACTGTGGGAAAAGGAGAAAATGCTGGTCACCAGCATTTTCTCCTTTTCCCACAGTGTTTTCTACTCTTCCAAGAACAAATTTCAATTTTTCAGTCACCTTTACTTTGTCGTCTGCAAATGCTTTCAATTTGAACCAGTCTAAAATTTTGTCGTTCGGTAATGAGTTAAGTGATGTTTATAAAACTTTACTGGGAATTCAACAGAGTAATGTTGTTACTTTTTCCAACTATTTTAATCAAGTGTGATCTACATGAACCAGTTTATTTTTACGGCTAGCTCGGGTTACTGGCACCTCACGTTGATTTTAGATGATATACAATGTACAATCATAACATGGAACTAATACTGATATCATTCAAGTATTTCAATATATTAAAGATTAATACAAGTTTCATGGAAAATTTTATGTACATATGTTAAGTTTTTCTCTTAAAACAGACATTGTCTCAATAATTTCAGCACAAGCCTTGTAAACATTTTGAGAAAGAAGAAAATGCTCGGGTTACCAGCAGTTTTACCTTTTTCTAGCATGTTTTTCACTTATTCTTGGCAAAATGGTGTCATGTTCAATTTGTCATCTGCAGCAGCTTTGAATTTGGATAAGTGTAAAATTTGTTGATTGGTAAAAATTTAACCCTTTACCACTCAATGACAACTTTTAACACTCCTGAGGAAGATGCCTGTTGAAAACATTGCGGGAAAAGGAGAAAATGCTGGTAACTAGCATTTTGTCCTTTTCCCACAAAGTTTTCTGCCCTATCAAAGCAAATTTACACCGTTCGAGCCACTTTGAAATTGTCGTCTGCAAATGTGTTGAATTTGGACAGACCTATGCCGTGTGGTAAAGAGTCAGTGGCATGTTTACCCAGAGATTAACTTCTCTACAGGATATATACTTTCTAATGGTCTATTTATTGCATAAAAATATAGTTAATGGATATTAAACAAATGAGTCGTAATTTTTTTGGATTATGGACGATTTACCGGAAATTCTTCAGGATCAAAAGACGCAATCCTTCCTTATTAGCTGTATAGGATAAAGGCAATAATTTAACCCTTTACTCCATAGATACTCATTTCTACACATTGCTTGTAGGAGCCTTTGGAAAACATTGTGGCAAAAGGTGAAATTGCTCGTGACGAGCAATTTCACCTTTTGTCACAATGTTTTCTATGCTATCAAAAGGTGTCAAATACACATGAGAAAAGGCTTCATCCTTGATGTTATTTACGACCAATTAGAGATACCATAGAAATGCCTTATGGGGTAAAGAGTTAAAACACTTGGCTCTTTACCACATGACAAAATTTTAGACCTATCAGAATTGAAAGCATTTGCAGATGACATTTTTAATGTAGCTGAGATGGTGGATTTTGTCTTTGAAAGGAAAAAAACATTGTGGAAAAGGCCATAATGCTGGCAAATAGCATTTTCATTTTCTTATTTTTCTAATATATTTTCAAAACCCTATTTCCTGTGGTCACCAAAACCCAGGATGGTTTGTTAACTTTTGACCACACAATCCTGATCTTTAATAACCCTGTGAAAGGAGCCTTAGAAAACATTGTGAAAAAAGGAGAAAATGCTGATAATCAGCATTTTTTTCTTTTCCCACTATTTTTCTACCCATTCCAGAACAACTTTTGATAAAATCTGTCATGTTTATTTTGCCATCTTTATACTTTGAATTTAGACTTGTCTACAGTTTTGTAGCTTAATTGATAGAGTGGATAATGAGTTTATTATAGGGTCAGTCATCAATAGAAATGCCAGAAGTAAATAAATAAATGAGAAAATAGATGCAGATTTAATTTTGATCCTCATTTATAGAAAAGATTTTCTGTCAAATTGTGAAACAGTCAGTGGTACAAGGCTCTAAATGTGTATTGGAATGTATCTGTAGATAGCCTTTAATGGAAGTGAATTGCTTTATCCTGGGGCTATCAATGTGTCGCAGATCATCAGCGTCCATTAGGAAAGATGAGTCGAAATTGACAATAAATATCACTTCCACCGCTAAAAAGCCGACAAATTGGAGAGAAAATCAACGTTTCTCTTGGCCTGTTATTTGATTGGCAGTTCCTAATCCAGAGCTGATGGGAAAGTCAATAGTTGATTCCTTTAGCCCCCTTTGCCTTCATTCTAAAGGTATTGTCTTTTGCAGATGGTATTTAATTCTTTACCAAATGATAAAATTTTAGACTGGTCCAAATTGAAAACATTTGCAGACAACAAAATTGACATGACTCAAAAATTGAAATAAGTTCAAGGGGAGAAGAAAACATTGTGGGAAAAGGAGAAAATGCTGGTTACCAGCATTTTGTCCTTTTTCCACAATGTCTTCAAAAGCCTTCCTTTTCAGGGTTGTAGGGGCAAGGATTGGTTAGGAAAGTGTCAAGATAGTACCAAATTTTAATTCGTTTTTATCAAAAACATAAAAGAATTTTAGCATTGCTGTTTTCTCATTGTTTAGCAGAAACTTGACATTTTACAATATCTAGGCCATAACTGAAGATATTCGCTTCATTGTAGCACTAGTTATTTGAGAATGAATCTTCTTTCTATCGTGGTTTATCATTCAATAAAGCTGTGTTTTTTTTAAGTCATGAGGCATAATGAATAATAATGTGATGCTGATAGGCCACATGGTTAATTCATAGTGCATCATAACTTGCAACTCATTGTTTATTTAAAGGTAAAGCACATATTTTTCAAAAAAAGACTATTTCGATTCTAACATGACCAACTCTAGATCAAAGAAAATTAAGTTCGATCTAAATATACAAAAGGGTTGTGGTTTAATTCCCTTGAATAAGTTGTGGCTATTTCAGTTACTTATGAAAACAAGAGGGCCAAGATGGCCCTGGATCACTCACCTGAATTGTTGAGAGGACCCTAGCAACCAGTATTTTCTTTTTTTCACATGTTTCCAAAAGCCTTCCTCTTTAGGGTCAGTAAAACAAAACAGTATAAACAATTTTGAAACCAAGAAGAAATTGTTTTGGAAGAACCTGTTTGTCATTTAAACACTAATCGTTATCCCTAGAACTCTGTTTGGCTTCTTTCAGGTAAAGAATTTGAAGAGAAACTAACCAGCAAGTGTGAAACGACATTGTCTTCCAAAGGGAGGGCGACACCCCCTAATGAACTAGCCCTACGCCAAGCGCAGAAATTGTTGTATCAAATGGCAGCCTCATCTCCAGTAAGTTTTCTTCAAGATTTATCATCCATTTCCCATGACCAAACAATCTGTGATGGATTTAACTTTAATATGGTGGAAGACATTGAAGGAAAAGGAGAAAGTGCTTGTAACCAGCATTTTATCCTTTTCCTGTTATATTTATAAAAGGCTTCATTTTCGGGGCTGTTAAAACTCTGGATTACATGCTTAACTCTTAACCACACGACAAAATTTTAGACTTGTTCAAATTGAAAACATTTGCATACGACAGAATAAAGGTGACTGAAAAAATGAAATTTGTTCTGGGAAGGGTAGAAAACACTGTGGGAAAAGGAGAAAATGCTGGTTACCAGCATTTTCTCCTTTTCCTACAATGTTTTCATAAGGTTTCTTTCTCAGGGGCGTCAAAATTAGGGATTGTGTGGTAATGGGTTAAATGTTAGAAAGACTAATTCGCCATATGAATTGTTTATTTACCTCCAGCACAGGTGATTTCATCGTATAGCCCAGTTTTGATATGGATAAGTCTAAGATTTTGTCTTCTGATTAACTTTTTGGTTCACCTGAGCACTACATGCTCACGGCAAGCTTTTAGGATCACACTGTGTCCGTCGTGCATCATCAGTCGTCAACACTTCCTTAAGCCTTTCCCAAACGGCAAATTTCAGACTCTTCCAAACCAAAAGAGTTTGCAGAAGACAATTTTAGATTTGGAGAAAATGGCAGAAAGTTCTCATAAAAGGTAGAAAAGGAGAAAATTGCTTGTTATGAGCAAACCAGAAGTTTTTGATGGAATCAAATTCTATCAGCAATTTTTTAAGAGGACCTTAGAAAAGGAGAAAATTGCTTGTTATGAGCAATTTCTCCTTTTCCCACAGTGTTTTCAAAAGACTTTTACTGCAGACATGTAAAAACCAGGGCTTGTTTTGGAAAGGGTTATACATCTTCTCCTCCTAAACCGCTGAGCCAATTTGGACCAAACATGGCTGGAATGTTGCTTGGGAGGTCCTCTTAAAAAATTGCTGATAGAATTTGATTCCATCAAAAAATTCTGGTTTGCCATGGCAACCAAATGGAATTTTTTAAGAAATTCTTTAAAAATATTCTCCTCTGAAACCGCTGGTTTGATTTTGAAATGATTTCAATGAAATGTTCCATGGGAAACCCTTTTCATAAACTGTTTGCAAAATTTTGATCCAATGAAAAACATGGCCACAGTGGTGGTTCAGGCTCTTCGCATCCATTGGTGTCAAAAATTCTTTCAACATCATCTCCTAAACCGCAGGGCCAATTTGGACTGAACTTGGCTGGAATGTTGCTTGGGAAGTCCTCTTAAAAAATTGTTCACAGAATATGATTCCATCATAAATTTTAGTTGCCATGGCAACCAAATTGAATTTCCTAAGAAATTCTTTAAAAATCCTCTCCTTTAAAACAGCTCATCAGATTTTGAAATAATTTCACAGAAATGTCCCTTTGGTGACCGTTTTCAAAAATTGTCTGTGAAATTTTCATCCATCAAAAAGCATGGCCGTGGTGGTGGTCTTTTCCCTGTATTGACTTTGGGAAATTTTTGGAATTCTTCTTCTATTAAACTATGTGTCAGATTTTGAAATAATTTCAAAGAAATTATCCTTATAATATGCCCCTTTCTTAGCTTGGCTGTTTTTGAAGAAACATTGAGTAATCGTCACTGCCCTGTTGACATTGTCTGCATTCTTGTCCTTGTTGTTGTGAAAAAACTTTGACATTTTGAAGTATCACACCTTCAACTGTACACATTGACTTGAAACTTGGGATAGTTGTTGACTAGTAAAAGAGCAACCTATACAACATGGATAGATAACTCTACTTTTAATCACCTTTTCTAAATTATGCTCCTTTTTCAAATTAAAATGTTAACTTACCATCCAGCACCCAAGAGCCAATCATTGGCACCCACATGCATTTCTTTTCTTAGACTTAATATTTTTAGCCACAGTTGTGCATATGCTCTTGCTCAAGAAATTGTCTTTGCGTGATCTATCCCAAAATCTTTTTCCAGAAATCTGATTAGTCAAAAACACGGCTGTATTGATGATTGTTGGGGTGGTGACAGAATTTGAAATGATTTTTACTATTGACCTTTTCAAAATTGCTGGCAAAATAATGATTTTTGTTTCCAAAATATCAATACTTCAAAAAAATTAAGGTAATGGTTCACTCAATAATTCAGGTAAGCGATTCAAGGCCATCTTGGCCCTCTTGATGTATGGTGTCTAATGGGTTTATCTTAGTGGAAAGTTGCACCTATCCATCCATTTCTGGAGTCTCTTTTACCAGCATTTAGCACAGTATTTTTTCCCAAAGCACTGGCTGCTTTCCCACAAAACCATTGTGAAAATGGTCAGCATTGAGAGAAGAATGAATCCTGCTGCAATTATAATCATCATTCCTTTGAAAGAAATTGGCCAAACTTGGGATTTAAACTAGCAACCCGGTAGACTCAAGTCCTGTACATTTGTCTTCTTCTAAACAGTCAGTGAAGAACGAGGCTGGGAACAATGACTACTTGAGATGAAATGAAGGCTGCTCCAGTTCCATAATATATACACCAGCATAATATTTACACATACCAGCACCAATTCACTGCCAGTCTCTCTAGGACTTATTAGTTAATATTTGATCTTTTTGCTCCTGCTTGAAACATTTACAAATCCCCAGGGAGTTAAGCAATTTACCAAACCAATCCTGTCTGTTGTAGCTTCCCAAGAGAAATGGAAATTTGAAGACATTTTTGGAAAATGAGAAAATGCTGGTAGTCAGTAATTTTAGCTCACCTGAGCTCAAAAGTCCTCAAGATGAGCATTCTGATCATTTTGTGGTCATTATGTGTCCAGTTTTTGATGTGCATTGTCCATCATGCAGTGTCAAGGTGTCAACAATAACCTTGTTTGCATTCCAGAGGCCTTATTTCTGTCCAATACCCATTAAATTTGGTCAGAATAGTTATCTTGATGATATCAACGACAAGTTCCAAATTGGGTAAAAAAGTAAAAAATTTCCACATTGCATACATTTCTTTCCTATACAGTATTGGGATTTGTCTGTGAATGGGGCATTTTTTCCTGTTCCCACCATGTTTTCAAAATATTCTTTCTCAAGGTCATTAAAACTCGGCATTTCATGATACAGGGTTAAAAGATTCTATAAAAAGTACTGTTTAATATCACACAGGGCATTGCTGGATTTCTCTTGAGAAATTAATGAAAGTATAATAATTATAGGGGTTAATAGTTTTCGGTCAATGAATTGTAAGCATCTAGCAATGGATACTAATTGATCATAGTCTGGCTTGAGAAATGAAGCTCTCTAGATCAGTCCAAAAATTGTGTCTTGGCCATAATTTGTGTGAACTTTTTACCAGACAACAAAATTTTAAATAATCCACAGTATTTTGTGGATGAGAAATTAGATGTAGCTCACTATGATTGGATTTAGTTTTGAAAGGGTAGAAAAGGTTCTTAGAAAAAGAGAAAATGCTAGTATGTAGCATTTACTGCTTTTTCCACGTTGTGAAAAGGCTTTTTGCTTAAGGTCACAAGTATATGGGACTGTTTGGTAAAGGATTTGCCAACTAATCTTCAACAAACTTGCATCAGAAAACTTAAAAAAGAAAGTAAAAAAAAAAGTAGGAAACTTTTTAGAAAAAGAGGGATAATCTAAAGAATTTAGGTTTAATTTATGATTACAACTTATCAATTCATATTCTTCAAAAATGCAATTTCTCCTTTTGTCACAGTGTTTTAAAAATTATTCTGCATTTTGTTCAAGGATAAGAATTCTAAGAAAAGCCCTTCTCTTTCCTTACAGATGTATCAAAAGGTCATATCCATAAAGGAAAAAGGGTTTTGATCAGTGGGGATCTAGCCAAAATTGGGCTGAAGAAAATTAATTCTGTATCCTGTTTCATTATTTGTATAATGAATGAGTGTTATTATTTATGGGTTTTATTGACTAACTATCAGAATTCTTATTAATGGATTCTTCCAGAGTGAGTAGCTGCTCAGCCTCTTTTTGTTTTGGAGTCTGTAGTCATAACCTGAAGGTACTTCAAAAACCTTGTAAATACAGCTTGTTACAAGCTGTAGTTATGAGGTTTTTGAAGCAAACTGAAGATATTTCTGAACTCACATGGAAGTAAAAGTTACTTTGTTTTCAGTGATGACTGACATCTTCAGTCTGGTACACAGAACAGAACAAACAAGAGAAAAAGAAGACGCAAGGGCGTCAAGGTCGCCCGAAAATGATGTTTTTCCCATTATTAAACTGAGAAATATGTAGACAACAGAATTGATCTGACTCAATTTTTTTCAGTTATTTTTCATTTGTGATAAAAATAGCTAGATCTATTGTTTTCCAATGAAATTGACATGACAGTAAGGACCTACAATGTCATAAATTTGCCATATGACCAACTGTCAAAATAAAGTATATGGGCTTTCGCTCTGCAAAACGTTCAAATGCCCGATTTACATTTTATTCTACTTTTATGCCAGTATTCAATTTCGCCATCTGAGAATAACTGCATAATTAAAAAAAAATGCTACAAATACATTTTTTTCAGCCATGAGTACAAAAATATTGTATTTCGTTTATAATTGGAGATACATATAGACTTACCAAAATTGAAGTCTGATCCTAGATTCACGCAGTCTAATGCATGTAAGCTGATATTTAAATCAAGTTATTAAAATAACTTCAATCTGAACTTTAAGACCTGTGTTGGGTGCATTATATTGTACTTGTTCGAACTTGGTAATTTTTCCATTTTCCCTTCTGAGATTACCTGCTTAAAGAAGGAAATATTGCTACAAATATATTTTTTTAACAGTAAAGACTTTATTTTTCAGCATTCCTGTAGATATACTCTAGGAAAGATATATGAGTACAAATACACATATTTGAAATCATACATATTTACTTTATATAGTAACAAATGTATATAATGTCTATTGCGTACTTTCTTTTCCATTGCGCCAGTCCCGCACAAATTTTACTCTTTCCCAAACAATCCCTGGTTTTTACGGATCTAGAATAGTAGCCTTTAGAAAATATTGTGGGAAAAGAAGAAAATGCTGGTAACCAGCATTTTCTGCTTTTCCCACAATGTTTTCTACCCTATCATAGACAGAAATCATCTTTTCATCAAGAGTTGAAATTTCATCTGCTAATGCTTTCAATTTGGTCTAGTCCAAAAGTTTGTCGTTTGGAAAGGGTTAAAAGGTTTTAACATTTGTACTTATAAGCATAAAGAAATTCTAATCATTTTCTTCAATTAACTACCCATAAGAAAATACATTAAGACCTGTAACACTTTAGGTACAATATACTGTTGGTAAATTTTTCATTTCGCCATCTAGGAATACGTGCATAAAGGAAAAATATCACTACAAGTACATTTTTTCAGCGGTACAAAAACATAATTTTTGGTTTTTACTTGTACATTACCTTTAATGGGTAGAAAAAAAAAACATGTTTCAAATCATCATTGTTATTCTATTTAATAAACAGGCATGATATATTTCCATGCGTATTTTCTTTTCCATACCGTCCATTGCGCTAAAATATTTCGCTGTTTAGGCCTACCGGCAAAGAGTCATTATCTCCCGCTAGTTGGCATTCTATAAATACTCGAATCATCGAAGAATATGACATGCGCAGACAACAGTAAAGAGTAGGAGCAGTTCTGCATTTCCATTGGTTCCTAAGATCATGTGACTGGACGAGTTCATTTGCGTTAAAAATAGATGCATTCTGCACAAGAACATTAATTGTTTCACAAAATGTTGCGCAGCAGACCGTTAATAATTCTTTCACGATTCTTTATCGGTTTAAAAACAAGTAAACAACCTCAAAAAAGGTGAAGAAAACCCCACACAACAATTTCACAAACATTCACACCTATTTTACCAAATTAAACCTGGCGAATATGATGAAAGATTTCAACCGGAAGTACCTACACTCTCCATGAACATCTCTTCTGAACTATATTAAATATAAGGTCGCCGGCTTCTGCCGGGCGACCAATTAATATCCTGCAAAGAAATTCCTCATGATCTGATTGGTTAACATGTCCCAAACATATATATCATGAACACCAGCAAAACCAACGAAAGAACAGTTTCCCTTTCAGGAGCCCCGTATACATGACTACACTATCAACACAACATCCAAAATGGCTGCGTCAATCAAGATTAACATCAAGACTATGCACCAAGCTGCATGCTTTAGCATGTATAACCTTGAGGTTTTAGTGACATCAGTTCCCAGTGACATCAGTTTTCATTGAATTGAGGCACTCAGATAGGAAATTCTACTTTTTAGCTCACCTGAGCCTGAAGTGCTCATGGTGAGCTTTTGCGATCGCCCAATGTCCGTTGTCCGATGTGTGCGTGCTTCATGCGTCATCCACAATTTCTTTAAACATCTTCTCCTCCTAAACCACTGGGCCAGTCTTGATGAAACTTGGCAGGGATGTTCCTTGGGTGAAGCTCTACTAAAGTTGTTCAAGAGATTGAATTCCAAGAATAACTCTGGTTGCCATGGCAACCAAAAGGAAAAAAAATAGGAAAAATCTTTGAAAATCTTCTTCTCTGAAACTAGAAGGTGCAGAGCTTTGATATTTGGTATTTAGCATCTTTTAGTGGACCTCTACCAAGATTGTTCATATGATGCCCCTTGGTTTAAAACTGGCCCCGCCCCGTGGGTCACAAGTTTGAAACATAGGAACAAAGAAGGAAAACTTTAAAATTCTTCTTCTCTGAAACTAGATGGTGCAGAGCTTTGATATTTGGTATGTAGCATCTCCTAGTGGACCTCTACCAAGATTGTTCATATGATGCCCCTTGGGTCAAAACTGCCCCGCACCAGGGGTCATAAGTTTGAAACATAGGAACAAAGAAGGAAAACTTTAAAATTCTTCTTTTCTGAAACTAGAAGGTGCAGAGCTTTGATATTTGGTATATAACATATCCTGGTGGACCTCTACCAAGTTTGTTCATATGATGCCCCTGGGGTCAAAACTGACCCTGTCCCGGGGGTCACAAGTTTGAAACATAGGAACAAAGAAGGAAAATTATAAAATTCTTCTTCTCTGAAACTAGAAGGTGCAGAGCTTTGATTAGTTGTAGGGTCAGGTGGCAGGGGACTTGGAAACTTGTTCATGGCTGTGGTGAATCATGTCTCCACCTCGTCTTCGGCTTGAACAAGTTTCCAAATCCCCTGCATCTGACCGTAAACTGATAATTTATAACTGTAATGAGGCAAATGGACAAGTCTGATTGGTCATACTATTTTTAGCATTACTCCATAAATTTAAAGCCATTATTCAAATTTCTAAAAAAAAAACAACTAGCTTGGGATTAACTTTTAAAGTCAAGGTCACTGTTACTAAAAATAGAAAAAAACTCTCCTGTCAGTAACTCCATCATTTCCTATGATGTTAGCAATGATCGCAAAAGTTTTTTCGTCTTCTAGAAATGCTTGCCGTTAAAAGAAAACTATTAATTTCACTGAGCGTCTCTTTGGGATCCCCAGGTTTAATTAGCTAATAAAAGCCTGGAGCCTTGGAGCATAGAGCCATTTGTTACATAAACTGTTTTTAAAATCTTTCAAAAACAACAGGAGAAGATTTTAAAAACACGGAGGAAAAGCAGCAATTTCTTATAACACACAATTACTGTCAGCTCAATGTTTCCCATACAATTCAAGAAAGGTTATTTTTCTTTATATGTGGCTCTCTCATCTTACTTCATATCCTTATTATTGGTCTGAATCAACCTATACAGTAACCAGGGTTAAAGTCTGCCTTATTTAGTAGAAGCTTTCTCCATTTTAAGTGTTTAAGATTCTTTGGAGAAGTCTTTTAGCTTGATTTATGGACAAGCTTTTCTTTTTTGTACAGGAAATTTTCCCTGGAATTGCCATAAAATGTGTTTCCTTGAAAGTTTGTTGGTGCCTTAATTTAGACCTAACTGTTAAATAAATTCTGACACTGTTAACTCTTTTCTCCATAGATACTCATTTCTACGCATTGCTTGTTGGAGCCTTTGGAAAACATTGTGGCAAAAGGTGAAATTGCTCGTGAAGAGCAATTTCACCTTTTGCCACAATGTTTTATATGCTATCAAAAGGTGTCATATACACTTAAGAAACTGCTTCATCCTTGCTGTTATTTATTGTCAATTAGAGATACAGTGGAACCCCGTTACAACGAAGTGCGCTATAGCGCTGATTCCGTTATAACGCGGGTGTCCTTTGGCTCCCAAAATTTCGGGGGTTGACCATTTTCGAGTCTGATCCGAATCCACCGTTGCTCTCACAAGAATCTTCGATGTAAAAAAAAAAGACCTCTCGGTCAAAAAAAAAATCAATACCGTACACATAACGTGACAATTTTTCACACCTTTACCTTGTTGATTACATTTATCACCTATGGCTTTGCACAATCACTTTGACAAATACACGCACAGTAGGTAACAAAAGGCCCTCGTCCCATAATTGTCTTTACAAACAATCTTGCATTATATGTCTGTCTGCATGTAGATCGTAACGGCGATATCAGAAAATAGCCGAATGACTCTCTTTCTACCGACTACACAACGTGCACGTGACACGACTGGGGTACTCTTGCAATTATCATTACGATACGCAGAAGGGTTGTATCAGTAAATATAAAGCAACAGAGATACTGGCTTAATGCGTGATTGCATAGTTTTGAATGGAGGTCAGCCCATAGCCAGGTGTAAATTTTTCAGGCGAAACAGTTTAAGTGTGTACGACAAACACTTGCACTTACAACCCTTTCGCTTTGCATTATTGGTGTGTTACGTCATACATGTACCACTAATGCAAACTTTACTACAAACATTGTGTGGATAAACGACTGATGTGATTTCTTTACGGATAGTAGGTTAAATTCCCCTGTGACTTTCAACATGTACGGGGGTCTTATCTCGTTTGATTATGAAAGAGATTTCTTTCGTCATTGCCGATTAGGGTTCGTTATGCAATCGTCAGCATGATTAAAAAAACATGGCAGCGTCACCGTCTGCAATCCAAAACGATACCGTTTAATTTAATTTAATTTTGGAATGAATCTTGCAGTAATTTAGCAAAACAGCGGCTGAATAATTCTAAAAGAAACGGTCCTAAAGGTAAAATAAGCTCTTTTATGTAGTTGTAACGTTATTTGATGACAGAAACTAACTGGGAATATTTCAGGCGTTACGTAGAAAAGAATCTAAATTGTTCAATGTCCTATAAATAATGTTTAAACGTAAATAGGCATGTCTTATTTTTAGTATTTGGAACATTTATATTTCATTTTTGTCAGAATAAATTTGCGATAAACTGTAATTAATAAGCCATAGTTCTGTAGTCTGGCAATGATTGGCGGATGGGCTGCGGGTAGTGTGTGTGTGTGGGGGGGGGGGGGGGGGGGATCAGCGTTATAAATGTAACCCCGGATATAACGCTGTTGACAACCATGGCTCCCACCGACAGCGTTATAACGGAGCTCCACTGTACCATAGAAATGCCTTATGGGGTAAAGGGTTAACTTTAAGACTGCTTAGTGCCACTTAGCTTGCTTTAACTGAGAATGTCGATGAAGGTTAGACTGCACATCACGTGCAGCCTGATCTTGGATCTACACTCTCCCATTGGATTTTTCTGTCAAAAATAACCTTGCTAAAAATGGTTATTTTGAAAATATTGGTATAGTCGTCCTTGCTGGTACCCCGTCCTCTATGATACCGCTGTAATCCTGAAAATACCGAATTTGTATGCATAGTGCCCCCCAACCACTGTGTACTCTATCAAATCTATAAAAAAAAAAGCAGTTGTGTTTTTGTAACCAGCATTTTCTCCGTTTTCCACAATGTTTTCAAAAGATTTCTCTCTCAGGGTTATTAAATGTCGGGATTGTTTGGCAACGAGTTAAAGTCAAGAACTTTTATGTAATTAGACTTAGATACAGAAGATCTCACATTTGTCTTGATACCTCTGGAAATGCACATGAAATGACACTGTAATTCAAGGCTTTTAAGAAATACGAAGTCTAAGTTTCGTTGGGAGAAATTGACTTGAATTATAGTTATTTATTGTAGTTTATGAATTTAAAAGTAGGTATCAATGTAGAAAATAGTTTTGAAACATTTAATTCAATACATTTATTTAGACAGGAATTTCTAAAATGTGTTCCTATTGCCAGAGCTGAAAATATTAGAGCCTTGCTGTGTGAAAAGGGGGCATAAGGCAGCTGCTAAAAGGATTGTCTCGGGCCAGCTTGCTCTGTTTGTGCTTGCTGACCTGGATCAAATCTTTTCGAAAATTTTGCTGATAGTCAATTTTCTGCCTGTCAAAGGACCTTTATGTATCAATAAAAATGGATGATTCGCTTGGTACCGGTATCTTGCATCATGGTATTGCCATATACAAATCTTTTTCCAGAATATGCCTCATTTAGTTTCATGTCATTTTTTAATGTACAGCAGTAATGTAACTTTTACGGAAGACCACACCTTGATGGATGGCTTCATCCCGATTTAACTACAAATCTAACATCTACGTTTAAGGGAGATATCTTTTTAGCTCAGTGGTTATGGTATTGGTCTTTCAAACCTCGAAAAAACAGGGAACTTGTCGGCATGGGTTCAATCTGGCCAGATGTGGCATGTATTTCAGTTATTCATTTGTTACGAACTTTCATGTTTGTAAGATGTCGGCTTGTCCGGGATTGGCCATTGAGCCATTTATCCCATTTGTTGTCCAAAAATTGACTTTCTGCCTAATAAGGCTTTGAGTTATCAGTTTAGGGAGGGGGTGTGTTCTAGGAAACAACTCCTTCATGTATGGCTTCATCCCAATTTAACTCATTACCACACGAGAAAATTTTTGACTGGTCCAGACTGAAAGCATTTGCAGACGACAAAATAAATGTTACTGAAAAAATTAAACTTGGGTTCGGAAGGGTAGAAAACATTGTGGGAAAAGGAGAAAATGCTGGCATTTTCTTCTTTTTCCACAGTGTTTTCAAAAGGCTTCTTTCACAGGGTCGTTAAAAGTCGGGATTGTGTGGTAATGGGTTAAATACAATACCTAACAACTGCATTAGGGAGATATCTCTTTAGCTCATTATTTATGGTTGTGGTCTTTTAAACCCCGGAAAAAAAACACCAGATCTTGTCAGCATGGATTCCAATCCTACCAGATGTGGTTTGTATTTCAGCTCTGCATTTGTTGCAAACTTTTATGTTAGTAAGATAACAATCAGTAACTGTTGTTATAGATTCTGATTTCATAGTGTAGTTGGTCATATAAAGGGCTTAACTCTTTACCAACTGACAAAATTTTAGACTGGTTCAAATTGAAGGCATTTGCAGACGACAAAATAAAGGTGACTGAAAAATTGAAAATTGTTCTGGGAAGGGTAGAAAACACTGTGGGAAAAGGAGAAAAAGCTGGTTACCAGCATTTTCTCCTTTTCCCACAGTGTTTTCAAAAGGCTGCTTTCTCAGGGGCGTCAAAAGTATAATTGTGTGGTAATGGGTTAACAAATGGCTGGTTGGATTCCTATCTCAATCAATTTGTTTCCAAG
The DNA here is from genome assembly GCA_943736015.1 of Tridacna crocea. Taxonomy (NCBI): domain Eukaryota; kingdom Metazoa; phylum Mollusca; class Bivalvia; order Cardiida; family Cardiidae; genus Tridacna; species Tridacna crocea. The sequence continues at coordinate 67,798,353 of OX031057.1, read as the reverse complement.
GATTGACAATAGTCATTAACTCCTTACCACATGAGAATATTTTGGTCCAAATTGAAAGCATTTGCAGATGACAAAATAAAGGTGACTGAAAAATAGAAATTTGTTCTGGGAAGGGTAGAAAACACTGTGGGAAAAGGAGAAAATGCTGGTTACCAGCATTTTCTCCTTTTCCCACAATGTTTTCTAAAGGCTTCTTTCTCAGGGGCGTCAAAAGTAGGGATTGTGTGGTAATGAGTTAAGAGAGGATTTAAGAGAGGATTTGGGGGGGGGGGGGGGGGGGGTGTCATCAGTTTGAATCGCAAGCTTCGTAAATTTCTTTCCAATGACTGCTGATAGTCTTTGCTACTGGGTTCATAGCTCAAACCACTGATCATTGTTTTCACAGTGGATTTGGATTTGTACACTACGGACTGAGCTACCAGGGATCACCTGGTTAACAGTAAAGACTGGTCAAAGTGGCCTGCAAATAGTTGTGCAAACAGTTGTAATTATCAGTATTTACCTCCGCAAAACAAATGTTTTCAGGGTATATTGAAATCAGCATGTCTGTCCATTCGGCTGTGTGTCTGTCTTTGTACAAAATAACAGTAATTTTGTGTCACAAACTCCTACAGTTTTGCTGCTATTTGTATCGAAAGTTTTTTGATACATTGATTGCATAGTGAAGTTGTGCAAGACACAGTTTTCAATCATCTACTCCCTATTAATTTTTTTTTTTCTATTTACCTGTTTCTGTCAAAGCGCTGGCAGGGATATTAACCCTTTACTCCATATTGCATTTCTGTGGTATCTCTAATTGACCCTAAATAACAGCAAGGATGAAGGTGTTTCTTATGTGTATATGACACCTTTTGATAGCATAGAAAACATTGTGACAAAAGGTGAAATTGCTCGTTACGAGCAATTTCACCTTTTGCCACAATGTTTTCCAAAAGTTCCTACAAGCAATGCGTAGAAATGAGTATCTATGGAATAAAGGGTTAAGTCAAATTCAGTGACAGCTCTAGTTTATTCAGTCATTACCACAACAGGTAGTAGGTTTGTACATTCTCTCCAGGAGTTTCTTATACCAGCACATTACACAACACTTGGTTACTATCATTTTCTTCTTTTCCCCACATTGTTTTCAAAAAGGTATTTTTATTTCTCAGTGTCAATATAACAAGGGATTCTTTTGGTAAAGGGTTAAACTTGGCTTGGAGAAAGTCCTCAAGACAGAAAATTGTCAACAACGTGATTAAATAACTTGGACGATTTTGTGGGGAATCAAAATTGCGGTAAATTCAGACAGGCAGTCTCTATGGTAATTGCTTTTTATTTATCAAGACAAATGGCAAATCAAATGCCTCTATGATAAATCAAATGGCCCAGAGAAATTTTCCCTTGTTAAAACTCTCTCCCAGAAGAGCTGTCATTGTCGGGGAAAATAAAATGGATTAAGATTAAAGCCACGAATTGTGGAGCATACTATAGATGAATATCACTTTTTTACTTATTTGTGACCCGTATTGCAAAAGGGGACCCTCTGGGAACTGCTAAAAGTGTCAACAATGGTCAGACTGCACGGATGCGCAGGCTGACCAGGGTTGACAGCTTTTTCTGTTATATTTTCTGTGTGAAAAGTGGTCATTCCACCTTACTGTACAATTGTTTTTGAATTATCAACTTAACCCATTACCACACAATCCCTACTTTTGACGCTCCTGAGAAAGAAGCCTTTAGAAAACATTGTAGGAAGAGGAGAAAATGCTGGTAACCAGCATTTTCTCCTTTTCCCACAATGTTTTCTACTCTTCACAAAACAAATTTCAAATTTTCTCTCACTTTCATTTTGTCGTCTGCAAGCGCTTTCCATTTGGACCAGCCTAAAATATTGTCGTTTGGTAATGAGTTAAATGGACCTGCACTATTTTTGATCTGTTTACATGTAATTGCTGTATGGAATTTCCAGATAGTCCTTTTTTTGTGTGACAGCTCACATTTGTCCTTTGTACTTAGACATCAGTAAAAAGTGGTTTACTAGCAAGTTCTATTTCATCAGACCAGGGCCCCGTTTCACCAAGGCAGCTACGAACAAACTTGCGTTAAGTTTTATGTAACTATTGTATCGTGCCAGTAAACTGCTACAAGATATGAAATAACTATCACGATTATTTTAAAAAAACTATTGCGATAAATTAAAGTTTCATGGAAATTTTAGCTTTTGAATTTTTCTGTATAAAATTTCAGGAAAACTTTGATTTTGCGAAATAGTTTTCAGAAATATCCAATGATAGTTATCATGTACCTTGTAGTGGTTTAACTATAACCACTATACTATGGTTAGGTAAAATTTGTTCATCTGATTTATCCATTACCACACAATCCCTACTTTTGACGCCCCTGAGAAAGAAGCCTTTTGAAAACACTGTGGGAAAAGGAGAAAATCCTGGTAACCAGCATTTTCTCCTTTTCCCACAATGTTTTCTACCCTTCCCAGAACAAATTTAAATTTTTCAGTCACTTTTATTTTGTCGTCTGCAAATGCTTTCAATTTGGACCAGTCTAAATTGTTCTCATGAGGTAAAGAGTTAACAGCAGTACAGTTATCCAGGTCCAGAAGAAACCAGGTCTATATGTAGATGAGTCCTTCAAGTTAAGAAAATCTCTTACTTCATATTATCATTGTTATGTCCAGTCCAATTTGAACGTATTTGCAGACAAATGTTGTTCAGATTAGAGCATGTATAACTGATAGGATAGAAATATTTTGGGGGAAAAAATGAAAAATGCTGGTTGCCAGCTTTCTGTGGAGTCTGATTTTGATCTATATCTTTAGCAAAGACCCCTGATATTGCCTATCGCCCAGAGTGGGGGTTGAAGGTTTATGAGATAGGAAGTGGGGAGATATCAGATTCACATATTGATTGATTGTTTGGTGTTTATCGCCTTTTTCAACATTATTTCAGTGATATTTCAGTGGTCGTATCAATGTTGAAGTGGGTTAACTCTAAAAGTGCTTAATTTGTAATTTGAACCTTTTCGTCTTAGACGCACAGCCAAAAATATGGCTTTTTCATGGTGGTTTCCATCAGAATATGTAACATAGTTAAGCAGTCAATAGATCTCAGATCTGACTGCACATTCTGCGCAGTCTCATCTAGATCTGCACTGTCTGTATTAACAACTTGAGTTGGCTCTAGAGCTTTAACCCATTACCACACAATGATAACTTTAAATGACCCCGAGGAAGAAGCCTTTTGAACATATTGTGGGAAAAGGAGAAAATGCTTCTCCCACAAAGTTTTCTACCATATCAAAGTAAAATTGTGTCAATATAATTGAGCCTATATTAACTCTTTACCAGACAATCCCGACTTTTAGCCACCCTGAGAAAAAGACCTTTTGAAAACATTGTAGGAAAAGGAGAAAATGCTGGTTACCAGCATTTTCTCCTTTTCCCACAATGTTTTCTACCCATCCCAAATCCAATTTCAATATTTCAGTCACATTTATTTTGTCATCTGCAAATGCTTTCAATTTGGACCAGTCCAAGAATTTTTTGTTGGTAAGAGTTGAATTTTCGTTTGCAAATGCTTTCAATTTAGATAGGTCTTAAATTGTGTGGTGTGGTAAAGAGTTGACTCTTAACCGCACAATCCTGACTTTTAACAACCCTGAGAAAAAAAGCCTTTGAAAACATTGTGGGAAAAAGAGAAAATGTAACCAAGATTTTCTCCTTTTCCTACAATGTTTTCAACCCTTCCTAGCATAAATTTCAATTTTTTGGTCACATAAATTTTGTCGTATGCAAATGCTTTCAATTTGAAGAAGTTTTGTTGTTTGGTAAAGAGTTAACCCATTACCACACAATCCCTACTTTTGACACCCCTGAGAAAGAAGCCTTTTGAAAACACTGTAGGAAAAGGAGAAAATGCTGGTTACCAGCATTTTCTCCTTTTCCCAAAGTGTTTTGTACACTTCCCTGAACAAATTTCAATTTTTCAGTCACCTTGATTTTGTCGTCTGCACATGTTTTCAATTTGAACCAGTCTAAAATTTTGTCGTCTGGTAGAGAGTTAAAGGTTAATCTTTTTGCCAGGAAAACATGTAGCAGGGGGGTCCATTAGGTGTGGTATAAGTTTGGAATGGCTGCCAATTTTGATTGCTTCATGTTTTATCCATTATCTCTCTCAAAAAAAAAGTTTTTGACCCCGACAGTGTAAAGTGTTTGAAAATGATTTGAAAAGATCATGGCCAAGAGGGTATTTTTTCAGCTTCAGGAGTTTATCATTTGCCATAGTGTTTTTCTATTCTTCAGCAACACAAGAAGAGGGTATGCCACAGTGTTTTCACATGCATTTACTTTTTACATTCCCGTAAGGTCGTATTATGTTTTTGGCGCAGTCGTCTGTCTGTCGGTCTGTCTGTGTGTCCCGTCAGTGCTTCTGTTAGCAATTTCTCATTGTTTGCAACTCCTCCTACAATTTTCATCGTAATAATTTTAAACTTACCACAATGAATCTCTATGATTATGTAGTGTTGTGTATGTGGCACATACAATATGGATCTTTTAAGGCGTTATAGATTTTCATCCATTTCACTGACAATCCCCTTCGGGCTTATATGCACCTTTTCCAAAGTTTTATTTGTTATTTAAACACATGGCTTTTTCATGGTGGTTTCCATCAGAATATGTAACATAGTAGCAGTCAATAGATCTCAGATCTAAGAGAACCTGCTACCACACAGTCCTGACCTTTAATGACCCTCAGAAAGAAGCCTTTTGAAAATATTGTAGGAAAAGAAGAAAAAGCTGGTATTAGTATTTTCCTGCATTCCCTCAGTGTTTTCTACTCTACCATGGACAATATTATTGCCTTCAAAATTTTTCAGTGTGGACAGGTGTACATTATCTGCTGTGGTTTAACCTTTTACCAGATGACAGAATTTAGGCCTTGTCCTGATTGAAAGCATTTGCAGACAACAAATTCAATATGGCTCTGAAAAAAGTACAATAACTTTTTGAAGGAGTAGAAAACATTTGGGGAAAAGGAGAAAATGCTGGTTACCAGCATTTTCTCCTTTTCCCAAAATGTTTTTAAAAGGCATCTTTCCCAGGGTCTTTAAAAGTCGTCATTGTATTGTAAATGCTGAAAGAGTTAAACCTTAGTTCATTAATTGTGGATTGTGTTTAATTTACATACATGTAGATATTTTTAGTTTCTGCTGTTGTGAAGAAACTGGGCAACAAGGTAGATTTGATGAAACAATGTTTATTGTAATGGGTAGAGAATTTCATATTTACGAAAATGAGATTTGGTAAAAATCTTAAAAATCCCTTAGGATAAAAAAATGATGTCAGAAACGATACTGAGCAAAATTGAAGAAAATGTGATCATAACAGGGGAGATAATCACATTAACAGAGATAATAAAATCAAGAATTGGCTATGTCCCTTTCCATGCCTTGCGGAGTGGTTTAGACAGAAATCTTAGCCCCTTCCAAGAATAGATTAAATGTAGTAGATATTGAGAGTTAACCCTTTACCAGACAATCCCTGGTTTTTACGACCCTGAAGAAGAATTTTGAAAACATTATGGAAAAAGAAGAAAATGCTAGTAACCAGCATTTTCTCCTTTTTCCACAATGTTTTCTACCCTGCTCAAAACAAATTTTAAGTTTTGACCTATGTTTATTTTGTCATCTGTAAGTACTTTCAATTTGGATCAGTCTAAATTTTTGTCGTTTTTTGGGAAAGGGTTAATGAGACAGCGTAGATTGATATCAGGATGCATGGATCTTATGAACATTCTTATAATTAGTAGCATTGAAATTGAATTTTAGGTGTCTGTTTCAGTGTATGATCAAAGTTTCTTTCATCTAGTGAGACATGAAGGCTGTATTTTCACAAGTGACAAAGCCATGCATGAAAATATTGCCTTTGCTATTCAAGAGACAAACGAAATTTTGATCATAAACTGAAAAAGACAATAATTATCCTTTTTCTTGTATGCTGGTCACTTTCACTTTCCTTTTCATGTCTATTGTTTGGTCATTGTGAAAAAAATATATTTGTTTTTCAAGCAAAATAGATCTTTTCAGCCTGGTAATAATATACGGACCAGCTTGAATATCGACATCATGAACAGTTATTGTAGACTTGTCAAGATTAAAAGCATTTTGCAGAGGACAAAATAAATGTAACCAAAAATTTTAAAACATGTTTTTGGAAGCATACAAAACCTTGCGGGAAAAGATGAAAATGATTGAAGCCAGCATTTTCTCCTTTTTTAACAATGTTTCATGTCAGTCAAAGAGCTTAGGTCCATTTGTGCCAATTTGAGGCTTTTAGTCCTCAGATACCCCTAGTTTGAAAGAGTCAGATAATTTGCCATTTTGAATAGGGGTTTAGCAGCCAAAGTCTTTGGAGAAGAGCTGAGAGTTGAGTTTTAACCCTTTACCACACAATCCCGACTTTTAACGACCATGAATAAGAGGCTTTCTGAAAACATTGAGGGAAAAGGAGAAAATGCTGGTAACCAGCATTTTCTCCTTTTCCCACAATGTTTTCTACCCTTTCAAAACAACCTTTGAAATTTTTAGTCATATTTATTTCGTCGTCTGCAAATGCTTTAAATTTGGAACAGTCTAAAAGTTTGTTGTTTGGTAAAGAGTTAAGAAAGTGCTGATGTGATTCTTGTCAATAAATCTATTTATAGACAGAGATAGGGGGCACCACCATTACTTCACCTATGACATCACCACAACTGGTTGAAGATGAAGCCACGGACCCACAACTTCCTGTCAGCTCACGGTTACAGGTGCAGTTACTACGGCAACAGGTAGAGCATCACCAGCAGCAGACACAGGTTGCAGTTGCACAGGTGCAGCTCTTGAAAGAGCAGCTGGCTGCTGAGACAGCAGCAAGAATTGAGTCACAGGTAAACAGATGATATTTGTATTTGAATTAACAATAGCAGTTATCACAAAATGTTTCTTTGCCCACAAATTGTTTAATTCTCTACCACACAATGATGACTTTTAATGCGAAATTTTGATCCGTGAAAAAATGTGGCTATGGTGAATGGGGGCTACTTGCAAGGGAAATGAAGAAATTCTTAAAAACTCTTCTTCACTGAAACCACTGGTCAGATTTTGAAATTATTTCACAGAAAAGTTCCTTGGGTGACACTTTTCAAAAGGTGTTCATGAAAGTTTGATTTGTCAATAAACATGGCTCTGGTGAATGGGGGCTACTTGCACTATTTGGCCATGAAGGAATTTTTTAAAATTCTTCACTGAAACGGCTGATCAGATTCTGAAATAATTTCACGGAAATGTATCTTAGTTGACCCTTTTCAAAAATTGCTCGAAATATTTTGATCCATCAAGAAACATGGCTCTGATGGCTGTGGGCTATTTACACTATACAGAAATTCTTAAAAATTCTTCTTCTCTGAAATGGTTGTTAAGATTGTGAAAAAATTGGCTATGGGCCTCTCAAAAATTCAGGTGAGCGAACCAGGGCCATCTTGGCCGTCTTGTTAAAAAATGCAACTGCTTAGAAAAAGTAAAAGGAATTTAACATTCAATCATACTTATCTACTACAGCATCATGTGCAGAGGAGCAATCATTTTCTTTCACTTTACAGGCAAGAACGCACCAACTCTTGTTACAAAACCGTGACCTTCTGGATCATATGAATCAGCTATTGACGAAACTGCATGAGATGGAGATCAGAGTGAACAATGTGCAAGATAAGGTTTCACAAGGAAGTAATTCACAGGTAAGATTGATGGTGTGCATGTAATTGGAAGTTAACTGGGTTAACCCTTTACTCCATAGATACTCATTTCTACGCATTGCTTGTAGGAGCCTTTGGAAAATATTGTGGCAAAAGGTGAAATTGCTCGTGACGAGCAATTTCACCTTTTGTCACAATGTTTTCTATGCTATCAAAAGGTGTCATATACACATAAGAAATTACTTCATCCTTGCTGTTATTCAGGATCAATTAGAGATACCATAGAAATGCCTTATGGGGTAAAGGGTTAACAATGTGCAAGATGAAGTTTCACATCAGCAAATTCACAGATAGGATTGTTGATATATACATATTCACCTTGGGAAATTACCAAGGGCATATCCAACTGCATTACTTGCTGAAAAGGACCCTGGGTCTTTATTCACCAACCAATCTTAAGAATGTTTGTAGTCTCACTCTCCAAAATTTTCTAAATTTGATTGTAACACAACTTCTGATTGGCCAATCAAAATGGTGGAAAACTTTGGAGAATAAGAATAGGAACATTTATAACAGTGGTTGATGAAAATGGACCCTGGGCATTTGTGTTATATGGTAATTTGTGTTAATCTAGTACATAGAATTAGAAAAAAAAACAAATGGGTTGACACAAAAGAAATTATAAAAGTGGACATGTTTGAGATGATCCAGTTTTCTTCTACCCACCATGATGTAGTATATAATCACACAAACTTTAATGGAGAGCTATTAGAAGAGTTATGAAAGTCTAAAATTCTCAGTGGAATTTTTCTCCTCACACCAGAAAATGGAAATTTCAATAAAAAGATGAATACTGAAAAATCTGGTAAAATCTTGTTGGACCTCTTTTGGAAAAATATCAGCTGCTTGTTTAAAACAGTATTGCCTGATCTGAATTGTTTGAGCTGCTTCTTTAAAGCAGTGTTGTCTGATCTTAATTGTTTGGTATGTCCTCCAGGATGTTGAAATTTCAAATTCAGTGTAAAATGATTAAATGTATCTATCTCCAGATTGTGATCCTTCATCTAAATATTTATCACCTTTTCCACCCTATTTACCCATAGGATAGAGAATAAATTAACTGGTAAATTATGTGATTATACTGTCCCCATTTATATTATTTCAGCTTGTAGCCATACCAGATGCCACAACCCCACAATGTGGCCCAATATATCTACCAAGACGGTTCCTACAGGATGCTGAAGGGAACTCTCTTATTAGCCCAGAAATGTGCATGATTGAAAACCCCAAACCGCAGTTCGACACGGACTCACCTGATAGTGGTCATAGAGAAATGTCGTCAGACAGCCTTTCTCTGTGTGCTGGTCAAATCGAGGGACAGTACTGGGACTTAAATCATGACGAGAGAGTGAAGTATAGTTTCGGATACAGTTCACCTGTTAAATTTAGACAGATGAGCTATGAAATGACTGCGGTTGTCAATAGCAACCCTTTTGTGTTGACGCATCCAGATAAAAACGGTGACCAAGAAGTGCTTGATTTCTCTAAATTTGAGGAGAAAATAAAGGTAACCTCACCAGATACTGACAAAGAGGAAAATAGGCTTCAATTAAAGCTTGAGGTAGCTCCAAAACTTAGGCCTCCGCCAGAGTTTCGAAACTGTGACTCACAGAGGAATTCAATTGTTTCAGATGATTCAAGTAATTCCTCCAATTCAGATACTGACTCAATCAAAGATGGCATTGTAAATTTTACAGACAGTGATTATTACACAGGTAGCAGTTCTAGGACCAATATTATCTCACAACTACCAGGTCGCTATGGCGACAATCGAGAGGTCAATCCACCAGCATTAATTTACAAGCCAAAACTGCAATACCATTACAATAATTTAATGAATGAACAAATTCATATGGGCAAGTGTTATGAGGATGATCGGCTGCCCAGAAGTAGGGCAAGTTTTTCAGACGAGGATAATACAGAAAGCTACGATGAAAGCCTTGCTCATCCGCCATCTCCACAGCCTCCCCCGAGTCGCATGGAGGAGATCATTCAAGAAGAGTAACATAATATAACTTGTTGGAAACCTTGACAGAGAGTTTATTCAATTAGAATATGTGAAATTTATTTGTGTATAATTAGATATTTGGTGCGTATAGATTCATAGATTGTCAGATATTTGGTGCTAGTCTATTATCAAAGTATAAGTAATGAAACTTCTATCACGGCTTTAGGCCAGTATTTGTTGAACACACTTTAATGCACTGAAATCCTTGGGGTTCTTAAAGCGTTGTTCAATGTGTTTGAAAGGTCAGACTGCAAAGATCCTGTAGTCTTAAAGAAAATCTAGTATCTGTAAAGCGTTATGATACTTTTCACATACATTGTCTAAATTTGATTAGGGAAATATCCATTTTATATATTTAGCTGTCTATGATCCATTACAACATAAATTTATTTATTTTAAGGTGTATCTCATGTATCTTTGAAAGCATTGTGAAACCGTAATTTTTTTTTACAAGTAATAACTCCATTATTTTGCCATTGCATTCTCATTTAGACCGTGTCTCTTTTGCAAAGGATCATACATTTATGTTGGAAATAAGAAATCGCATAGAATAAGTGTATACCTGACTTTTCTTTTCAATTTCAATTTCATAATTGGCTCGGAATTTTCATTTTGTTTTTTTACTTACACTCTTTATTGAACTGCCTGTATTAATTGTCATGCTTTCTTTTTTTACAGGCTACATTTCAATTTATTTTGTTCATACCTATATTGGCAGATCTGTCTATCCGCCTGTCTTGAACCGGATTCATATTTCTGCAAACATTGATCTCAGTCTAAAAGTTGAAACTTGTCTTGTTGAAAATTGATGAAAATTGGGATAGGAAAATATTTACGACACAATGATAAAGCACCAAAGAAATAGGGCTAACATAACATTTGGTAAACAAATTAACCCATTACCACACAATCCCTACTTTTGACAGCCCTGAGAAAGAAGCCCTTAGAAAACATCGTGGAAAAAGGAGAAAATGCTGTTAACTAGCATTTTCTTCCTTTCCCACAATATTTTCTACCCTTTACAAAACAAATTTTAAATTTTTCAGTCACTTTTATTTTATCGTCTGCAAATGCTTTCAATTTGGACAAACCTAAAATATTGTCGTTTGGTAATGAGTTAATATCTTCCGGGATTTTTTCAAGGTTGTCACAGTAACACAGTAAACACTTTGAATAACTTTTGTTTCTGAAAGCATATGATTCGTTACTTTTTGAAAAATTGCCGGTGTTTTAGTTTGGCCAAATGGCATCACATAAAAACATATCCGACATTACTTGTGTATTATACTGTAAATATTTCTGTCACCATGTCTTAATTAGACTTGCTTATTGGCACACTTGAGGCTAAAAGACGAATGACTTAGCTTTTTACAAGCACAGCTATCAAATACAAATAAGGTATAAGATTATTATATAGTAGCTGTACATATATAGTCCTCCCTAGACCTGTTTGTCCTAGATATGTGTGTACTAGAAAATGAATATTCTGACCACGTCTTCTCAGTCTACATAGCACATATTGAAGCATTTTGACAAAGTTAACATCATATTTTTCCCTTAAGGTGGGAATCTAGATTGTTCACATCTCACAAAATTAAAGATATATTTATATACTCATATATATCACTGCAATTTATATGAAAAATACAATACAACTCATCAGTTATCAAGATTCATAAAATTACAAAAAAATTGATGTTGTTCCCTTAAAAGGCTATGTAGCCTCTTCAGGTAGTTTTAGATTTCGCACTAGAAATCAAAAAAGCATGGTGGGAGTATCAAGTGACGGGCACGAGACTGATGACGCTTAAAATCCATAATTTAACGAATATGTAATTATTTCCCATAATGTGTTCTGCGAACGTTATCTTTGAAGCTTCATTTGTGTATTTCCGGTATGTAAACGACCGAATTGCTCGTGTAAATATAGAGTGTGTTTCCTGTTGGTGTCAACCTTGGTCATAGAAAATCTCTGATTTCTCTTGTTATTGTTTTCCGCTACTGGGGTTTAATGAATGAAAATCAAAATGTTTTGGGAACATTTTGATGATTTTTATTTTTTTATATTTTTCTAAATTTTTCGTTCCTAAAGCTGAAGGGCCATTTAGATGATACACTTTTAATTTCAAAAAGATTTTCCTGTTGTTGTTAAAGTTAATTTTTGAGCATCTACATGTATACGCTTCTTATCTCCTTTGCACCCTATTATGGTGGTATTTCTTTCTACAGTAGAGACAACTGGATTTTGCATAAAGGAGTAGTTTATTTTCATGTATTATTCACCAGATGTGCAATATTTCGGCTTTTGTATTTACAAAGACCTTTGTATTGGTATCGCTTTCACTACGGCTTTGTTTTACACTTCATTGAATGGATATCCATTGTTTAGCTTTGCCTGAACAACATAGTTGTACATTTGATGAAGGAAGGATGCTATTTTGTCGAATGTAGAAAATATGTGAAAGAAGCAGCAATTGTTAATTTCAGGCCCTTTCCAAATGTGTTTTATAAATCTGTCAATTGCAATAGTGTGTATTATCTTTTTTCCTCCTGATGATTGGTTAATTTTATTTGCGAAAGAATTATAATTTTGAGACATGTATCATAAGGTATATTTGAGTATTAAGTAGGTAGATGCAGCTATTACTACGAATTTACGTACAAGATGTAAATTAAATTTGTATATAGGGTATAGGGCCTAACTATTCTGTAATATTGCTCATAATAATTTGTCTGTTAGTTAATCAACGTGTGATTATCAAAAGAGTTTTTGGACCTGTTAATCGGGTGATCGTTGTCTGTTAGTTAATCAACGTGTGATTATCAAAAGAGTTTTTGGACATGTTAATCGGGTGATCGTAGCGGAATATCTTGCCACAGAAATTAAGAGAAAAGAAAGAAAGGAAATTCGGACGCATTTTAATTGGGCAAGTTGATCTAAAACGGCAGAAAAATATGGCTCTAGTTTCCGTTTCTAATTTGAACCAGCATTACCTTTAAGATATCTCAATCATACTATGTTAAGAGTTAAGAAGTTATTAGGTTTTAAGAAAATTGACCATTTTGTAATACGTTTTTCAAAAGTTGTTAATCAGTTGACTGAATACAAAATGAATAATCTTCCATTGCCCAAGTTTTCAAATTTTGCTATGTAAATAACATATGTAGTAATGGTTGGATAACTGGATAAGTGAGGTTGTACATACAATCGCTGCTGTTAACGGTTGGATAACTGGATAAGTGAGGTTGTACATACAATCACTGATGTGTAGGTGAGAATCTAATGGAAAATACTACGAAAGGTAGATTCATATCACGAGATATTTATCTCGCAGTCCGAGATTGATCTACAATGTCCCCCGAGTAGATGTTGTTTCCTAATTGATCATTAATGTAAAAGGGTGTGTATCTTTTCTGTTTCTGTTACGGAGATCATAGTTTATACAATGTGCGTGAAAATGAGTTGTGGCAAAATGGGGGTTCAATGCATCTCCGTGTTTCATTACACCAAGTCATCATGTTACAACTGATCCATAAAAGCTATGTAGTCTCACAACCGACTGGAATATGACGTAGAGAATCTTCGTTTGGCCTGGGAAAAATTTAATAACAGCAAACCGTTCCAGCGCATGTCAAGCTGTGTTGACTGTTGAGGCAGATATGGATCAGTCTTTTTTGCAGATGCTTTAAGCCCCGTTTCAACACCAGGATGGATCGAATCAATACGTTCTCAAGACATGCATACAATTTCATTATTTATTCTCATACGAAAGTGTGCCAAATATTTCTTTCTGTTCGTTGCTACTGAAAGAATTCAATTACTGTATAATAACCATTGTTATAATTTCGTTTTTCGTTCGTAAAAAAAAACAGAAGTGCATGTTTGATGATGCAGTTTTTGTCCAACCAAATGACAATTCATATATTTTCACTTATTTGTAAAGGTTTTTCCATTAACAGTGAAATTATTTGTTGACTGGTGAAAGGAATGTACCGGATTTTTTTTAACCCTTTCCCAAACAAGCCCTGGTTTTTACGTGTCTGCAGTACAAGTCTTTTGAAAACACTGTGGGAAAGGGAGAAATTGCTCGTAACGAGCAATTTCTCCTTTTCCCACAGTGTTTTCTAACCAATTTGAGAACTTTCTGCCATTTTCATTATATTCAAAATTGTCATCTGCAAACACTTTGAATTTGGAAGGGTCTAAAATTTGCCGCTTGGGAAAGGGTTAATATCGGGTTGGCTGTTTTTGAAGAAAAAGTGTGAGATATTGTCACAGCTTTGCCATCTTCACATAATGAGTGAATTATTACAAAAATGCCGAGACTTTTTTCGATATTTTAGGTAATTCCTTGTCGTTTCAAACTCCTGTTTGTAATGCTCCTGAGATATCTGTCTTTGTAATACATGCTCCACAGTACCGGGCTGTCAGTAGTCATGGTATTTAGCCCAGTGCGATTATTTGAGCTTGAGATGTTAGGAAAATATCATAGGAAATGGAGCAATTCCTCATTTATAAGAAATAGTTAATTCCATCCCCCACACACATATTAATTTCGAACAAAAAAGTGCCTAAGATATAAAGTCAACTTTATGTCCTTTCTCAATGTTTCAAATTTAGGTTTGTCAGTGCTATTATGGAATATTGGCTGTATAATTTCCCCTTTCGTTTTTAAAGGCGCATCATGGCCGTATCGCTTTCAGAAGCCGACGTAGGTTCTGTTTGTATAACTGTTCATCTCATGGATCAGCCTGGAATGATCCTGAACAATGTTTTAGCTACGAAATATTGTCGCTTATTGAATGCTTGAACAAAATCTTGATTAGAGTACGCATGTGACACCATTCATATTGAATTAAGTCATTCTATATAGGCCTAGTTGAATTTACGTTTCTACAATAGAATAAAAAGATGAAGCAAGAAACTAGTGTTTTATTAATCTTTTCAATACCTATTTAGTCACAATACCTGACATATTGCTTGTCGAGTTTCTTGATGTTAGTAATTTTCCTAACATTGCTTTCTTCTACCAAGTCTATTTTCGTAACATTGCTTTCCTCCACCAAGTCTAGCTGATACGTAAGACAACAAACTAAATAAGATACCTACGATGGGATTTTTCTTAAAAATTCCATGAAGCATTAGGGAAAAAGTATAAAATGATATTTTTTTCTTATAATTGTCTTAACCCTTTCCCAGATGACAAATTTTAGACTTTTCCAAATTGAAAGAGTTTGCAGGCGACAATTTTAAATTTGGAGAAAATGGCAGAAAGTTCTCGAAAAGGGTAGAAAACACTGTGGGAAAAGAAGAAATGGCTCGTTATGAGCAATTTCTCCTTTTCCCACAGTGTTATCAAAAGACTTTTACTGCAGACACGTAAAAACCAGGGCTTGTTTTGGAAAGGGTTAAATTAATTTTCAACGGGTTAGTGTGAAAATAGATAATTTTACATACACCACAAGCAGTCTTTTCTCAAAAGTCTCTTCCGCTTGTAAAATCTGATACAATATGTATGCATAAAGTATCTGCGTAAATGTAATTATTCCCTTAACTGTTACCTGCTAAAGAAGTGAAATGAAACTTTCAAGCAGAAAGTAAAAACCCAGATTTTCCTGCCATAAAGAAAAAAAGCAGTCCCTTGTTCTATGCAGTCTGATCTTGATATATACTGTTTTGCAAAGGGTTTTGGTTGGTGCTTGGCAGCATAAGGATTAAATGAACCTTTATCACAAAATACCAAAATTTATAATCTGAGAAATAAAGGTTTTATAGAGCATTGTGGTAAACTTATCATCCTTTTCCCACATCATTTTGCTCTATTTATGAAAACAAGTTCTGTCATTTGTCTGTCGTCTACATATGATTCCGATGTGGTCCACTGTTAAACTTTGTAGTCTTGTAAAGGTCAGAATTTAGATAATTTTCTTTGAAAAAGGCATCATTTCAGAAACACAGCATTATAGCTTCTATAACTTGTTCTGCCTCGAGAAATTATCTCATTTCTTTTAGTGGATATTGTAGACAAAAATCAAACTACACACAGAACAAACAGTATGATCTTTGACTTGTGGTGAATACAATGTGACCAGAGGAAATTACGACAGGGAGGTGAAATCTTAACCCTTCGTTCATATTGAACTTTTGGTTCAAGCTTCTTTTTGGGAATAGCTAAACTTTCTACAACACTATTTTGTTAGATAGTGAAACCAGTGCCTGTAGAGGAAATGTTACAATGTTTCCCAAGAAACTATTTACATGCAGATGATAGCTTTTTTCCAAATAAAGCAAGATGTTTCGGGGTGGCTTAAAGTTATCTCTTTGGTTTCTGTTCCTTTGATAGTAGATAAACAGTCTGGTGTTCGTCCACACTGTACTTTAAACCATCCTATGGAGCTTTTAAACTGTGTTTAATTGATGTCCATACTAGTATCACTGCTGGAAATAACATGAAAAAAATAGATTTAATCCAAGCTTCCAGTCATTATTATCATTTAGTTTGCTGTTGTAGTTGATAAACATTACACAACATTTTATTTTCGACTAAAAGCATACAGCTTATTGTCAGACAATACAAATAAATTCAGTACATACGTGGAAAGCAAATAGGTATAAAGTCATAAAGTTGTTTGGTAGATTCGTGAACAAAACATTATTTCTTCTTTTATTGTCACAGGGATTGCTTATATAAAGTTTATTTACAGTTTCACATTGTGTCATTGACTGTGGATACTCCACCATTCCTTGTTTTTGATCCAGTAGTATTTGTACATGTACGTGTCTACAATCTGTAGATATTTGGTGTAAGTTTTGTGAATCACGCCTAGCTATATAAACATGATCATATCTAATAGTATCTCCAGCCAGACCACTTGGAGCTACCAGTCTGGTTTATTTGTACACATAATAAACAGTTTGAACTCTAACATTTAGATCAATGCTAGTGACAGTGCCTTTGTGATTGTTGCTGACAAACAGTGTTGATTTCTTGTAGCAGAGACAAATGTATTGTAGATGTTCAAACAGTTGTTGTCCATTTGTGTCTGTTGGAAATATTTTGGAAACATTTTCAGTATTTTTCCATCTAGACTGATTAATTTAACGGCAGGTTCTGGTGAAACAAAAGACGCAAATAACTGATTATGCTTTCAAACTATCCACATACAGTCAACATGTATCTGAAAGTCTCTATTGATGGGCAAAGTGTTGCCAACATAGAAAAAAACTAATTTATTGTTACATGTAATGACAAGCTGACTTTTATCAATACAAGTTACATCCCATGGTTGTGAGTAAAGTTTTGCATAAGATAAGATACACTTACTCTCAACATTTACAAGCTTAATGTTTTGAGGATCAGTTATTTTCTTTCTATATTCTCTGGTTTTGGTTTCAGCTTTCTTTGCACAGATCACTACCTGTTGCTGTTGTTTGTATTGTTTCTAATTTGGAACCAATTCCTTCGATATCAGCGATCACTGTGTCATGTGTTGAAGACACAGTTTGAGCAGCCTTTGTATCAAACTCTTTCACATTCTGTGCTTCTTTCAAAATGATAGTTTCCGTGGAATCTAGAAGATCGTTGATTTCTGTACGAAATGTTTTAGCTTCTGACACAAACTGCTTATACACTGCTTGCAAGCCTTGGGAAGATATCTTTATATCTTTTAACTGCTGTACGAGACTTAAAATTTTCTTTGCTAAATATTTAGCTCACCTTAGTACAATGTGCTAAAGGTGAGCTATTTTGATCGCCCTATGTCCGGCGTCCGTCGTCCGTCAACAATTTCTTTAAACATCTTTTTCTCTTTAACCGCTGGGCCAATCTTGATGAAACTTCATACGTGTGTTCCTTATGTTAGTCTACCATTAACAATATTTTACCTTTTGACATTAAATGTCCTGTCATGGAAAAGGGGGCTTGGTGTATACTTTCATTATGGACCAATATCTCTTTCACTGCTGGTTAAAATGTAATCAAACTACATCTTGTTAAGCCACAGACGAAAGTTATCTGATTTCATGAAACGACATGTCATCAAAAAAGGGGACTTAATGTATAATTTCATTATGGACCAATTACAGTCAGTTCGCCTATCCATTCAACTTGACGGATATCTTCTTAAGCTGTTAGTCTAGGGTTTCCAGTTTGTCCTGGCTTGATTACAGTCTCAGTCAACATCCTTTGACATTTGATAAAAAGTAATTGAGACAAGTCTCATTTGTGTCTTACCAATGCGGGAATGTTGTTTTCTTAACCTCATTTATTAGCTTTCTTGTCATTCGACCACCACCTTGACCAGGAAATTAACGCCTGGCCTCCCAAGTTAATTCAATCCCTTACAATACAATCCTGACTTTCAATGACCCTGAAGAAGAAGGGTTGTGAAAGCAGTTTTGGAAAAGGAGAAAATGCTGTTTGCACAGCTACATACCCTGTCACAACTACATGTATTTGCCCGTAAACTTTGATATTTGGTATTTATCTTCATCGTACACCTTTACTGCTTAGTACGCAGGTGAGCGATATAGGACCATTATGGTCCGCTTGTTGTATGCGGTATTAACGGAACGCGATAACCGTGGCTTTTGTTTACAATCATTCAGAGAATTATATCTTCGTATAAGGCTAGAACAGGTAAATTATCTGATAATTTCAATTAAAATGGTTTAAAAGTTTTAAACGTTATCGAATCGACTAAGTCATCAGTGGTGTAATGGAAAGATCCCTGCTTCTCGAACCACCAATCCTGGTTCGAGCCGTATAATCTACCATTTCTTTCAGGAAGACATTTATGTATTTCTTCGGTTTTCTCCTTTCTTTTCTTGTTTGATTGTCTTTTTTTTTGTATTTTTCCCCCTTTTTCGTTTCTTCTTCTCTTTTTTAGACATGTATATCTTTTTGTCATTGATATTCTTTTATCATAATTATATCTTATTCTAATTCATTTTATTCTTCTTGTTTTAAAACACATTTTTATATGACTGATACAACATTACAATGATAAGTACGCAACCTTAATCCCGTTCACTTGCAGTATCCGTATTTCTTCATTTTCACTGGGCGTATCGGTACCCCGAGCCTCTTGACATTCAGTATTTATTGCTTCCTTGTCTCTGACCGCAGTTACAGGCTTTATGAAGTGCAATATCTGTTTAAAAAAAAGCATACTGATTGATCGATCGTGTGGTGTTAAACGCCGTTTTCTACATTACTTCAGTTATATTGCGGCATCCAATGCACCTATCTATGCTGTCCTGGTGTCTCTTACAAGTTCTCCGCACAACTTTCTTTCCAAGCCTCTGACTGCTTTCCCACATAATCATCGTTGAGACAATGATCAGCTATCTTAAAGGAATTGATCCTATCGCAATGGTTATCATCAATACTCGTAAAGAAATTGGCTGAACGATGGATCGAACCAACGAACCCTGTATTCTCAAGTCCTGCAAGCTATGGACTGAGCTACCGAAGCTCGGCACGAATTTTAGTATTGTTATGACTCCCTATTGTCAGACAAAGCCTTAAAGGTGGGTATTTAGAATTTTTACATCCCATCAAATTAAAAATATATATATATATCACTTAAATTCATATGAAAAAATAATACAAGTTATCAATAATTAAGATTCATAAAATTAAAAAAAAAAAGATTTCGATGGTATTCCCTTAAAAGGCTACGTAACCTCTTAAGGTTTTTTAGATTTCGCGCCAAAAATCAATAAAGCATTGTTTGAATGTCAAGTGACTGGCACGTGACTCATAACGCATAAATTCCATTACGTAACAAACATGTAATAATTATTTTTCATAATGTCTTCTTCGGACGCTATGTTTGAAACTTCCTCTGTATATTCCTGTATGTAAATGAAGGAATTGATCATCTAAAAATAGAACATGTCTCCCGTTGGTGTCAACCTGGGCCGTAGTAAATCTCTAATTTCTCGTGTTGTCGGATGGGTTTCGACTACTGGGGTTTTATGAATGAAAATTATAAGGCTTTGAGAATATAAGGATGAGTTTTTTTGCATTCTTGTAAAATTTTCGTCCTAAAATCTAAAGGGCCACCTTTAAGCCTTTACCAGATTACAAAATTTTACATATGTTCTACAGTCCCACGACGTTTTAAATACCCCAGCAAAACGAATGTTTTCGGGGGTATACTGGAATCAGCCTGTCTGTCCGTGTGTCCGTCCGTCCGTCCGTCCGTCCGTCCGTCTGTGTACAAAATACCGTCAATGCGCTGGTGGGGTATAAAGTCACATTCAGTCACAGCTCAAGTTAAGAATTGTTTAAATTCGTGATTGTTTGACAAAAGCTTAAACTATTTAAAGGGTTACAAAATTTTGTACATTTTCAAGTTGAACGCATTTGCTGACATCAAGTCAAGTGTAGTATAGATAATGGCATTCGTCTTTGAAATGGAAGAAGAAAGGTGAGGAAAAAGAAGTTAGAGAATGATTAGTAATTCTCTATTCTCTCCCGGTGCTATGTTTTCTTCATCAGGATTGTTAATGCACGCACTTTTGTCGTAAAAAGTTAAAATCGATATAATCGGGCTTTTTATAAGGCATTATGTTCAAAGTTCGCCATTTGGTGGTTAGACCATTGCGGAAAACAGTAAAGAAGTTATTTAGATACATTTTCTTCCTTTCCAACAACTTTTTCGACAGTTTTTTTTTTTTTTTTTTCGAGATTATGTTGCAAAACCTTAACTACTCGCCAAACTTCACAGTTTTACAGTTTCACATTGTATTAAATCATTACCAAACGACAAAATTTTAGACTGGTCCAAATTGAAAGCATTTGCAGACGACAAAATGAATGTGACTGAAAATTTGAAATTTGTTGTGGGAAGGAAAGAAAATATTGTGGGGAAAAAGTGAAAATGCCGGTTAACAGCATTTTCTCCATTTCCCGCAATGTTTTCTGAAGGTTTCTTTCTCAGGGTTGTCAAAAGTAGGGATTGTGTGGTAAAGGGTTAACGTTTAGAGAAAAGACACTTTCAGATCTTCACACGACAAACTTCAAGAGGCGTTTGTTTTCGAATGGCTGTTTTCAACGTCCAATGTCTTGTGGCAGCAAACTGTTCCATGACGAATAAAAAAGTAGAAAACTGTGTAAAATTACCATTTGAGCTCGCCCAGACGAACAAGTAAGTAGACAATTCCGCATGAATACCATTTACACCTCACAATGACGGAAATAGGGATTGGCCGTAATATTGTAGAGTATGGTACATAAAGCATAGAGCAACCGATAGCTGCACACCTATCTCTTTGAAAATCCCCATTATAACGAAAATAATAAGTGAATAATAAATAACGAATAAAGGGGGGATATGGGTAGTCTCTATGGTAAACGATTAATTTCAGTCGGGTAAGAGGTAAGCAAGTGATTCTATTTAAAATTTAATTAAAGCATTGAGAACTCTGAAGTGGTATTTATTAAGGAAGCCAGTGTATAGAATTAATAATTTTAAAGAAAAAGAGAAATACTATTCAAATATTGGTTTGAAAGTCAGCGTACAAAGCCAATGAATACCTTTATGGTTGAAGGGAGAGTACTCATGACAATGTAAGGATTACTTGTGTATTGGTGGTCTCTCTTTGTACGTCAGATAGCCTTTCTCTGTGTGCTGGTAAAATCGAGGTACAATACTGGGACTTAAATCATGACGAGAGAGTGAAGTATAGTTTCGGATACAGTTCACATGTTAAATTTAGACAGATGAGCTATGAAATGACTGCGGTTGTCAATAGCAACCCTTTTGTGTTGGCCCATCCAGATAAAAACGGTGACCAAGAAGTGCTTGATTTCTCTAAATTTGAGGAGAAAATGAAGGTAACCTCACCAGATACTGACAAAGAGGAAAATAGGCTTCAATTAAAGCTTGAGGTAGCTCCAAAGCTTAGGCCTCCGCCAGAGTTTCGAAACTGTGACTCACAGAGTAATTCAATTGTTTCAGATGATTCAAGTAATTCCTCCAATTCAGATACTGACTCAATCAAAGATGGCATTGTAAATTTTACAGACAGTGATCATTTCACAGGAAGCAGTTCTAGGACCAATGATTCAATGAATGAACAAATTCATATGGGCAAGTGTTATGAGGATGATCGGCGGCCCAGAAGTAGGGCAAGTTTTTCAGACGAGGATAATACAGAAAGCTATGATGAAAGTCTTGCTCATCCGTCATCTCCACAGCCTCCCCCAAGTCGCATGGAGGAGATCATTCAAGAAGAGTAACATAATATAACTTGTTGGAAACCTTGACAGAGAGTTTATTCAATTCGAATATGTGAAATTTATTTGTGTATAATTAGATATTTGGTGCGTATAGATTCATAGATTGTCAGATATTTGGTGCTAGTCTATTCTCAAAGTATAAGTTATGAAACGTCCATTAAGGCTTTAGGCCAGTATCTGTCAAACATGCTTTAATGCACTGAAACCCTTGCGGTGCTTAAAGCATTGTTCAATGCGTTTGAAAGGTCAGACTATAAAGATCCTATAGTCTAAAGGAAATCTCCTATCTGTAAAGCGTTATAATACTTTTCACATACATTGTCTTAAATTGATAAGCGAAATGTCCATTTTATATATTAAGCTACCTATAGTCCATTACAACATAAATTTATTTATTTTACGGTGTATCTCTTGTATTTTTGAAAGGACTGAGAAACCCTATTTTTTTTTTTTTTTTTACAAGTAATAACTCCATTATATTGTCAATGCATTCTCATTTAGACTGTGTCTCTTTGCAAAAGATCATATGATACATTTATTTTGGAAATAAGAAATCGCATAGAATGAGTGTATACCTGACTTTTCTTTTCAATTTCAATTTCATACTTGTCTCAGAGTTTTCATTTTGTTTTTTTAGTTATACTCTTTATTGAACTGCCTGTATTAATTGTCATACTATGTTTTTTTACAGGCTACATTTCTATTTATTTTGTTCATACCTATATTGGCAGATCTGTCTATCCGCCTGTCTTGAACTGGATTCATATTTCTGCAAATACTGACCTCAGTCTAAAAGTTGAATCTTGTCTTGTTGAAAAATGATGAAAATTAGTATAGAAAAATATCTATGATATAATGATAAAGCACCAAAGGAATAGGGCTTACATAAACAAATTAATATCTTCCGGGATTTTTACAAGGATGTCACAGTAAACATTTTGAATCACTTTTGTTCCTGAAAGCATTTGATTCATTACTTTTTGAAAAATTTCCGGTGTATTAGTTTGGCCAAATGACATCACATAAAACATATTCTACATTACTTGTTTAATATACTGTAAATATTTTTGTCATTTTCTCTTAATCAGACTTGCTTTTTGGCACTCCTGACGCTAAAAGACTAATAACTTAGCTTTTTACAAGCACAGCTATCAAGTACAAGAAAGGTTTAAGGTTTATATATGGTAGCTGTAGTCTCCCCCGACCTGTTTGTCCTAGGTGTGTGTCTACTAGAAAATGAATATTCTGAACACCTCTTCTCAATTTACGCCTGTAGCACATATTGAAGCATTTTGACAAACGCAATCTTTTTCCTTAAAGCTACTCTTTTCATTTCAAAAAGATTTTCCTCTTGTTGTTAAAGTCAATTTTGGAGCATCTACATACGCTTCTTATCTCATTTGCACACTATTATGGTGGAATTTCTTTCTACAGTAGAGACAACTAAATTCTGAATGAAAGAGTGGTTTATTTTCATGTATTAACCCTTTCCCAAACAAGCCCTGGTTTTTACGTGTCTGCAGTAAAAGTCTTTTGAAAACACTGTGGGAAAAGGAGAAATTGCTTGTAACGAGCAATTTCTCCTTTCCCACAGTGTTCTCTACCCTTTTTGAGAACTTTCTGCCATTTTCTTCAAATTTAAAAATGTCGTCTGCAAACGCTTTCAGTTTGGAAGGGTCCACAATTTATCGTTTGGGAAAGGGTTAATCACTAGATGTGCAACATTTCGGCTTTTTTATTGACAAAGACCTTTGTATTGGTATCGCTTTCACTACGGCTTTGTTTTACAGTTCATCGAATGGATATCCATAGCTTAGCTTTGCCTGAACATCATAATTGTACATTTCATGAAGGAAGGATAATGTTTTGTCGAGTGTTGAAAAATGTGGAAGGAGCAGCAATTGTTAATTTCAGGCCCTTTCCAAGTATGTTTTATGAATCTGTCAGCTGCAGGGGTGTGTATTATCTTTTTTCCTGATGATTGGTTAATTTTAGTCGGAAAAGATGCACAATTTTGAGACATGTATCATAAGGTATATTTGAGTATTAAGCAGGTAGATGCAGCTATTACTACGAATTTATGTTCAAGATGTAAATTATTTTTGTATAGGGCCTAACTATTATGTAATATTGCTCATAATAATTTGTCTCAGTCTGTTAGGTCATCAAAGTGTGATTATCAAAAGAGGTTTTTTTTTTATCTGTTAATTGGGTGATCATCGCGAAACATCTTACCACAGTATTTAAGAGAAAAGAAGGCGAGAAAATTCATACACATTCAATTGGACAAGTTGCTCTAAAACGGCAGTTGTGAGAAAAATATGGCTCTAGTTTCCGTTTCTAATTTGAACCATCATTACATTTAAAATATCTCAATCATATTATATTAACCCTTTCCCAAACAAGCCCTGGTTTTTACGTGTCTGCAGTAAAGTCTTTTAAAAACACTGTGGGAAAAGGAGAAACTGCTCGTAACGAGCAATTTCTCCTTTTCCCACAGTGTTTTCCACCCTTTTTGAGAACTTTCTGGCTACTTCTCCAAATCTAAAATTGTCGTCTGCAAACTCTTTCGGTATGGAAGGGTCCAAAATTTGTCGTTTGGGAAAGGGTTAAGGAGTTATAGGCTTTAAGAAAATGGACCATTTTGTTATACATTTTTCAACAGTTGTGAATCAGTTAAATGAATGCAAAATGAGTAATCTTACATTGCCCAAATTTCAGATTTTGATATCTTAATAACACATGTTGAAACGGTTGGATAACTGTATAGGTGAGGTTGTACATACATGTACAATCACTCTGGTTAGGTGAGAATCTAATGGAAAATACTACATGTACCCAAGGTAGATTCACACCACGAGACATTTATCACGCAGTCCGAGATTGATCTACAATATCCCCCGAGTAGATGTTGTTTCCTAATTGATCATGAATGTAAAAGGGTGTGTATCTTTTCTGTTTCTATTAACCCTTTCCCAAACAAGCCCTTGTTTTTACGTGTCTGCAGTACAAGTCTTTTGAAAACACTGTGAGAAAAGGAGAAATTGCTCGTAACGAGCAATTTCTCCTTTTCCCACAATGTCTTCTACTCATTTGGAGAACTTTCTGCCATGTTTGTCAAATTTGAAATTGTCGTCTGCAAACTTTTTGAGTTCGGAAGAGTCTAAAATTTGTCGTTTGAGAAAGGGTTAAGGAGATGATAGTTTATATACAATGTTCGTGAAAATGAGCCACGCAAAATATTTTTGACACAGTTATGCCCGTTTTTCGACTTGGAACTTTCAGTGACAATCGATCGTATTCTAATGCAATCATTATTGTTGAAATTATAATTATTAGCATTAGCATTTTAAGCAGTATTATTCAAAATTAGATTGTCAGAGAATAAAAAGCTGCACATTATTACTGTTTTAAACTGGTTTACAAGGTTTAATCCTAGGATCATCATGATTGAATGAGCCTGAAGTGGTCGTGGGGAAGCCTTGCAGTAATTTTTCGAACAATTCTGTTTAAAGGACTCCAAAGTAGAAAACTCTTAAAGTTGTG
Source organism: Tridacna crocea (assembly GCA_943736015.1). Lineage (NCBI taxonomy): Eukaryota > Metazoa > Mollusca > Bivalvia > Cardiida > Cardiidae > Tridacna > Tridacna crocea. The sequence continues at coordinate 67,772,761 of OX031057.1, read as the reverse complement.
TGGCAAAAAGAGTCTCCAGCAATTTCTCCTCTTCTAAATATGTGTTCAACACACTGATACAAATCCCATCGTTTGGACCTCAGTTTAAATGTCGTTCACAAATGATTTTCATTTTGACTAATCCTGAATTGTGTCGTCACATGATGAGTGAATTATTACAAAAATGCCGAGACTTTTTTCGATGTTTTAGTTAATTCCTTGTCGTTTTAAACTCCTCCCTGTAATGCTCCTTAGGCATCTATCTTTGTAATACATGCTCCAGAATACCGGGCTCTCAGTAGTCATGGTATTTAGCCCAGTATGATTATTTGAGCTTGAAATGTTAGGAAAATATAGGAAATGGAGCAATTCCTCATTTATAAGAAATAGTCAATTCCACCCCAACACACACACATTAATTTCGAACAAAAAAGTGGCTGAGATATAAAGTCAACTCTATGTCCTTTCTTAATGTTTCAAATTGAGTTTGTCAGTGCGATTTTCTGTCATATTATAGAACATTGGCCGTATAATTCCCCCTTTCGTTTTTAAAGGCGTGTCATGGCCGTATCGCTTTCAAAAGCCGACGTAGGTTCTGTTTGTATATACTGTTCACCTCATGGTTTGGCCTGGAATGATCCTAAACAATGTTTTAGCTACGAAATATTGTCGCTTATTTAATGCTTGAAGAAAATCTTGATTAGAGTATGCATGTGACACCATTCATATTGAATTACGTCATTCTATATAGGCCTAGTTGAATTTGCGTTTTTACAATAGAATAAAAAGATGAAGCAATAAAGTAGTGTTTTATTAATCTTTTCAATACCTATTTAGTCACAATACCTGATATATTGCTTGTCGAGGTTCTTGATGTTAGTAATTTTCCTAACATTGCTTTTTTCCAAAAGTCTAGTTGATATGTAAGCCCACTGGATGACATAAAAAGAGTGTTCTCTACAGACAAAACACAGGCGATTTATTATGGCTACTTCTTTTTCTTCCTATTTGACATCACCACACTCTAGAATTTAGCAGTTTCAGAAGAGATAGTCGTTGTGGGAGGTTTTCTACCTCGACATTGAAGAATACTTCGTCTCTCCTAAGAGGTATTTTTGGCGCTCTGTGTAGGCGTCAGAATTGAGGAACCCTTCATCTCCCCTAGAAGGTATTTTAGCCCTCTGTCTTGGCATCAGAACTCTTCTGTTCGTTTCATAGCTTTTAAAGAGTGATTCACGTGATCTTAAACTTCAGTATCAGGGTCCATAATGAAATTGTAATAGAGGTGTGTATTACATCATCAAAATATTTGATCACTTAAGCTATAAAGCTTTTAATTAGGCAAGTACCTGAAATCAAGTTGTGACTTCTGTAAGTAGTTGAAACTAACGATATTCACAATTTGTAATCTAAACAAGTATCTCCTACCAAACATTTAATCATACTAAATATAACATGTACTGACGATGACTCCTGCTATATTTGAGTCATACATGCCACTAGGACAAATGGCCTAACAAAAATCGGATGAGCACTTACAATCACAAGCGCTGATCTTCAATATAAAGTACTCAAACCAAAACACCATGCAGTCAACCTATCATGTATTAAAATAACAAGGAGGTGACTGGCAAACAGTTAATTCCCTCAAACTTTACCTGCACTTTTTTTCCCCAAAAGTCACACTTCTCCACTAGTGTCCTGTAACTTCCTAGCAGACTTGTCAAGACTGAGAGTATTTGAAGACATCAAAGTTAAAAGATTCAAATGAGTGGATTTTTCTTTAAAATTCCATAAAGCATTAGGGAACAGCATAGAATATTTTATTTTTCTTTTACTCCAATTGCTTCACATTACTTTTCCACGGGACAGTGAGAAAAATAGATATTTTTACATAGACCACAACCGGTCTTTTCTCAGAATTCTGTTCAGCTTGTAAAATCTGATACAATTTGTAAGCATAAAGTATGTGTAAAACACGTAAATGTCACTATTCCCTTAACCTTTACCTGCTAAAAAAGTGAAATGGTACTTTTAAGCAGAAAGTAAAAACCCAAAATATTCCTGCCTTAACGGTATTTTAGGAAAAAAGTAATCCCTTGTTCTATGCAGTCTGATCTTGATATATACTGCTTCGCAAAGGTTTTTGGTTGGCACTTCGCAGCATAAGGATTAATTACACGTTTATCGAAAGATGCCGAAATCTATAATCTGAGAAATAAAGGCTTTACAGAGTATTGAGGTAAACAGCTTATTATGCTTTTCCCTCATTATTTTGTTCTTTTTATCGAGACAATTTCTGTCATGATTTGCTTGTCTTCCGCATATGATTTCGAAGTGGTCCTCAGTTAAACTTTGGTGTCTTGTAAAGGTTAGAATCTAGATTATTTTCTTTGAAAAACACCTCATTTCATAAACACAAGTTTATAGTCTTTACAACTTATTCGGCTTCGAGGAATTATCTCATTTCTTTTAGTGGATATTGTAGACGAAAATCAAACCACACACAGAACAAAGAGTATGATCTTTGACTTGCGGTGAATACAATGTGACCAGAGGAGGAAATTTACGACAGGGAGGGGAACCCTTAACCCTTTATTCATATTGAACTATTGGTTCAAGCCTCTTTATAGGAATAGCTAAACTTTCTACAACACTATTTTGTTAGATAGTCAAACCATCAAACCAGTGTCTCTGGAGCAAACGTTACAATAAACCCCCTCCCCCTAAACTGTTTACAAGCAGATAATAGCTCTTTTCCACACAAAGCAAGATATTTCGGGGTGGCTTAAAGTAATCGCTGTTTTTATTCTTGTAATGTTAGATAAAGATAGATAGATAGATAAATCCTTTATTAAAGATTTGATCTTTACAGATCTTCATCATCACACATTCACAATCATGTATTGTTTAAGTGTTAGTACAGAAGAAATAAGCATCGGTAAAGGTTAAGTGAGTAGATCGGAGAAAAAGTAAGGAAAAATACTGAAAGGTTATTGGATGTGACAAAAAGGGAAAATTTCCATATAAAAACATTTTCGCTATCTGTCACAGCCTTCAACATATTCATGTACTGATTAGGACCAGTTATGCTTTAAAGTAATATTTAGATAGATAGATAGATATAAATGTATATGGAGGATGAACCCAAAAATACAAAGATTTCTACCAGAATATTGCTATATGATAATAACAATAATACAAATGATAATATAACATTATCAGTTTAAAGAACTTCTACACAGGAAGGCTTCTAAGACAAACTTACTAAGGTTCTTTAGTATTGAGTTATTTTTTGTACTCATCAGTTCAATGAATTTATGCACACTTCAGCGTATACTGGACAAACTAATACAAAATGGTACTCGTCTTCTAGGTCATTCATGTCGCAAAATGTACATTTACGTTCATTTCGTTCTAGTCTTCTATTTGAGTATCGCCCGGTTTCAATCAATAACTTATGCGATGAAAGACGTAAACGTGATAAAGCAGCACGTTTGTTAATGGGAAGAATATCTAGATACTTTTCAAACTGAATGTCGTTTTTATATCGCAAAAAGAGATTTAAACTACTTTTCGATTTAACACCATTAAACCATGTTTGTTTAAACACATCGATGACCCTTTCTTTAAAAATAATATGAAAAGTTTCAAGATTGATACTATATGGGTTACTGAAAACATGGGAAAAGCCATAACTATCCAAAAGAAATTTAACATTAATAAGCCAGTTTTGTTGTCCGCATAAACACTGCTTCAACATTTCTGTATATAAGCGCTGTATAATAAAGTTATCTGTCTGTATTACTTTAGCCCAATACTTAATAACGCGTGTATAGCGATTTACAAATAAAGGAAAACGGCCTAATTCACTTTACACTGCTAAAGAACAGGTTGATTGTTTTACTTTTAATATATTCTTACAGAATCAAATGTACTCTTTCTATTTCCTTACATTTACCAAATCCAGTAACTTCAGCGGCATAGTTCATTGTGGAGCCAACAAATGCATCAAACAACTAGCATTGTACGGAAGGTTTTATAAAAAGACTACGTAACTTATTCAGTAATACATTTAGGGCCTTTAGACCTTTTCCTGCTAAGGTCTCCTGGTTTACTGAAAACGACCCATTATAATTGAAAACAGTGCCGAGGTAATTGAAACAGCTTACAACTTCTAATTCTACGTTGCCGTATGTCCAGTGGTACGTTATATTTGAATTAACACGCTTTCGGAATACCATTACCTTGGTTTTTTCTGAATTCACCTGTAACCCCCATTTGTCACAATATTCCTTTAATAAATTAAGTCGACATTGCAAATCCGATTGACTATTTCCTAAAATAACCATGTCATCAGCAAATAAAAGTACTATCATAAGTAATTCATTAATTTCTATACCACAGTTGGGATCATCCTGTAAAAATAATTCCAAATCATCTATGAACAGTGAAAATAAAACAGGGGAGATAACCTCTCCTTGCTTTAAACCAACTGCGCACTCAAAGTAATCCGAATATGAGTTACATCCCTTTACACAGGACTTTACTGTAGTATACATATTTTTAATAATTCTGAATAACTTTCCATTTAAACCTTTATAATAAATTTTGTAACATAAGTTATTAAGGTTGATGCTATCAAATGCTTTTTTTAAGTCAACAAAACAACAGAATAACTTTTTTTATCATTGAGAACTATATCTACAATAGATTTAAGAATAAAAATTGCATCTACTGTGGATCTTCCCGAACGGAATCCACACTGTGCGTCACTCAGCATTTCATTGCTCTGAATCCATTTGGTAACCCTTTTATTTATAATACCCGTAAATATCTTTGAAAAGCAACTTACTAGGGTTATACCGCGATAATTACTAACATTGGATAGATCATTTTTTTTATGCAGTGGCACAATCACACCTTTTGTCCATAATTCTGGAAAATATCCAGAATCTAATATAGCGCTAAAAATGTCTACCATATACGGACAAAGTATATCAATTGACTCAATGAAATATTCATTTAATAACCTATCTTGAGCACATGCTTTATTGGTCTTTAATGAACGAACAACTTTATAAACTTCATCTGCCGATATACCCGAGTTCAATTCTGGCCATTCATACTCATCCAAATTAAGATCAAAATTTTCACAAAACTGATTAGCTTCCCTAACTCCGGGTGTAACTAATTCATCTTGTAATTTTGAAAAATAATCAAAAAATTCTGAAACATTAATATTTTGGCTGACAGTGACTTTTTTCTTTGAGAACATTTGCTAGAAAGATTTTGGTTGAGCGTGACGCAAATTAGTAAGTTTGGAGCACTTCTTCTTCTCGTATAAACGCTTTTTGCGTTTAACAAGTTGCTTATAAAATTTCTTCTTATCGCACATTTCTATTCTATTGATGCTATTCTTACATCTTGTGAAATTATTCCTAGAAGCTAAATACTCGGCATGAGCTTTGCGACAATCATTATCAAACCAGTCATTCTTCTTTCCAAGGTTATTTTCGTCAGTGTAAATGTACTTTCTATTTGAACTTCTTGCGATGAAAGCAAATAAGGGCTCCGCAATATCTGTGATTAATGTAGAAAATCTATTAATACAAGTATCAATTGTTTTGTATTCACTGCTAAACAGTTAAGTGTTCATCCACACTGAACTTAACACCACCCTAGGAAGCTTTTAAGCTTGTAAGTTTTTAATTGATGTCCATACTTATATCACTGCAAGAAATAATGATGAAAATTATACTTTATTCATGCTTCAAGTCCCCATTATCAGTCAGTTTGCTACTGTAGTTGATAAACATACATATTATTTTTTTTTATTGCTACAGGAATTGCTTATATAAAGTTTACTTCCAGTTTAACAATATTTCATTGACTGTGGATATTCCACTATTCCTTGTTTTTCATCCAGTACTATTTGTACAAGTCTACAATCTATAAATATTTGGTGTAAGTTGTGTGACTCACGCCAAGCTATATAAACATTTTATTTCATGCATTCCGGTAGGATATCGTGAAATAGCAGTGAAAATATTTTTCGATCTTACATTGGTACCACCAGTGAAAATACCGATTTTTACGTTCTTGTTGCCTAGGTAAATTGCGCGTGCCTCACAACCAGATTAGAAATATGACGTCATATACCTTACATTTCTCGCGCTTGACGTAATATTGCAATGCGTTTCTATGCAGGACGGGTACGCCACGGGGAATAACGGAAAAGAGTTGTACTGGATTTTGATAAAGCTTCTCCCAGAAAGGATTAAAAGCATGAAATAAATAGAATATTTGTCTTTTTCGGTGAAAGATCGAAATTTATTTCATCTCGTGAACACCATCGGTAATATTTTCACTCGTGGCTGCGCCACTCGTGAAAATATTACCGATGGTGTTCAACTCAATGAAATGAATTTCGATCTTTCAGCGAAAAAAACAAATATCCTCTATATCATATCAATCTCAAGGCAGATCACACGCAGCTACCAGTCAGGTATCTCTGTAAACATTTTGAACACATTTAGATCCATGGTTGTGACAGTTTCTTTGTGATTATCGCTGACAAATAGTGTTGATTGTTGTGGCTGAAACAAATGTATAGTGGACGTTCAAACAGTGGTTGCCCATTTGTGTCTGTTGAAAGTATTTAAGTATTTCTCTATTTAAAATGATAAATTTAAAAGCAGGTTCTGGTGACATAAATGACACAAATAACTGATTATGGTAACAAACTATCCCTTTACAGTATATGTATCTGAAATTCTTTATTGCTTGTCAACGTGTTACCAACATTGAGAAAAACTAACTTATTGTAACATGTAATGAAAAGCTGACTTTTATCAATACAAGTTACATCCCATGGTTGTGCGTAAAGTTTTACTTAGGATATTCTTACTCTCAACATTTACAAGCTTGACGCTAGTGTTTTGACGATCACCTAGTGGCATTCTGTACTGATCTATCATTACACTGCCCGTAATCACACAGTCACTATGATCTTCAGAATGTTTAACATTGTTTTGTCCAATTAAACTGGCTCTAACAGATTTAGGATCTTTGTTGATCAGATTGACATTTTCCTTCTGTTTTTTCTATATTCCTGATTTTTCTCCCTCGTTTTCTCTATCCATCAATGAACTAAAACTTTGCATTGACTTGACTAAAATTAGCATTGCCTCATTTTTGTGAAATTCATAATTTCTTATTTGTTTTGATTGCATATATCACTTATTTTCTTTTCATATTCGCTGGTTTTGGTTTCAGCTTTCTTTGCACAGATCACTAATTGTCGCTGTTTTTTGTATCGTTTGCGTGCTTCTAACTTGGAACCATTTCCTTTGATATCAGTGATCACTGTGTCACATGCTGAAGACACAGTTTGGGAAGCCTTTGTATCAAACTCTTTCACATTCTGTGCTTCTTTCAAAATGATTGTTTCCATGGAATCTAGAAGATTGTTGATTTCTGTACGAAATGTTTTCACAACTGACAGAAACTGCTTATACACTGCTTGCAAACCATGGCTGTTATTTATGAAAGATATCCATACCTTTTAACTGCTGTAAGAGACTTGAAATTTTCTCTGCTAAATTTCTGTATGCGGTACTTGTTTCAAAGGCCGCTGCAACATTATCTATATATTGAGCACAGAAATTCTTGCGTTCAAGATTCAAACAAACATTACAGTAAGCGTTGTCAAGGTACTTGCAAAAGTACTTTAATACTTCGTCACTGTGGTTGGTCAGACATTTTCCTGTGTTTCCTGTGTTGATATGAGTTTCTATAGTGGCATTTTATTCCAAGAGAACAAGCTGTGATCTTTTAATAGTTTGGATTTTTTATGCACGGAAGAACAGTTACTGCAGAAAAAAATCATCACATTTCACCCAGTAATGTTTAGCATTTCGATTTTTGTTCAGAAACACACATGAATCACAATGAACACCCGGGACCCGTTTCAGCAAGGTCGTTACGAACAAAATTGCGTAAGTTTACGTAACTATAGTATAGTGGCATTGATCGGCTACGAGATACATGAAAATTGATCTTTCTGCCGATTTTGATTGACAGGTCTTATCGGCCAATGAAAATGCCGCATTGGACGTCATGTAAACAAAACATTTAAACAAAGAAGTCTGACACAATTTTTTGTAGACCTGAGATAATTTGATCGTATCTATTTATAATCAAAACAGCTACTGTGTTATCAATCAACTAAAATGTGGAAATTTTGAAAAGGTGTGTTTTCGGCTTTTGAAATTGGAGGAATTTGACCCTATCCCAAACAATTCCTGGTTTTTACAATCCTAAGATAGAAGCCTTTTGAAAGCATTGTTTTCCCACAATGTTTTCCACTCTGCTGGAAACAAATTCCAAATTTTGAATTACATTTATTTCGTCGTCTGCAAGTGCTCTGAATTTGGACCAGTCTAAATTTCGTTGTCTGGTAATGAGTTAACTCCCTCCTGCAGTCTTTCTTGAAAACGGATATCAGTAACACACAACCCAAAAATACGATTCAATTCAATTCAATAAACTTTATTTCTTCAACGTATGTACAACATCAGTATGGTAATACAAAAAATAAATAAATGTGGTAGAGATAATAATGTGATTAGACCTTGAGAGTATAAGAAGAGAAAGGGTAGAAAGTTTAGAGGAAGGGTAACATTTGTCTAAAACGGGAAAATCAGTAAAAGCTTGTAACAGGTACATACATGTATCTTACCAAACGACAAAATTTTGGACTAGTCCAAACTGAAAGCATTTGCAGATGACAAAATAAATGTGAATCACAACTGGAAATTTGATTTGGAAAGGACAGAAAACATTGTGGGAAATGGAGAAAACGCTGGTTACTACATCCCAGGTATATATTTTTGTAAGATCCGTCTTATTAACTCGCAGGTAGTGTGGACATAGCTCTGGCAACGCAAATGCGTTAACCGACCCAAGTCCACACTTACTGCAAAGGTGAGCTGTTTGCCGTGGGTGGCATGTTAAAAGTTGACAAAGGACACTGATTTTTTTAAACGGATGAATAATCAAAGACGATGTATAGATGAAGTGCATTCTGATCTCGAATAGAGTTAAAAATAGCAGAGATAAACACAGAAAAAGTACAATTATTGATAATAATGACGATGGTGATAACTATAGTAAGGTTTGGTGATGGACAAAATCAACATATACAATACATAGTGTGTACAGCTATTCACAATTTACATACTACACTGAATACAACAATAAACTTCTTAAATACACAGGTCATGTGATCCGTATAGCTACCGACTAAGCTACCGGGGCTTGGCACGTTTTTTTCACTATTGTTTAAAAACTCCTTATTGTCTGACAAAAACTTAAGCCTTTATCAGGTTACAAAATTTTACACATGTTCTACTGTCCCACGACATTCTTTTTAGTATTGTTTAACCTCGTGATTGACAAAAACTGAACTATTTAACCGGTTACGGAATTTTACACATGTTCAAGTTGAAGTCATTTGCAGATATCAAGTCAAGTGTGGTTTAAATAATGGCACTCATCTTTGAAATGGAAGAAGAAAGGTCAGAAAAGAGGAGGAATTGGAGAAAAATCAGTATTTCCCTATTCTTCCCCACTGCTAAGTTTTCTTCATCAGAATCGTTAATGCACGAGCTTTTGTCATAAAAATTTAATATCGATATAATCGGGCTTTGTATAATTCATTATGTTTAAAATAAAGTTAGCCATTTGATTGCAAGAACAGTGCGAAAAATAGTAAAAAAGTTATTTATCTGCATTTTCTTCCTTTCTTACAACTTCTTCAACAGTTGTTTTTCCTCAGTGTTGTTAGAACTCAGGATTGTTTTGCAAAAACTTAACTACTCACCAAACCGCCAAATTTAAGATAATTATGTGCAATTGATTGCGTTTGCACACATCAATTATAATGTCGTTAAATTGCTGTAATTAATCTTCGAAAGGGTAGAAAGAAATATGAGAAAAGGAGAAATATTGAACAAACATCATTTATTTATTTTTTTTTTTAAATTTCAAAACTATTATTTCTTAGGGATTGCTTAGAAAAAAGTTGAAAGAGTCAATTTTACATAATGTTCAAGAGCGATTCAAGCAATTTTTATAAACCATATGTTTACAGTTAACTTTCGAGTGCAGAAAATAGACCCAAACAATTTATAAATGAACATTTTACCTTTAATGGCAATGGGTTTTGCCTATATGCCTTCCTATAATATTTCTCCTAATTTGTTGTATTAACGTTCAGAGAATAAAGGCACTCTCAGTTCTTTGCACAACAAATTTCAAGAGGCGTTTTCGAACTGGCTGTTGTCTCATGTCTTGTGACAGCAAACCATTCCTGTACGGGTCGAAGTGTTGAAATCAAGCCTTTCTAAGAAAAGATAAATAGACAAGTATAAACAAGATTCTGATAATGATCTCCTAACAACGTCATGAAGATGAACTTTGTCGTCTTAAATTAGTTCACTTTCAAAAAAAAAAACACACACACACACACACATTATGGGAGAAACTGATAATGGTGAGTTTTCAAATGTGTCATATGTATTCATGTATTGAATTTCAATTTATGTGGTCTCTTCATGTTAGCATGTAATTAAAGTCGTCTACTGCAAGTTAATTCCACAAGGTCATGAGGTTTTAGTTTTTAGTATTATTTTTAACTGCCAATTCAACTGGTATGTGGGAGTCCTTGTCATACCATACAATTCACTGTTCGTAGTGTAAGTTTATTAGTATTGTTATTTTAATTATTATATTAAAGGGTCATGAGTTGATAGCTGAATTGCAACTTAAAAAAGGTAGATTAACTCTTCACTGTACAACAAAATTTTAAACCTGTTGAAACTGCAGAGGTTTGCAGAAGAAATTCAGTAGTGTCTAAAACAATAGCATTTTACACTGGATGATCGAATTGAATTATAATGAAAAAATAAGAAATATCAAATCCATTCTAAATACGTGGAAAAAAATAATTCTTACGCCAATCGGAAAAATGACAGTCATGAAAACGCTCCTTATATCAACATTAAACTATCTATTTATTTCGCTACCCAATCCACCACAGAATTTCATATCATCAGTAAATAAAACACTATATACTTTTATCTGGAATGGACCAAATAAAATCAAAGCAAATATTTTATGTAAAGACGGAGGACAAAAAATGGTTGATGTCAATGCATTCATTATGTCAATGAAACTAAAGTGGATACAAAGAATCTTGAATAATGACAATGGATACAAAGAATCTTGAATAATGACAATTTACAGGGATTCTACAATCTATACATAGATAAATGAAAATTAATAAACTGTAGTACAGATTACGTTTTAAAGTCAATGCACGAAACATCCAACACTTTCTGGAAAGACACTTTAAATGCATACATAGAACTATGTGAAAAACGTAAATTCAACTCCTTTAACATTTTATATTACCCACTATTTTATAATTCTGCTTTAAAGATTGATGAACAAAGTATTTATCTGAATTCTTGGTTCAAAGCAGGTGTACACTGTATAGGGGATATAATTAACAGTTCCAGTCGAACATTTCTGAACCTAAAAGATTTCAAGTCAAAATATATTTTGAATGTAAATTACATGACCTGTATGAGCTTAATTACAGCCGTTAATTTTTTTTCCACTTAAAAAACATTTCAATTCAAAATGAAAATATCAGAAATTTTCAGAAACCTGATTCCACCACTAATCAAACCATTTCAAAAGTTTGGAACAAAAGAAATGTATCAAATTCTAATTGAAAATAACACAAAACAAGCCTGTGAAAGAAGGTGGTCAGAAGCACTAGAAATAGATATTTCAAACAAAATTTTGCAAGAAATTTATAAACTTCCTTTTCTCATAGAAAATACAACACTTCAATGGTTCCAGTTCAAAATTAACAATAAAATTCTTCGAACCAATCTATTTCTTCACAAAATTGGATACAAAAACTCGCCTCTGTGTAACTTTTGTGAAGACGAACTAGAATCTATTGAGCATTTGTTTTTCGATTGTTTAAAAAGGTTTTCATTACATCCAGTACAGTTTTCAATGAATCTATTGTTATGGTCTAAAGAAAGGAATTAAAATCATCACTAATCATCTGCAAGAACATAGCCCAGAAAGTATTTGTTTTTATATATCTGTAAATCCCTGCCATGGGTACTAAAGCAGCCAGAATGGACCAAGATCACACTCCGTGTGATTAGTTGCCATGCAAAGTAAAAATTGACCATTACATAACTTAAATGAAACTTTCAAGTCGATAGTATAAATCAAATATTTCTATTTTAAAGTCATTTTTGGGGGAAAAATACCTCTTTACCGGGCAGTATACATGTATATCAGATATTCTTAAATCTGATTCAAGTCAGTGTATATAATGTGTAGGTCTTTACTTTTCTAGTGGGAGTTTTTAAAATCTTTCTTTCACTGTTATGAATACCTGCTACTGATCTATACCCAATACTTGACTCAAAGCATTCAGCAATATCATCTAAATATCCATAAAACAATTCTTGAGACCTACAAACAAAGCAGGAAAAAATAATGGAAACCTGGCAAAATTTTTTGTACTTCAATAGTTTCCCACTATCTTTTGGGGTCAAGCCTTAGCAATCTTCTCAACTGGCTTAAAAAACCATCCCTGATTTCCGTCAGCCTTGATTCTTCTGCTTCCTTTTCTGTATCCACCAGTGTTCCAATACTGTGCGCTGACTGAAGTATATCAAGGATTCCCTCATTTTGATGAAACCTATAATTCTTTATTTTGTATTGTCTGCAAACGGCACCGATTTGTTTTTCATATTCATGGATTTTGGTTTCAGCGTTTGTTGCAGAGATCACAAATTGTTGCTTATTTTGGAGTTTTGAATGTTTATCTAACTTAGAAGAAATCTCATTGATATCATTAGTAACCGTATTACATGTTGTTGATACACTTTCGACAGCTCTAACATCAAAGTCGTTCGCATCCTGGGCTTCTCTCACAGTGGTTATCACTATGGAATCTAGAATTCTGTCGATTTGCGAGCGAAATGTTTTCACATCTGTCTCAAAGCGTGTATACATTGTTTGAATGTCTTGGCTGTTTCTTGTCGAAGATTCCTTTATACTATTTAACTGTCGTAAAAGTCTCTGAATCTTCTCAATTAAACGTTTGCTTTTTAGATTTGCATGATGAACAGCATCAGTACTATCTATTGGTGTAGTTCCACAATTCTTGTGATCTAGAGTGGCACAAACACCGCAGCAAAGGTCTTTATGTACTCTACAAAAATACTGATATGTCTCCCCACTATGCTTAGAACATATACTATCTTCTAACGAAGTGATTTTCTGTCGTGATATTTCATCTAGAGAAAGTAATGTATGTTTTCTTGATAGTTTGGACATTTTATGTACAGAAGAACAGTTACTGCAGAAGAACTCGTCACATTCCTTACAATGATGTTCAGCTTTTTCCTTTTTGTTCGTAAAAAGGCATGGATTACAATAGGAAAATGTTGTTATGTCATTGCTACATGTCTGCTTCTTTCCTGAAACGTCCATCGTCTCAGGTATCGGTTCTATAAATAGAAGCAAAAAGTTAACTAGAGTAAATAAGAAATTAATACCATAATTACCCTATGCCGTTAATTGGAGTGTTTCTTTCAGTGCAGTCTTTTACTCCAGGCTTTTATCACAAGCTAATACAGATACAGCTAATTACTTTGAGAACGTTTTTTAGCTCACCTGAGTACAACGTGCTCAAGGGGAGCTTATAGGATCACCCGGTGTCTGTCGGGCGTCAGTGCGTCGTGCGTCATCAACAATTCTTTAAAAATCAACTCCTCCTAAACCGCTGGGCCAGTTTGGACCAAACTTGGCTGGAATGTTTCTTGGGAGGTCCTCTTTAAAAACGGTGCACAGAAATTGATTCCATCAAAAACTCTGGTTGCCATGGCAACCAAATGGAATTTTCTAGGAAATTCTTTGAAAATCTTCCGTCTGAAACCACTGGTCAGATTTTGAAATAATTTCACAGATATGTTCCTTGGGTGACCCTAAACAAAAATTGTTCATGAAATTCTGATCCGTACAAAATGTGGTTCTGGTAAATGGGGGCTACTTGCACTATATAGAAATGAAGGAATTCTTAACTAGAGGCGCTTGAGCGCCTGTATCGCTCCACAGGCCTGATTTTTCTGTAACGGTGAAGAGACGTTTTTAACAATTACCATTCATTCCTGCATTTTAGGTCACTGCTGAAAAAAATCTATGAAAAACATTGTGAGAAAAGAAGAAAAAAATAGTAACCTGCATTTTTTTTCTCGGTTTTACACAATAATTTGTACCCTTTTTGATACAAGTTTTACTAATTTGAAGATTTATTATGTTGTCTGCAATATCTTTCAATTATGACCAGTTATAAAAATTTTGTCTTCTGGTTAAAATTAAAGAGGGTCTTGTTACAAACCATTTTGGGTGGGGAAACATCAAAATAGAAAAAAAAATATGTATTGCTTTATTGAAGTTGCAGGATCAGTTCGATTCGATAACAAAATGCCTCATCACAACAGTAAAGCCCTGTCCCTCTTTCTACTAGGTCACCAGTAGGTCAACAAACCTTTACCAGAACTAATCAAAGTGCAGAGGTTCTCTTGTTTTATATGGAAAAGGATTATAGATCATGTAAAGCAACCATCTTTAACTCTTTACCAAAGGACAAAATTTGGGATGTGACCAAACTGAAAGCATTTGCAGACAACAAATTAAACATTGACGAAATGATTACCAGCATTTTCTCTTTTTCCAAGAGTGTTTTCCAAAAACTTCTTCTTTAGGGTCATTAAAAGTCATGATTGTATGGTTAAGACTTACCACCATAGGAACTAACCTGCAATACAACAATGAAATCCAACGAATAGTTTGAGAGAAGAAATTTTTCAAAGATTTTACTTGATACCATAAAAGGAAAATGAGTCTCCCATAAAAGCCATGTTTTTTGACAGATCCTTTTTTTTTTTAAGGAATTCTGTAGACCTCTATCGAAGGAACATTCCTGCAAAATAACAATGCTATCCAATTAACGGTTTGAGAGGAGAAGATTTTTAAAGGTTTTTTACTTTGGTTGCCATGGCAACCAGAATTATTTATGGAACACAATTATTTGAAGGAATTTGAAAGAGGACAACCTAAGGAACATTTCTGTGAAATTTGGTAAAAATCTAGCCAATAGTTTCAGAGGAGAAATTTTTTAAAGACAAAGTTTACGGATGCACGCACGGACGAACGGACGGACGGACGGACGCAAGACGGACACAACGCCATGACAATAGCTCGCTGGCCTTCGGCCAGTGGAGCTAAAAATTCTTCTTCTCTGAAACGGCTTGTCAGATTTTGAAATAATTTCACAGAGATGTTCCTTGGATGACCCTTTTCAAAAAATGTTCGCGAAATTTTGATCCGTCAAGAAACATGGCTCTGGTGAATTGGGGCTTCTTGCACTATACGGAAATTAAGAAATTCTTAAAAATTCTTCTTCTCTGAAACCGCTGGTCAGAATTTGAAATAATTTCACCGCTGCAAAAATTTACTGAGAATATTTGGTTTTACTAGAGTTGGCATTAAACTTGAAATACTGGGCACCCCGTCGGAACCGCCAGTCGGCAACCATACATTTGGACTTGGGGTGTAAGCCAGAGCAATTTTGGCAGGAATGTGTAAAGGGGCAGAGATCTCTTTTTACACAAGCCAGTGTTATTGAATGCAAAACAATATCGAACATGTTTGAATTGTTTATGAAAGGGCTGTAGGACTGTTTTTTTATGCACATGCTGCTGCCTTTAAACGCATTTCTTCAACAGCCTTCTGCCATGGAAGATAGGTGGATTCATTTAATCGACGAAATTCTTCATCGTAAAGCCCCCAAGCTCCTTCACCTAACAGCTTGTGCATGTCCTAAATAAAAAAAAAACAATATTTCAATAAATGGGGTGCCTTATCGGTAAATTCTTCAATGTACACTGCCATAAATAGTAGAAAGGCATCAGTGCACTGTTTAATATGTTGGGTAGCTTTTTGTTTAGCAGGCTGCTGCAGGGTGATAGAGCCTAAGGATATACTAATTGTCAGCGGTTCTTCTTGGCGCTGCAATAAGGATGGCAGATCGATATACTTTTCTTCCCATATTGTTTTCGTTAATTTTAATAGGCACAGCAGCCCCAAGAGGAATCCAGTCTAATAAGCATATATTTGACTAAGGAGCGGCTGACTCACCTGAATACAAGACATTGTCGTTGTTATTCGAACAATTAGTTGTCGGCTGAGGGTCCGTGCTCGTCGAGGGTGTAGGTTGGTCTGATCGATGTATTGGCAGGGATACATCACAGTCAACGTCTGTTGGTGAAGTTGTACCAGTAGAGAGGATCAAAGGTGACACCGAGGATGAGTCAATAGGCTGTCTCATTAATAAAGTATAGTTTGATCGTTTGAGGAGTGCAGCAGCCAGCAAGTCATAATCAATTGATTCTGTTGGTGTAGTTGATGTTTTAGCTGCTTTGGCTTTTCCCAGACTGGATGGTGAAGAACTGGAGTTCCCTCTTTTTGGCATACTCAGGCTGAACCGAAAATAATATCTGAGAATAGTTTTTTGCCCCACTGAAGAAAACCAGTGACTAATATTGGAAGTTCTATATTTTGAACAATCTGCATTGTGGCCATTGTCAGCAGTTCACATCTGCATACTGCTGCCAATACACACGTAACATGCCTTCCAAGCCACTGACAGTTTCTTACATGCATCAGCTGTGCAAAACAGGCCTCAACAAGTGAAACGCTACATTACGTATCATTGCCATACTTTTTTCCCCGAATGGCTTTTTGTGCAAAAGCAAGACCCGAGAAATGTTTTCAATAGTTGTAGGCGTAATAGTAAGCAGTAAATACTTTCAGGTTGAGCATATCATACCTGTAACCTCATGTGCAAGGTAGACACTGCCTTCATACATGTGCCCGGCTTCAAGTAACAACCTTGGACTGTACAAAGCGTATTTAAAACATATCCATATAATGTCAACTTTCAATGACAAGTTTTAACAGTTCAGAGTAACGACTCAGAGCATAGCTTAAAATGAATTAAGCGTAAGTAAAGTCAACTTCAAATGACAAGTATTAACAGCTTTGAATAATATCTCTAAGCATAACTAAAAATTGAGTTAAGTAATGTCAGCATTAAATAACAAGTTTTAACAGTTCAGAATAACGACTCAAAGCATAGCTTAAAATAAATTATGCGTATGTAATGTCAACTTCAAATGACCAGTTTTAACAGCTCTGAATAATATATCAAAGCATATCGTAAATTGAATTCGAGAATAAACGTAAGAATTGTCAGCATCAAATG
This sequence comes from Tridacna crocea, assembly GCA_943736015.1. Classification (NCBI taxonomy): domain Eukaryota; kingdom Metazoa; phylum Mollusca; class Bivalvia; order Cardiida; family Cardiidae; genus Tridacna; species Tridacna crocea. Next base: position 67,755,351 of record OX031057.1, on the reverse strand, counting down.
GCATGTGCAATCAGCCCTAAATATATTTTGAACATACAAAACATGAACATTTATTTTCAATGGCAAGTAATGAAATGAATTGTGTTTTTACGCCCCAATCAACATCATGTGCTCATTACATAGGGACAGCCCACGTCCAATGTATACCCCGGTTGTAAAAGTACTAGGCTGGGGCTCTGAAGTGACCTGTCCAATAATACTACGAAGAAAAATGGGGGTGAAAGCTGGGGCTTCCAGATTTCCAGATCAACACACAATGGCAAATGCCGAATCATAATTTAGGTATAGGTAAGTCAGTTCACCAGAAAAGGCCTAGACTACTGTTGACTCTCAATAATAAATGACAGGTCACTTCATAATATGTCTTGAAAAATCTGGTCACTTTAATACGTACTAATTTTATGTAAATGTTGCCAAGGAAAGAGAGATGCATGTAGTCTGATCCATGTCATAGAGCATAAGAGATCACAAAATCTCAAGAACGACAGGTAACATTATGTGATCAATAACTGAAATATCATGTGAGTATACTTGATAAATACAATAATCAAAAGACTTCATATATGCCAGACTTAAAGAACAGAATCCAGAGATGCGCGACTACTAACAGGCATTATCTTCTATTATGACAGTTTAAAATAAATGTATTTGATCATGGTATATCAAGAGTCGAATCCCTGTAGGGTCTTACGCCCCCAAATTAGAAATAAAATGGCTAATGACTTTTCGACATTTTTCAATACGAGTGATAAACAACTCTTAACAAACTTATACTGGCCTGAGCTGCCGACAAGAATTGTTCACAGAATATTTGATACTTCGAAGATATATGACCATTGGTGAAGGGAAGCCGCTTTGTTGCCGGACATCCAAATGCACCCCATCATGCCCCAAGTATGCAAGTTCAGACCAGAATCAAGGATGCTTCCAAAAGTTTGTTCCCTTGATGGAATAAATCATTGAGTGACTGAAACATTAAGTTTGATTTTCACGACTTCGTCATTGTAACCAGGAGGGGAATTGTCCATATTGCGTCGTAAGAGTTGTCCAATTATCACATATTTACATGTTGTAAACAATTGGCAAACGACACAATATCCCTAGCAATTACATGTACGTCCAACCTGGCAGCATCATTTCCTCCGATCTGTACGTAACACACATCCTTGACGGACGTGACTACACACAAATGTCTAGCGTTTGCTAGACCACGAATTGTGAGAACACATTGATTCTGTAAATAACTCGAAAATTTTGACTGGTCAAGACAAATATAAGAAAATTGTGCATTTCGTTCCATAAATTCACCTAAACGACTAATTAGCCCAACAACAAAGCGGTCCTCCATATTGGAACACAACAATTCAGCGTCCTTTGTGTATCGAATCGGAATGATTTTCAAGCGAATAAAATGAAAGATTTAAACTCACTTCTTCGATGCTTCGATAGAACTACTTTAAATCAGACCCAGCGGTACTTTAACACCGAAGTTACAAATGAAAAGTCCAGAAACCAGGTTCTAACGTAATCACTTTCTTCCTTTGGTAAACGACGAAAATATTTCCGCAGAAAAAAGCAAACAACGAATGTCATTCTATATGTATTTGTCACAACTTTTTATCTCTTGATAAAATATCTTTAGAAAATCTCTGACCCGAAAGACTGCAAGCTCCGGTATAAAACCACAATTTTTGAATTCCCAGTTATTTGAAATCTACGGCATATGAAGCATAAAACATATTATCATCCGATAATCTTACATTTTAGAATCAGGTAACCCACTCTTGTCTCCATGACATGACTGAAATACTTTGCAAAACTATGTAAAACACCAAGTCTTATTGAGATAAGTGTTGACTTTACAAAATCTTCAATGAACTTCCTGTTAGGCTACTATGACAGTTAAAAATAACCAACTGGTTTTGGACACGTGCCCTTAAAAAAACTTGTCGTTCGTGGAATCCTTTGTTCAGATTTTTTGTCGTCTGCAGGGAAATATTGTCGTCTCAGACGACAGTATTGGCGTTTCCAAGAACTCTGCATCCTTAAAAGGTAAGATACATTAAGTTTTTAATTTATAATTGATATGGAAACTGACTCAATGAACATTTTACTTTGGGTACGTTTTGACTTAAATTTTGGGTACATTTTGACTTATTTTTGAGTACATTTTGACTTATTTTTGAGTACATTTTGACTTATTTTGGGGGTACTTTTTGGTTTGGGTACGTTTTGACCGCATCCCATTCTATTCGCTTGTCTTTCTTCTTTCTGTTGGTTTACCTGCAGTTGCTTTGTTTTTCTTTTAGGCATTTGATAAGAAAATTTATGCATACTTTATCAACGTAGCACAAACTTGCAGCGCTGCTTGCCTATAGGCTTTACCTATATTCATATTATATGACTCAATGCCATGAAATACTGAGGACTGTTCCCGGATTTTGATCTACAAAAAATATGGCATTTGTTTAGCTGGCGCCAACATAGTCTAGAATATCTAGTGAGAATTACAATCACGGCCGTGACATAAGCTATTAAAAAGGCGTTAACCTATATGCAAGCAACCAATTAAACCGTGATTTCTGAAATTAGACTAACCTGTTTCGTGGGAAGTTTTGTGAATCTGTCTTCACTTTCCGCTCAGTTGGAGCCAATCCGGATGAATGTTACATAGAGACAGCTTTTTTTCGAACTAGCAATGGCCATGGGCAAAATCAGAAATAATAGAGAAAGATAAGTTTTCAATCCAATTCTAATTAGAAGAGAACTTACTACACACATAAATTGTGCAAGATGGGGATCTCTACCGTTCCTTCTTCCTTCAACAAGTTTGAACCAAAATACGAAACGGGGGAGACTTTTGCAGTAGGTGTCACACCACCACAAAGTAAAATCGACTATCTTTAAAGCTTCCTAGGTGGCTTAATCGCTAGCCCAGGGCTTTTCTGTCTTAAGGTTTCTAAAGTAAATCCCAAGACAAAATTTAAGAAAACAGGGTGTAACAAGATCTTGTTTTGGTCTTGATGCCCCTTTTTCCCTTAATTAGATTTTTAGAAACTTTTTCCGGTTCAAAAAAAAATGTCAAAAGCTTTCTCTTTCGGGTGTGTAAAAAGGCGTCATTGTGTGGTAAAAGGTTAATAAGGATAAAAATGATACCCCCCCTCCCAATCAACCAATGAAATCCTATCCCTCTGTGAAATTATTCAATCACAGAAGCTTTAAGGAAATCAGCATGGGGCCAAGTCAGCCAATCAGAGGCTTCGAGATATTCAAAATTGGGACCAGTCAGCCAATCAGAGAGCTTCAAAATTACTTCAAAATGGCGCCCTAATATATCGATAGAAAACAGTGAACAAAAAACGGCATAAAATTGGATTTAAAGTCTTCTTTGAAGGCTGCTGTGCAGTCTTTGGCAAACTGCCAGGCATGCACCATCCACACATGCCAGATTTCACTAAAAAAGAGCCAGAATTTAAGAGAACAGGGTGGCAGAAGACATTGTTTCGGTCTTTTCAAGCCCCTTGCAAGAGTTACTTCCCTTGAAATAAACCCTTGATGCCCCTTTTTCCCTTAATTAGATTTTCTGACTCAGACCACATTAAATTCTACACATTGAATAAGCCAAAATGATCAATGTACAGTGTAAAAAACCCAGAAATGAATGTGACTAGTGGCTAAAAAAAGACTGAATACTCTTTCAGTAGCAATTGATTCCTATTGCATGACAGCTATATAGACATATCAATTTACATTTCATTTCTATGCTAAATTGTTCAAGCTTTCTAATAACAATTTGTATCTTATGAATCTTAATTATTGATGATTTGTATTATTTTTTCATATGAATTTCAGTGATATATATATATATTTTTAATTTGGTGAGATGTAAAAATTCTAAATACCCACCTTTAATGTTAGAAGTATTCGCAATAAACTTGAACTTTTATTTACCGATCTTTCTGATCACGATATTTTATGTTTTACCGAAACACATCTAGACGATAAAGTGTCTGATAGTTATCTTTTAAATGAGTGTTCAAATTTTAACCTCTATAGGAGAGATTTATCAGCACATTCAGGCGGCGTCGTTGTTTATGTTTCAAATCGTTTGTTTTCTAAACGTAGACCCGATCTTGAATTACCTTCTGTGCAGTCTATTTGGTTAGAAATAAGGCATCAATCAAATTATTTCCTTTTGTGTTCGACATATAGGCCCCCTAATTCCCCTGTTTCAATTTGGGACGACTTGAATGTTAGCATAGAAAGAGCCTTAGATATTAGTCCGAATGTAATCTTGTTGGGCGATCTAAATGAAAATCTTTTAAATGAAAATTTGGTACATTTAAAAAACATCATGCTTATCAATGATTTAAGGAACATTATTGACACACCTACCAGAATAACTGAACATTCCTCTACACTCATAGACCCTATTATCGTCTCAAGTAATGTTGATTTTTACCGATCTGGTTGTTATGATGCTAAAGAGTCAGTGAGTGACCATAGAGCAACGTTCATTTTTCTTAAGTCTAGTCATGAAAGCCACGAATGTTTGAAACGTAAAGTTTGGTATTATAACAGAGCAGATTTTGGCCGTCTCAATGAATTGATTGAAAATGAAAATTGGGATTTTATTGACTTTCTTACTGTTGATGACTCTTGTAATAAATTCACTGAAATTCTTTTGAATTATATGTCAGATTGTATTCCCTCAAAAGATGTTACAATTAGACCAAATGACAAACTTTGGTACGACTCAGAGCTACGACGTTTCACAACCTACCGTGACAGGCAAAGAAAAATAGCACTAAAATCAAATACCGAAAGTAGTTGGAATAAATACAAAAAACTACATAACAAAGTGAATAATTTGAAGAAATTTGCCAAAAATTTTTTTTATGACCATATTGAAAGCTGAAGAGAAGACGACAGTTTAAACAACAGAAGAAATTATTGGAAAACATTGAAAGACCTTATGAATAATTTTAAGTCAGCGGATTCTATCCCTGTGCTAAGTCGTAATATTAATGGTATTGATGAGTATTATTTCACTAATCAAGAAAAGGCCAATTGTTTGAATGAATATTTCACTTCTGTTTCTAATCTCGATGACTCTAATACAAATCTCCCTCCTTTTGAAAGTAAGGTTGACATGTCTTTGGAGCACATACAAATAGAAGAACAAGAAATTGAAAAAAATATTGAAATTCTAGATGCAAAAAAAGCTGTTGGCCCGGACTTAATCTCACATAAAGTTTTAAAAGGAGTTAAATACTCAATTTCTAAACCTCTGTCCCGACTGTTCAATAAATCACTACGTGAAAGTATTTTCCCCCAGTCATGGAAATCTGCCCTTGTTTTGCCACTTTTCAAAAAAGGCGAAAAAAACTCTCCTAGTAATTACCGCCCCATATCGTTACTTAGTTGTATAGGCAAACTAATGGAGAGATGCGTATATAAACATATGTACAACTTCCTTATTAGTAATAACGTAATATATCCAAATCAATCTGGATTTTTAAGCGGTCATTCTACTGTTTACCAACTAATTTCACTTTATCATCAACTCGTTCAACCCTTTGATAATAAAAGTCAAACATGTGTAATCTTCTGTGACATTTCTAAAGCTTTTGACAGAGTTTGGCACAAAGGGTTGGTATTCAAACTGAAGCAAAATGGAATACGCGGACAATTACTTGACTGGATTGAAAACTATTTATCTGATAGAAGCCAACGAGTGTTCATTGGAACCTCTTATTCTCGCTCAGAAAGAATACTGGCCGGAGTTCCGCCAGGCTCTGTCCTTGGCCCATTACTGTTTTTGATTTATGTAAACGATATTACCGAATCACTGCTAAGTATTGTAAGATTGTTTGCAGACGACACGTCGCTTGCGTGTACAACCTCAAACACAGTTGACCTCGAGAGTATTCTTAATCATAATTTGGACATTATTACAAAGTGGTCAAAGTAATGGCTTGTCACATTTAATGCTGCTAAAACTGAAGTCCTCTACTTTGGAAATCAACAACCACCTGTCTTGAATTTTAATGACACGCTTTTAGATGTAACTGACACTCACAAACACTTAGGATTAACTTTCAGCGACAACTGTAAATGGCATAAACACATAGATAATATCATTCTCACAGGATCAAAGCTCTTAGGAATAATGCGTAAGCTAAAATTTACTGTTCGTCGTAAAACACTAAATCAGATATATGTTTCTTTCCTAAGACCAATTCTTGAGTATGCTTCTGTTGTTTGGGACAACTGCACTTTTAACGAAAAAGATAAATTAGAAAAAAATCAAATTGAAGCTGGAAGAATTGTTACTGGACTGACGCGTTCAACCAGTTTGTATAATCTCTTTCGTGAACTAGGCTGGCTAACATTATCAGAGAGACGTAAATATCAAAAGCTTGTTCTTGCCTTCAAAATCACTCATGATATGGTCCCGCAATATCTAAGCTCTCTTTTCCCGCAAAACGTTGGGAACTCTGTTAGTTATAATTTGAGAAATAATGATGACTTTGTTCTTCTACCATGCCGCACTACGTTGTTTGAAAACTCGTGTGTTCCATCTCTAATTTCCCTCTGGAATCAACTTCCACTGAACCTAAGACATTTACCTACTATTTCATCCTTCAAACGAGAAATCTCGAATTATATGTTTCAAACAAATTTTGTCCCGTCATATATTTCTCATGGAACGCGCTACCTTTCAGTAATTCATGCTAGAATAAGAAACAACTGTAGTGACTTAAAAAATGATCTCTTTTTAAACCACATATCTTTAGAAAATAGTTGTGCCTTTTGTGATGAAGGTGAGGACGCTGCACATTATTTTTTTAAATGTTCCAGATATCATAATGAACGTCTTCAGCTATTTAATACTTTAAGACATCTTCATCCCTTGAACTGTCATCTTTTATTACATGGCAATACCGAATTACCTTTAGAAGCAAATATTTTAATTTTTGACACAGTACATAAGTACATAGCTGCTACAGGGCGCTTCAGGATGGTTAATTGATCTATATTGTCTACATAGAGTAGAAACTGATTTGAGTTACCCATACCCACCTCTCCCTCTCTCTCTCTTTCTCTCTCTCTCTCTCTCTCTCTCTCTCTCTCTCTCTCTCATCTAAACTCCATGTAACATGCCAGATGTTTGACCCTTTATAAATGTATCTTTTCACTCTGTCTGCTCTTTGTCTTACAATTATTATTATTATTATTATCATTGCTTTTCATCTTACAGATATTGCCATAAACAATTCTCCGCCTTTTAGTAAAGTTTGTTATTTCATGATCTATGGGGAGGGCCGTAACTTAGTTTTTGAACTTGTGGCTCAACCCATTTGCCGTTTTTGATTATTTGTTAACATGTATTGTGTGTACTTTCAAATTATGGCAATAAAATATGTTTAAACTAAACTATTGCATGAATCAAACAAAGGGAATTGAAGTGTAATTTTTCTAATCTCTTCAAACCGCAACAAGAAACCCAGTTACATTGACTACCGTTGCCTACGTGCCAGTTATGCACATGCAAAAACACCAGGAAATAATGTGACAAGTGGCTAAAAAAGACTGAAGACTCTTTCAGTAGCAACTGCTTCCTATTGCATAAGTCAAACAGAGAGAACTAAATTTCTAACATATTTTTCTCTCCAATCTCTTTATACCGTGACAACATACCCATTTACGTAGACTACCGTCTCTCATAGGTGCCACTTACATATCCGCAAAAAACATGAAAAATTGACTTACGGAACATTTCATAGCAGACGACGCATGTTTCTTAAGTCAAATGTAGGGAATAAATTTCCGAGATTTTTTTTTTTTTTTTCCTTTTTTTTTCTCCATTGTCTTTATACTATAACAACAAACCATTTACGTTGACTATCGTCTCATAGGTGCCAGTTACGTATCCGCGAAAACATGAAAAATCGACTTAAGGAACATTTTGTAGCAGACGACACCTGTCGATTAAGTCAATTATAGGGATTTTTCTTTTTCGTTTTCTCTCACTGGGGCCATTGATTTGGTTACGATGACTATCTCACCCATACATGAAGGTTACGTGCTGCACATAAAATCGTAAAATCAACTTGGACACTTTCGGAGGCAACTGATACCTGTTGCACAAATCAAAGAAGGTAAACCGAATGTTTCCCTGTTTTCTTACCAGGGTTAATTTTAGTGACCGGTTGCTGTTGCAGAAACTTTTTCCGGTTAAAAGAATCTTGTTCTAGTTTGAAGAATTTAAAAATAGGTCATAAAGATACAATAAGATGTAAGAATAACTAATAATTTTTTTTTCTTTGATAGGGTAGAAAACATTGTGGGAAAAGGAGAAAACGCTGGTAACCTGCATTGTCTCCTTTTCTCAGATTATTTTCAAAAGCTTTCTCTTTCGGGTGTGTAAAAAGGCGTCATTGTGTGGTAAAAGGTTAATAAGGATAAACAGATACCCCTCCTCCCAATAAGCCAATCAAATCCTATCCCTCTGTGAAATTATTCAATCACAGAAGCTTTAAGGAAATCAGCATGGGGCCAAGTCAGCCAATCAGAGGCTTCGAGATATTTAAAATAGGGACCAGTCAGTCAATCAGAGGCTTCGAGATATTCAAAATTGGGACCAGTCAGCCAATCAGAGAGCTTCAAAATTACTTCAAAATGGCGCCCTAATATATCGATAGAAAACAGTGAACAAAAAAGGCATAAAATTGGATTTACAGTCTTCTATGAAGGCTGCTGTGCAGTCCATGGCAAACTGCCAGGCATGCACCATCCACACATGCCAGATTTCAGTGAAAAAGGGTCAAAATTTAAGAGAACATCGTGGCAGAAGACTTTGTTTCGGTCTTTTCAAGCCCCTTTGCAAGAGTTACTTCCCTTGAAATAAACCCTTGATGCCCCTTTTTCCCTTAATTAGATTTTCTGACTCGGACCACATTAAATTCTACACATTGAATAAGCCAAAATGATCAATGTACAGTGTAAAACCCAGAAATGAATCTGACAAGTGGCTAAAAAAAGACTGAATACTTTTTCAGTAGCAAGTGATTCCGATTGCATGAATCAAACAAAGGGAATTGAAGTATAATTTTTCTAATCTTTTCAAACCGCAACAAGAAACCCAGTTACATTGACTACCATTGCCTCCGTGCCAGTTATGCACATGCAAAAACACCAGGAAATAATGTGACAAGTGGCTTAAAAAAAGACTGTAGACTCTTTCAGAAGCAACTGCTTCCTATTGCATTAGTCAAACAGAGAGAACTAAATTTCTAACATATTTTTTCTCTCCAATCTCTTTATTCCATGACGAAATACCCATTTACGTAGACTACCGTCTCTCATAGGTGCCACTTACGTATCTGCGAAAACGAAAAATTGACTTATGGAACATTTCATAGCAGACATTGCATGTTTCTTAAGTCAAATATAGGGAACTAAATTTCCGAGATTTTTTTTTCTTTTTTTTGTTCTCCATTGTCTTTATACCATGACAACAAACCATTTACGTTGACCATCGTCTCATAGGTGCCAGTTACGTATCCGCGAAAACATGAAAAATCGACTTATGGAACATTTTGTAGCAGACAACACCTGTCAATTAAGTCAATTATAGGGATTTTTCTTTTTCGTTTTCTTTCACTGGGGCCATTGATTTGGTTACGATGACTATCTCACCCATACATAAAGGTTACGTGCTGGGCATAAAATCGTAAAATCAACTTGGACACTTTCGGAGGCAACTGATACCTGTTGCACAAATCAAAGAAGGTAAACCGAATGTTTCTCTGTTTTCTTACCAGGGTTAATTTTGGTGACCTTGCGAGTCAAAAGTCAATGTTATGTTTAACTGCTGCACAAAAATATGAAATTCAGAAGCAACCGGTTGCTGTTGCAGAAACTTTTTCCGGTTAAAAAAATCTTGTTCTAGTTTGAAGAATTTAAAAATAGGTCATAAAGATACAATAAGATGTAAGAATAAATAATAATCATTTTTTTTTCTTTGATATGGTAGAAAACATTGTGGGAAAAGGAGAAAACGCTGGTAACCTGCATTGTCTCCTTTTCTCAGATTATTTTCGAAAGCTTTCTCTTTCGGGTGTGTAAAAAGGCGTCATTGTGTGGTAAAAGGTTAATAAGGATAAACAGATACCCCCCTCCCAGTCAGCCAATCAAATCCTATCCCTCTGTGAAATTATCCAATCACATAAGCTTTGAGGAAATCAGCATGGGGCATAGTCAGCCAATCAGAGGCTTCGAGATATTCAAAATAGGGACCAGTCAGCCAATCAGAGGCTTCGTGATATTCAAAATTGGGACCAGTCAGCCAATGAGTTAGCTTCAAAATTACTTCAAAATGGCGCCCTAATATATCGATAATAAACAGTGAACAAGAAACGGCATAAAAGTGGATTTAAAGTGTTCTTTGAAGGCTGCTGTGCAGTCCTTGGCAAACTGCCAGGCATGCACCATCCACACATGCCAGATTTCACTGAAAAAGGGCCAAAATTTTAGAAAACAGGGCGGCAGAAGACCTTGTTTCGGTCTTTTCCTTGCAAGAGTTACTTCCCTTGAAATAAACCCTTGATGCCCCTTTTTTCCTTAATTAGATTTTCTGACTCGGACCACATTAAATTCTGCACATTGAATAAGCCAAAATGATCAATGTACAGTGTAAAAAACCCAGAAATGAATGTGACAAGAGGCTAAAAAAAGACTGAATACTCTTTCAGTATATAGCAATTGATTCCGATTGCATGAATCAAACAAAGGGAATTGAAGTGTAATTTTTCTAATCTCTTCAAACCGCAACAAGAAACCCAGTTACATTGACTACCGTTGCCTACGTGCCAGTTATGCACATGCGAAAACACCAGGAAATAATGTGACAAGTGGCTAAAAAAAGACTGAAGACTCTTTCAGTAGCAACTGCTTCCTATTGCACAAGTCAAAGAGAGAGGACTAAATTTCTAACATATTTTTTCTCTCCAATCTCTTTATACCGTGACAACATACACATTTACGTAGACTACCGTCTCTCATAGGTGCCACTAACGTATCCGCAAAAACATGAAAAATTGACTTACAGAACATTTCATAGCAGACGACGCATGTTTCTTAAGTCAAATGTAAGGAACTAAATTTCCGAGATTTTTTTTCCCATTGTCTTTATACCATGACAACAAACCATTTACGTTGACTACCGTCTCATAGGTGCCAGTTACGTATCCGCGAAAGCATGAAAAATCGACTTTAAGAACATTTTGTAGCAGACAACACCTCTCGATTAAGTCAATTATAGGGATTTTTCTTTTTCGTTTTCTCTCACTGGGGCCATTGATTTGGTTACGATGACTATCTCACCCATACATGAAGGTTACGTGCTGCACATAAAATTGTAAAATCAACTTGGACACTTTCGGAGGCAACTGATACCTGTTGCACAAATCAAAGAAGGTAAACCGAATATTTCCCTGTTTTCTTACCAGGGTTAATTCTGGTGACCTTGCGAGTCAAAAGTCAATGTTATGTTTAACTGCTGCACAAAAATATGAAATTCAGAAGCAACCGGTTGCTGTTGCAGAAACTTTTTCCGGTTAAAAAAATCTTGTTCTAGTTTGAAGAATTTAAAAATAGGTCATAAAGATACAATAAGATGTAAGAATAACTAATAATCAATTTTTCCTTTGATAGGGTAGAAAACATTGTGGGAAAAGGAGAAAACGCTGGTAACCTGCATTGTCTCCTTTTCTCAGATTATTTTCAAAAGCTTTCTCTTTCGGGTGCGTAAAAAGGCGTCATTGTGTGGTAAAAGTTTAATAAGGATAAACAGATACCCCTCCTCCCAATCAGCCAATCAAATCCTATCCCTCTTTGAAATTATCCAATCACAGAAGCTTTAAGGAAATCAGCACGGGGCCACGTCAGCCAATCAGAGGCTTCGAGAAATTCAAAATTGGGACCAGTCAGCCAATCAGAGAGGTTCAAAATTACTTCAAAATGGCGCTCTAATATATCGATATAAAACAGTGAACAAAAAAAGGCATAAAAGTGGATTTAAAGCCTTCTTCTTTGAAGGCTGCTGTGCAGTCCTTGGCAAACTGCCAGGCATGCACCATCCACATGCTAGATTTCACTGAAAAAGGGCCAAAATTTTAGAAAACAGGGTGGCAGAAGACCTTGTTTCGGTCTTTTCAAGCCCCCTTGCAAGAGTTTCTTCCCTTCAAATAAACCCTTGTTGCCCCTTTTTCCCTTAATTAGGTTTTCTTACTCAGACCACATTAAATTCTGCACATTGAATAAGCCAAAATGATCAATGTACAGTGTAAAAAACCCCAGAAATGAATGTAACAAGTGGCTAAAAAGAGACTGAATACTCTTTCAGTAGCAATTGATTCCGATTGCATGAATCAAACAAAGGGAATTGAAGTGTAATTTTTCTAATCTCTTCAAACCGCAACAAGAAACCCAGTTACATTGACTACCGTTTCCTACGTGCCAGTTATGCACATGCGAAAACACCAGGAAATAATGTGACAAGTGGCTAAAAAAAGACTGAAGACTCTTTCAGTAGCAACTGCTTCCTATTGCACAAGTCAAAGAGAGAGGACTAAATTTCTAACATATTTTTTCTCTCCAATCTCTTTATACCGTGACAACATACACATTTACGTAGACTACCGTCTCTCATAGGTGCCACTAACGTATCCGCAAAAACATGAAAAATTGACTTACAGAACATCTCATAGCAGACGACGCATGTTTCTTTAGTCAAATGTAAGGAACTAAATTTCCGAGATTTTTTTTTCTCCATTGTCTTTATA